>CM046436.1:21242185-21663006 GCA_025506505.1 Flaveria sonorensis
CCTGTTAAGAGCAAATTTTAACAGAAGGGATCAGTTACTGATCCGATGCCTTGAAAACATAAAAAAGATGACAAAAACCAAATGCTTTCAAGTATCATCTGCAATTAGCTCTTAAACAAATGCATAAACATATTCTTTGGTAACAAGATCAGTAAACAATATTACCTGTTCTCCCAACCTTGAAAAGTTTGCAGAGAGAATCGATGGAGAGACAATGATATCACTCTTAGAGAACTTATCAACCCGAGAAGCCTTCACGACAGTACTAACTGCTCTCCTAGACTCACAAATTTGAAAATTCAGTATACTAAATTATAGATTTGAATCACAAGACACAATAATACAATTTCCCTTGTTATAATCTAACAGACCAAGCAGATAAACTGAACAAATCAACTTGTTATTTACTAACTACCACCACATTCTTAAAGACAATTCAATCGAGAACCGGGGAATAAGAAACAACAATCCCTTATATTATTGCATCAAAGAAAATAAGTCAATCTTTATGTTTATCTCTTAACAAAATCAAGTAGTCTGCAAAAGGAGAAGTGAAAAACTACTCATACTGATCAAAAAGCACATACATTTCCTTCAAGAACACAATCACAACAAGATGAGTAAACACCATCCAAATGAACCCACAAAATTCTTCAATCAATTTGCATAAAATTCAAGAAACACACACTCAACTCTCGGCAATTCAGTGAGAAATTCTCACAAACTACACAAAAACTCAAAATCTTGAAAAAGGGATTTTCACCTTGTGTAAGTAAGAGAACTGGGTTGAAAGATAGAGGGTTTCAGAAGCTTGTTAACCCCATTAACCTGTGATTGTAGGAGTGTTGATGGGCTCAAAGAAGCAGTTGTCATTCTTATTCTCTTGTGGGTGTTTCAGTGGAGCTTTTTATCAAACAGTTGGTGGGCAAGGAGCGATCTTCAGAGAATCAGCCCCAATTCTCTGTAGATTGATCCTCAAAATCAAAAAGATGAAAGAGTGTGGCGGGTGAATGTTAGAATGGATTCAAAGACTATAGGATTGACATGTGTCGGATAGAAAGGGGGTTGCTTATCTAAGATGGTTGGTCATTGGCTTGCGGATAAAGCGAAAATGAGCTGTGAGCATGGGACCAAGATTATCTATAATAATATTATTAGATGTTTAATTAAGTAAGTATAATAATTTTTTTAGCTACAGCCTACATGACAACAAGATTTAGTACCGGAAGCAATGTTTAATCACGAGAATCTTGTTAGTCAAAATTGAAGAGAAGAGAGAGGAGATATTTTTATTTAATAAAACAATTATCAACACATTTTCTAATCCATTTCAGATGTATTTAATCTGTCTTTAAAGTATTGTGCTTTGATATATGACTTCATCTAACTTCTGTTTTTTTCTAGTATTGGCTTACAACAAGAGAAGTTTAAAGAATCTTTTTCATTCTTCAGTTATGTATGAAAATACCAAATAACTTTTAGATTTTACGTTGTTTTCTCTTTAAATTTGTGTTGGCACTAGCTTAGACATCGATGAGAAGTTATTAGTTAAACTATATACTTAAAACTTCCTTACTTTCCAAACCTACAATATCATGCAACTCTCTAGTATCCTCTTCTCCATAATGAAACCCAGGTTGGTCACTACTCGAATCACAATTTCAAAGATGTTCGCAAGTGACGGATTAAATAATTAAATTTGGTCCCTGGGGCCGAAAATGGGTCTGCTTGCTCAAGTTAATTACATTATCTTCGTTTTTATGAAGGCTAGTCACAGCTCAGCAACGGGTGGGGCCAATGCGCATAGTGACTGCCAAGGTCTCGTTGCGACCGGTAGGTGGTGGTACATACACAGGGAATTCTGTAAAACCCATTCGGGTCACTACCACAACATCCGTTAAATTTTCAGGCTTGCTTTCAATCATCCAGTAACTGTTTATCAACCGCGGAGCACTGAAACCATATCATACTTGAAGATGATTAGGCCCCCAATTGAAGCCAAATAAAAAGGTTACACAGTTGATCAGCTAAAGCTTTTAGTGACTGTCAAGAATGGCATTTGGGACCTTATAGCAGAATACAAAACGCAACAAAAACCACTTTCATGACCAAATAAAGATACATTCAGATAGTGTTTCATATGTTCAAGAGACAAAATGCTGCAAGGATCATACCCCATTTCACTTTATTTGATCGTCACGACAATAACATTAACCTGCTTATGGTCTAATTCTTCCGCCCTTCAGCCAAGATGATGTGATACCCATGTCTGCATCATTACAAACATGTGCGTTCAGTTATGTAAATGAAAATACAAAGGAACTCCAACATTCGAAATGGCAAAAATGGGCTGGCTATATTTTTTGTATGCATCAAAATCCGGTCAATCAGTGTTAAAAATGATTATAAAAACTACACTAATAACAATAATAAGCTATTTATTAAAAAATAATAATTTAGGAAGTCATATGCCTTAGAATTGACGTTTTGAGCGCCTTTCAACCAGTTTGACCATATTTTTAGCTAATATTTCTTCCGTTTGATCTCTTAAACATTTTGTTCTAAACTCAGAGAAAGAGGATTAAAGTGGCAAACTAGGAAGGAAAATTAAATAAGAAGAGCTGCATGTATGTAAGCTCACGTTGATTTGAAGGGTGGACTGGTAGCTCCAACAACTGTGTTAAAAGCAACCTCTTGAAATGGTCCAGCCATCTTCCCACGCGGAAACCATCCTAGGTCTCCACCTTTCTTTGCTGATGGGCATTCTGAATATTCAGCCGCAATCTGCAAAACCATCATAAAATTCTATTTAAACTTCAAAGTTTTCATCTCTTCATTTTTTTTCGACAAGAAAACCAAAAATTGTATGTTTAACACCTCAAACACTGCTATGCATAACAGTAATAATAAATCAATGAACCTTCAAGGGGGTCGCACAGTGGTAAACGCTTAAGTCCCAGTAGAGGTCTTAGGCTTGAATCCAGCTTTTGGACTTATGCCTTTCCCCCCCTTGAAGACCATCTAACCAGTGCAAGCTACGTTTTAACCGAACCCAATAATAATAATAATAACAACAAACTAATGAAAAAAGAAAAAAGAGTTCCAAGGCATAAAATGGAATGACCCTCATAAATGAAATTTTACCTTTGCGAACTCAGCTGGAGGGACTTTATCTCCATTGCTAAGCCATCCATCTTGCAGCTTCTTGTATGCTTCATTGATTTTACCTTGCTTTTCACACAAGATATGTCTTGCTGTGATCAAACTCAGAACAGAATTACACGCGTTATATATTACATCCAAAATAACAACATTATTTAAAAAAGAAAAAAAAAACAACAAGATGAAGAGGAAACCTTTTACATATGTGCAGGTGCCAAGGCCATCAGCAGCCTTTCCACCTTTTCCTTTGCCTTTTGCACCACTATCCTCACTCCCACCTGCCTGTTTTCCTTTACCTTTTCCGCCCTTCGCATCTTTTCCCATTGTATTCAAGCTTATCATATAAAAACATAAAGATCAGAATCGGCAAGATCGGTAGTTCACACAGGTTAAAACGAGTATGGTTTAAAACATGTCGACCCAAGTTGGTTTACTAGCAAATACATTGGTCTACGTTTAAAAAACTATATATATAAAAATTTTATGCACTACCATGTCACTCCAATAAAAGTCCAGATCTTTGATTAAAACAATTTAGGGTATGAGGGTATCGTATACATTAAACTAGACTTCTATGACTTTCAATCTATTTAACCCGTTCAAATTTCAACCGCTCCTCCTTTTAGCTAATTCGTCTAGTTAGACCCATTTGAGGTTAAAAAATCAAACTATTTGTAAGTAAATGTGTTGAAACTGTCACCACTAACGTAAAGATTTAAAAAAAAAAAGATGTTTGGGTTCAGTGATTATATAGATTCATACAGATATAAAAGCAAATAATTGAAAAGAAAAAAACTCATCTTCAGGAATCAACTATCAACGATGTTTGATTTGATAACTACATCTGATATTGCAATAAGCATCCAAACCACATGTTTCAGGGATAAACGACCAACAATATCTGTTGCTTTCGAATTTGAAACAAATCAACTGTGAAATACCCAAATCAAAAAATATGATTTTTTGGGAATAAACCAAACCCTAATTATGCCCAGCAAACACCCATAACAGAGCAACTGACACTTCATCATAACGAGTGAGATAACCTAATCTTGTAATTGGGTAGCTTTAATATCCACTCTAGAGTTCAATAAAGAGGATCAATGGCTATTACAATCAAGATCTGTATAGTACATAAATCAGACGATCAAAAAGTGTAAACCAGTAATCGAATAATATAAACAACACACAGAAAGTTTTATCCTCATGTTAAAGCTGATGAATCGAAAGATAAAACAAAACATTCAAATTAAAGTGAGTTAGATAGTTGGTAGAGTACCTTGGAGTTCGATCAAAGGGGTTTTGTGAAATACACGCAGTCGCCGATTATCCTCTCATCAGTCTTCAGTTTGCTTTTCAAGCATCAAATTCAAATCTATCGAACAATGTTGATATTTTAGCGTGATAAAAACACGTACAAGTATTGTTTGTTTCAAATTTTCAACGCATTCGCTTTCATAGCTCAGTTGGTTAGAGCACCCGTTTAGTAAGCGGGAGGTCTTCAGTTCGACTCTCAATGAAAGCAGTTGTTTTATTTTAGCTCTAAATCAACGGTCTGGTTGTGTTTTTATTTTTTAACCTGGCTTTTATGGTTCAATCATATGGTTAAATATATTGGGATTATACGTGGGTTTTAATACTTTAACAATAAAAGTGAAAACATATACAACAATTGAAACAATTTAGAATCTCTCATCTATGATCATTTGTAGAAACTTAATAAGCCCCAAAACAAGCAATAGTGTTTAAGAACTACAAGTTTGATGCTTCCTGCGTAAGAAACTAGAAACTTTAGATGAACATGAACACAATTGACGAAAATCTTTTAATTTTTTTTTATTTTTCATGTTACTACTTTAAATTTTTTACAAATTTAGACTCGAAACACAAACATCAACAAAGCACATTTGCATAACGGATTAAACTCGATGTTTATTTCTCTTTTTAAGTTATCAATTTTTACATCAAACACTCGACTAGTATAAGTTTTGACATAAAATACCTTAATAACTTTATAACAAACAAATTAACTCACAAACCCACTAGATTGATCCGAGACTGCCTACCTATCAAAACATATTCACAAGTTCAGCTCAAAACAAACCAAAACACGTTTAAACTAAATTCAAGTCAACGAATTTGATGTTAGACGTAACTTGTTAAAAAATCACAGAATCACATGCATAGACATGCCCAAACTTGTTTGTAAACTTGCTTGATATTGATAAATGAATACGATAAGCTTACTATTAGCTCAAGTACCAGTTTTTACTTCTTGACGCGTCAAATGTTCAAGGTCTAGGACTCTAGGTCCACTAGAAAATGAGCTTTAACGTGTGGGTTCTTTGCAGATACTGTTCTCTTGAGTGCCATAACGTTTAAAGCTTTAATACATGCCAGAAGTGTATAGTCTTATCCATACCACATTGCTCACAAGTTGGCAGCAGTCCAATGATGAGTCCAATACAAGAAGAAACCAATAAACCTCAATCATAAGCGGGATGAAAGGCTAAGTAACAAAAAAATTCACAAGCTCACCATGTAGATCTGCTACAATTAGCTAAGAAATAGCACAAAGATGTACCCCATAATAAGAAAGAATGAGAAAGCCCTCCTTCTAACCCCCTACACATTCAAACAACCTTTTTCTATCTAGTGAAAAACAAAGAGCTGCATATCACTGAACCATTCAGACCTGCTCCCAGTGAACTAAAAAGAAACACCCCATTCTCTTTAGAAACATATATATGTAACAGTGTAAGTATCTTTGTTTCTAAAACAGATATAAAACAAAAATCATAGATAGAAATCATAGAATATCTATTGTAACTCTGTTTCTTCATTGCTAACTCTTCTCTTCCTTTTTGTAACTGGACTAACTGCATCATCAATCACAAACAATTTAGATATTCTCTTCTTCGTATCCGGACGGACGTACACCATCAGTTCTTCCATACTCATTTCCCGAAACTCTTCACTGATCTCGTGTTTTATCAAATTTGATTTGTCAATATGTGATCCAGCCGTTTGGGCAGCATCATCCAATCGTTCTTTTACAACTTGCATCAACACAAAAGCAAGATCTCTAAGCACCTTCAAGTCGAACTCTTTTGATAATAATTAATGCCTGATAACAGATTCCTTTTGGGTAACCATCTTTTGAAGGATAAATGATTTTCTTCAGGTAGCCATCTTCTTCAGACTAGTGAGTAGATCGAGCTCAGACTCTGAGAGCGAACACAACCAACGAACATCTTCAATCCGGTGCTCCCCAAACATCCCATCCTTTGACATTAAAACTGTCTTTGTTGTTTTGGGATGCGGATAAAGTATTAAGTTTCAACAACTTCTATACCTGCAGAGATATTGAAAAGAAGACCGATTAAAACATGAAAAAATTAAAACGTTAGCTCTTAAGGTGTGTATGGATGTTTTTTAATTTTAAAAAGAAATTAAGCTATAGGAGATGGTGTTTAATGATTGAAGTTGAAATGGTCATATAATCATTTAAATGAATGTTTTACCCTTAGATAACCAGCTTTATTGCAACTGGTATGAAACTCATTAGACCTATAAACAAACAACTAAAGTAGAATCTATTTATCCGAACATTATAACAAGTTCTTTGCACAACAATCAGTTCCAAACGCAAACTCAAACACCCTCTAAGAAACTTTAGTCATCCAGAAACAAACTACAATAACGACAAATCTTTATTTCAGGATCGACAAAATCATATATGTTATCACTGTATTGTTTATTCATCAAACAAAAATACTTATGTGTAATCACCTAACCAGAACTTTTTCTCAAATCTGATATTCTACTATGATAGAAATACTTTGAACACAATGCTAATTACAAAAGTGAATGTTTCAATACAGAAAGAACTGCAACAACCAATCTATATCAAACTCAATTAACTCATTATTGTGATTAAGGGGAGTCAAACTCAATTAACTCATTATTGAAGTTAATTGTATTATTAAGGGGAGTCAAACTCAATTAACTCATTATTGTGATTATTGTTTATCTTCATCTTACTTTCGGTTTGTTATTTTCCTATTTTACTTGAATCCTTATACTCGTATATCTTTCAGATTTGACTAGACAATAATCGACATTCATGAGATACCATTATGAGTTTGGATTTTGTTAAGACTTTCACTCTTCGTTTGGTTTTTAGACTTTTCTTTTAATTACGATTAAGTCATAGCCTGAATTTTTTTGATGTGAGAATAGCTATAACTTGTGTGTGCTTGCTCACATTATAAAGAACTGTTGTAATTTTTTTTCTTATATTAGGATACTAGGTTATAGACTCGTGTAATACACGGGTTAGGATACTAGGTTATAGACTCGTGTAATACACGGGTTGAACAAATAACATATTTAAAAAGTAGGTGCATTAACTATAAATTCCTTTAAATATTTTTTATACCAACACGTGATGTTTATTTGTAGATCTATCATCTTTATCTAATATTAGTAGTTTAACTTAATATTTACTTGTAACTCTGGATAACGCTACATATAATTGATCACGTGGGAATACCGGTTGTCTCAAAAACAATCCAACCTTTGACATTGATTGTCATTGCACACAACACTAAAATTGAAAACTATCTTCTCTACTTCTATGACTCGATTACAAAGTGATATGACTTGTAATCTTGTTCAATTACATAAACCATTTCTCTTATTAATATCTCTTAGTAACATTACTGAACACCTACCTGTAGTACTAAATGAGGATTTGGAAGACCTGAAATTTTTAAGCAATTTAGAAAATTAGGTTAGCACATGTTTTATTGTAAAGTATAATTCAAAATATCTATTTTAACAAAGTTGTAGTATTTTATCACTATTGTGTTATTATTAAAACAAACGTTTTGTGCACTTTTGACATTTGTATGTAAAAGGATTTTAAGCTAATATTGGTTTATGTACAAACAAACACTTCTGCATATTTGAAATTTTTCAAAAATTTTTGATTTTATTTATAACATGCCTTGAAATTTCGTACCCTTCATTGAAAAATAAAAACAAAGTAAAAATCATCTGGATTCTTGAAATTTGGTTGTTTACATAGGCCGGTGATACACAATTTTATGGTATAGTCATACTTGAGAACGTCAAGATCATCAAAAACATATTTATTTGGATTCCATCTGTAAGGCCCCGTTCCCGGAGACCTCACAGTTGGTCAATCATAGCATAAAACATTAAACAACACACATTTCATAAAATATTGCAGCGGAATTAAGTTAATAAAAACCATTCATTCTATTAATAATTTACGTTATTAAGCAATACATCATTGTTTTCTTGAATTACAAAAGACTCTGTTTCATTGCATTACAAAACAACAATATCATTAAAGATGAATGTCTTGCCCTGCCGAGTAGCTTCCCCCGTGTGCCATCCTCAGCAACAATTACCTGCAAACTGAAAATGCATAAAAATCATTGTTGCTAATGAGTTCTAGTTTTAAAACGTTTAAAATACCTATAGGATTTATATATGAAAATACCCTTTTCAATAAAATACTTCCTTTACGTGAGCACTCATCATACATACATCAATGTATAAACTTAATTATCTTTCATTAACTCACGTATTCGTTCATTTCGTGCATTTTCATTATCTTTCACTTTCTATCTGGATCCTGTCTCATGCAATACCCCCGACTCATGTCCGAAGACTGATACTGTGCCGGGGTACTCGACAAGGACCCCGTCTCTGTTTGCAACACCCCCGACTCATGTCCGAAAACCGACACAGTACCGGGAGAACATCACGACATCTTTCGGGTACATCTCAAGGATCAGACCCCCTTCGAGTCAATCTCAATGATTGCACTCCATCCGAGTCTGTAACGACAACATAGTCGCGCACCCTCATTTCATTGCTTGCAAGACTTTTCATACTTTTCTTATGTTCCTCTTCATTATTAACATTAGTCTTTCACTTCCTTTACGATAATACTTTACGCATACGAATATAAACACACCACGTAAAGTCACATTATACATAGTATAAAGCATCAACAACAGCCCACCTGCATCCACAACCAACAGACAGAACCAGCAAACATTCCAGAACTTACCCGTACAGTCTACTTCCCAAGCTTCAGAAAAATCCTAAGTCCTTAGACAAATGCGGATGAACAATAACTAATGCGGATGAACAAATACTAATGCGGATGAACAATAACTAATACAGATGAACAAATACTAATGCGGATGGAAGTCCAGAGATTATTCCAAGTGTCCAACTAAATGCTGGTAGAACAAATGCGAGTGACTAAAACAAATGCGTATGAACACTATAGCAAATGCGCATGAACAAAAGAAATGCGAAGAACACTTGGTCATATGAGCAACTACAAATGCAGATGAACGTACAACAAATGCGCATGAGCAAAGTACTTTAAGTGTGTTCAGCTCTTAAATAGGATGAACTAACCAACCTGCAAATGCACTTATGCAATTATTCGGTCCCCAATCCTCGGTCTAACACATCCTTATCATCAATCTAACATGTTTAACATCTAGAGCAAGCATACAACCACGAAAACACCAACAATTCCTAACCAATCCTGCTTAGCCATCTGTTCGAAGCTTATACTCAACATCCTAAGCATCAACAGCATATAAACCACCATAAAGCACAAACATAGTCACCCATATACATACGGTAAAGCATAAAATAGTTGCAAAACCTTTTAAAGCATTTTCAGCCCCAAGAAGTTTAAAACACATAAAAACCGGGGTCTAGAACTCACCTAATGTAACAAACAAGCAAAACTCCTCCAAACTCGTGTGCATAAGAGTTCAAACGCCTAAAACAAGCAAAAACAAACAACAAAACACATAAATAAATCGGTTTCATGGTCAAAACCCAACATAAACCGAGCCAATAATGCATAGAGATACATACCAAGATCAAAAACAGCCACAATCTCTCTCTAGAACCGAGAGAACTTCGATTTCAGCTTCTTCTTCTTCTTTTTCAATTGAACACAGCAGCAGCAGGAAGATATGGGCGACCATGCCCATATAAAGTATACTTTTTGATTTTTGTGTACTTTTACACAAAACACCCCTCATCTTTGGCTTCTTTTTGCTTTGTTCTTGATACTTTTATTTTCTTTTTATTTGACCGAAGTTTCGGGTGTTACAAGTCTACCCCCTTAAAAGAGGTTTCATCCCCGAAACCTGTCACTCTTCGAATAACAGTGGTAATGCTGTCTCATTTCTTCTTCAGTTCTCTCCACGTAGACTCAGAACCCTTCGTGTTTCCACTACACATGTACGAGTGGAACCACTTTATTTCTCAATCTCTTCTCCTTCCGGTCGATGATTGCCACTGGTTGCTCTACATAATTAACCCGTTCATCCCCTTTAATATCTTCCAGTGGTACAATCATGTCTTCATCGGCTAAGCATTTTCTCAAATGAGATACATGGAACGTCGGGTGAATTCCAATTAACTCATCAGGCAATTCTAGTCGATAGGCCACCTCCCCTACTCGTGCAACGATTCGGAAAGGCCCTATGTATCTCGGACTCAGCTTGCCCCTCTTCTGGAACCGGATGATCCCTTCTAGGGGAGAGCTTTAACATGACTTTATCACCCACGTTGAACTCGATCGGTCTACGCCTCTTATCGGCATACGACTTCTGTCTATCCTTGGCTGCCTTCTTAAAGGCTTTGATCTTTGCTAGCTTCTCAGTCGTAGCCTCGATTACCTCCACGCTTCCCAACTCTTTCTGCCCAATGTTTCCCCAACACACGGGCGTTCTACATCTCCTACCATATAGCATCTCGTAAGGTGGCATGCCAATGCTGGCATGATAGCTGTTGTTGTATGAGAACTCTGCAAACGGTAGATGATCATCCCAACTTCCTCCGAAGTCGATCACACATGCTCGGAGCATGTCCTCAAGCGTTTGAATTGTCCTTTCAGACTGACCATCTGTCTGAGGATGGTAAGCCGTACTGATGTGTAGCCTCGTCCCCATCGCATCGTGGAATCTCTTCCAAAACTTCGATGTGAACCGAGTGTCACGGTCTGACACGATAGACACCGATACACCATGACGAGCTACAATCTCTTTGATGAACAGATCCGCCAACCTCTCGGATGAATACGTCTAGCGGATCGGTAAGAAGTGAGCACTCTTTGTCAAACGATCAACTATTACCCAAATTGCATCATACCCCCTTACCGTATGTGGCAACTTCGTGATGAAATCCATGGTGATGTGCTCCCACTTCCACTCGGGTATATCCAACGGTTGGATCTTCCCGTATGGCTTTTGATGCTCTGCCTTCACTTATAAGCAAGTAAGACACTTACTCACATGCTCCGCCACGTCACGTTTCATACCCGGCCACCAATAGTCTTTCTTTATATCTTGATACAGCTTAATGGCACCGGGATGAATGGAATATCGAGTCTTATGAGCTTCGTCCATAATTCGTCCCCGTAGATCACCGTAGCGGGGAATCCACATCCGCCCTAAGCGGGTTCTAACTCCGTGTGTATTTTCTCCCAACTCCATGACTAGACCTCTCATCCTTTCAGGGTTATGGCGACCTTCCTTCAATGCTTCATCCTGAAATTCTTTGACCTGTGTCATCACGTCAGAGGTCATCACCAATTGGTAAGCTTTCACCCGGATTGGCTCGGGTTTCTCTTTTCGGCTGAGGGCATCAGCCACTACATTGGCTTTACCCCGATGGAAGTGGATTTCACAATCATAATCCTTAATCCGCTCTAACCACCTCCTCTACCTCATGTTGAGATCTTTCTTCTCAAAGAAATACTTTAGGCTCTTGTGGTCCGTGAAGATTGTGCATTTCACCCCGTACAGGTAATGCCTCTAAATCTTTAAGGCGAAGACCACAGCTGCGAGCTCCAAATCATGTGTGGGATAATTGACCTCGTGGGTTTTCAACTGTCGGGACGCGTAGGCTATTACTCTCCCACGTTGCATTAACACACAACCCAGTCCCGAATAGGAGGCATCCGAATACACCATTAAGTCTTCACTTCCTTCGGGTAATGTCAAAACAGGAGCTTGAGTTAATCTTGCCTTTAACTCCTCAAAAGCATCCTCCTGTTCTCGTCCCCACACAAACTTCACCTCCTTGCAAGTCAATTTAGTCAAAGGTGAGGCTATCTTGGAAAAGTCTTGAATGAATCTCCTGTAGTAGCCCGCCAATCCCAAGAAACTTTGAATCTCGGATGGCGTCTTTGGAGACTTCCATTGCATCACTGCCTCAACTTCGCCGGGTCCACCAAAATTCCTTCAGAATTCACCACGTGACCCAAAAATTGAACCTCACGTAACCAAAAAGCACACTTAGAGAATTTCGCATAAAGCTTCTCCCTGCTAAGCGTCTCTAGTACTTCACATATGTGGCTGACATGTTCTTCTTTGCTCTTTGAATAAATCAGGATATCATCAATAAACACAATCACTGATTTATCTAACATCGGCCGACACACTCGATTCATCAAATCCATAAAGACAGCTGGCGCGTTAGTCAGACCGAAAGACATAACGAGGAACTCGTAGTGTCCATAACATGTGCGAAAAGCTGTCTTAGGAATGTCTTGCTCCTTAACCTTCAACTGATGGTAACCAGATCGGAGATCTATTCGTGAGAACCAGCTGGCACCTTGGAGTTGGCCAAACAAGTCATTTATTCTTGGTAGGGGATATCGATTCTTCACTGTCAACTTGTTTAACTCCTGGTAGTCTATGCACATCCTCATACTACCGTCTTTCTTCTTGACAAACAGAACCGGAGCACCCCAAGGAGAGATACTCGGTCGAATGAAACCCTTGTCCAATAACTCCTACAGTTGAACCATCAGCTGCTTCATCTCGGTTGGAGCTAATCGATACGGTGCCTTGGCAACGGGTTGAGCACCGGGTATCAAATCAATCTGAAACTTGATCTCACGGTCCTTTGGCACGCCTGATAAATCTTCTGGGAAAACGTCTGGAAAATCACACACAACTGGTACGTCGGACAATTGTGGTACTAACGCGTTCACATCCTTCACATAAGCTAGGTAGGCACTACATCCGCGTTTCATGCACTTCTCGGCCACCACCATCGAAATCACCTTCGAACTGTAGAAACTCGGTCACTGTAAACCGTTACCGAACTTCCATCGGGCACTGTCAGTTGGATCATCTTTTTGCGACACACGATGTTGGCCTCATAGGCTGCTAACCAATCCATCCCCAGAACTACATCAAATCCGCCTAGGGGCATCACAAATAGTTTAGCTGAGAACTATGGCCTTCTTACTCTATGCCACAATCCTCAATCATATCAGAAATTCTGGTCGACTTACCAATAGCAGTTTCTACATCAAATGACTCATCAATTCCAAGCAGTTTAGCACAGAAAGCAGCAGAAATGAAACTCCTACTAGCACCAAAATCAAACAATGCAGAGGCACAAGTTCGGTTAACTAGAAACATACCCAACACGACATCGGGATCCACCCTGGCCTCCTCTCGGGTCATTGTAAATGCTCTAGCGCTTGCCCTCTGCCCTTCACTCTCTGTCTCTTCTTCACCCTGAAACTCTCGACCCTCGGCTTCTTGCAGTCTCTGCTTAGATGACCATCCTCACCACATCTAAAACACTTCATAGCCCCACATACCTTTGCCACGTGGCCCGGCTTCCCACACTTGAAGCATACATTCGATCCCCATTTGCACTCACCAGTGTGCTCCTTCCCACATTTGCCACACCTCTTCGTTCCCGAGCTTGATGACCCCACTCTTCGGTCATCCATTTTCATCCTCTTGTTGTTTGGGGTGAAACCACCACGCCCAAACGTCTTCCCATTCCAGTTCTTGTCACCACCACCTGTCTTTTTCACCTCAACTACTGACACCTCTCTCTCATCTTAAAGCCTCCCAGCCAGATCCACTGCCGACCTAAAAGTGCTTGGTCGGGCAATAATCAAGTGCCTGCGGATATCAGCCAGTAATCCCTGCACATACCTCTTAATCTTCCTTGACACCGGCGTCACCTGATCCGGCACCAACCTCGCCATTTCGTTAAACTTGGTGGTGTATTACTGGTGGGTCATGGTTCCCGCCTCAAGCTATAGGAATTCTCTCTCTATTTTGTCTAGTTCCCTATAAGGATAGAATTCCTCAACAACCATCTTCTTCAAATCTCCCCATCTCATCCTCCCGATGGCACTGCTGCCCTCGGCTTGGACAATATTGTCCCACCAACACAAAGCCGAGTCAACGAATGAGTGAGTGGCGAATTTCACCTTCTGATCCTCCCTGCACTCACTAATATCCAACACTGCCTCCATCTCTCTAACCCAGTGGTGGGCAGTAGCAGCTTTACCGTTGCCATCATAAGTAGGGGGTTTACACCGTTGGAATGCCCCGTAGCTGCATCCCCTCGCGGTTTCCCGCACCTCTACACCCTCTTCATCACTGGAGGCTCCCCTTTCAGCATTCATCTCCTCCTCATCATCATGATCTCCCTCATTCTCCCTTCTCCCAGCAGCAGCCCTTCTCTCTTCCTCCTTTTCTTTCCTCTCATCCTCCCTTACGGCCCGGATCACCTCAGTCATGACAGACGGTAGGATAGTCTGCATGACTTGGTGAACCTCCTCCACCACTGCCTCTTTCACTGAGGCCCTCAGATTGGCACTCTCATCTCCGCCCTCCGGGTGATGAAGCCCAGGCTCACCAGGAGCCGTCTCTGCAGTTCTCGTCTTGTTCTTTACGGTCCGTGGTCTACCAGCACGACCACCCCGTGCTCCACCTCTAGAAGCCTTAGATGTTCTACCTCCAGCCATCCTCTAATCACTATAAGATTCAAACACCAACACGGTCATTCAAGGTAATAGCCCAGTTTATGTCAAGTATAGTAAGTCCCTAATTACAGTGGCCAGTTGTGATTAGCCACTTACTTTACTCTTCATCCCCCAAGCATTTCCTATCCTGACTACATCAGTATTCAAATCTACTAAAAGCACATAAATCAAATAGCACACGCACATAATACCGGTTAACATTAAGAAAAGAATTACCTGATGGCACGTACCTACTCGAGCTGGCATCCCTCCATTCGTCCCATTCTCAGTTTAAGTTTAGGTTTTGAAAATATTTACCTATTTCTCTTAAACTTTGGCTCTGATACCAACTTGTAAGGCCCCGTTTCCGGAGACCTCACAGTTGGTCAATCATAGCATAAAACATTAAACAACACACATTTCATAAAATATTGCAGTGGAATTAAGTTAATAAAAACCATTCATTCTATTAATAATTAACGTTGTTAAGCAATACATCATTGTTTTCTTGAATTACAAAAGACCCTGTTTCGTTGCATTACAAAACAACAATATCATTAAAGATGAATGGATGCCAGTCTTGCCCTGCCGAGTAGCTTCCCCCGCGTGCCATCCTCAGCAACAATTACCTGCCAACTGAAAATGCATAAAAATCAGCGTTGCTGAATGAGTTCTAGTTTTAAAACGTTTAAAATACCTATAGGATTTATATATGAAAAATACCCTTTTCAATAAAATACTTCCTTTACGTGAGCACTCATCATACATACATCAATGTATAAACTTAATTATCTTTCATTAACTCACTATTCGTTCATTTCGTGCATTTTCATTATCTTTCACTTTCTATCTGGATCCTGTCTCATGCAATACTCCCGACTCATGTCCGAAGACTGATACTGTGCCGGGGTACTCGACAAGGACCCCGTCTCTGTTTGCAACACCCCCGACTCATGTCCGAAAACCGACACAGTACCGGGGAGAACATCACGACATCTTTCGGGTACATCTCAAGGATCAGACCCCCTTCGAGTCAATCTCAATGATTGCACTCCATCCGAGTCTGTAACGACAACATGGTCGCGCACCTCATTTCATTGCTTGCAAGACTTTTCATACTTTTCTTATGTTCCTCTTCATTATTAACATTAGTCTTTCACTTCCTTTACGATAATACTTTACGCATACGAATATAAACACACCACGTAAAGTCACATTATACATAGTATAAAGCATCAACAACAGCTCACACATGCATCACCACAACAGACAAGAACCAGCAAAACATTCCAGAAGCTTCAAAAAATTCTAAGTCCTTAGACAAATGCAGATGAACAATAACTAATGCAGATGAACAAATACTAATGCGGATGAACAAATACTAATGCGGATGAACAATAACTAATGCAGATGAACAAATACTAATGCGGATGGAAGTCCAGAGATTATTCCAAGTGTCCAACTAAATGCTGGTAGAACAAATGCGAGTGACTAAAACAAACGCGCATGAACACTGTAGCAAATGCGCATGAACAAAAGAAATGCGGAAGAACACTTGGGCGCATGAGCAACTACAAATGCGGATGAACATACAACAAATGCGCATGAGTAAAGTACTTTAAGTGTGTTCAGCTCTTAAATGCGGATGAACTAACCAACCTGCAAATGCACTTATGCAATTATTCGGTCCCCAATCCTCGGTCTAACACATCCTTATCATTGATCTAACATGCTTAACATCTAGAGCAGGCATACAACCACGAAAACACCAACAATTCCTAACTAATCCTGCTTATCCATCTGTTCGAAGCTTATACTCAACATCCTAAGCATCAACAGCACATAAACCACCATAAAGCACAAACATAGTCACCCATATACATATGGTAAAGCATAAAATAGCTGCAAAACCTTTTAAACATGTATTTTCAGCCCCAAGAAGTTTAAAACACATAAAAACCAGGGTCTAGAACTCACCTAGTGCAGCAAACAAGCAAAACTCCTCCAAACTCGTGTGCACAAGAGTTCAAACGTCTAAAACAAGCAAAAAAAACAAGAAACATAAAACAAACATATAAACCAAGCCAAACACATATAGAATCGAGTTTGAACACAGCAGCAGCAAGAAGATATGGGTGACCATGCCCATATAAAGTATACTTTTTGACTTTTGTGTACTTTTACACAAAACACCCCTCGTCTTTGGCTTCTTTTTGTCTTCTTCTTGATACTTTTATTTTCTTTTTATTTGACCGAAGTTTCGGGTGTTACACCATCTCTATGTTTTGTTAAATGATATAGAAAAATGGTCTTAGAATGAGGTATTAATATCAAAGTGTATGATGATGGAAGGTTATAATGACATCGTTAATATATATTTGACTAAAATATAAATATTGAAGTTTCTTTTTATTATTTATTGAAACTTACAATTACGATCAACAGTTAATTACGAATTTGAGTAATATATAAAAATTTATGTTTCCTTTTATTTTTTATGATATTTAGGAAGGTATAAATTTTTGAAATTGGAAATTAAAATTATTAAATATAGATGGTATAAACTTAAACATAGAAAGTATTAATTAGTTTGTTATGAGTGAAAAAATAAAAAATGAGAAGGGTTAAGAAGTTGCTACATGTACAAAATCATTTTGATTTATTAAAGGTAGGATTTTTCAATTTTATTAGATTTGTTAGAGTCATTTTTGAAATATATAGAGCCTAATCTTGTATTGATATATCTTCATTGTTAAATATTATTTCATTTAATGGAATAATAAATATATAATATCTTAATTAAGAAACCAAACAAACGAATTTCAAATGCACAACAAAATAATGTTTCAAGTAAATATGGGTAATGATGAAATTGACTCAGCTAGTCAGCTCTAATATTAAAGTAAAATAAACTTAAATTATATATCATTAAAAAATATTTTGGATGCATGTAACTAAACTAGTGTCTTAATAACTTATAACAAAAAGGTAATATTCATTAAACATTTTGTAATCTACAACAATAATTAAGTAGTATATTGCATGCATGCGGAATGCAGCCAGCTTCCTATATAACATAATGATATTCATTGCAATACATATTTAATTCACATATAAACATTTATCTCATACAGTTATAGAAAATGGATTCTAGTAGGAAGATAGTCAAGACGATTAGTATCATCGAACTTGACACAAGCGAGAACGGAACGATTTGTTTACCACACACAAACGTAGAGAGATATTTAATAGACGATATGGAAGAGCATTATAAAAGAAAAGTGTTACGAGGACAACTTGAGGTAGTATTGGTCAATACGGATGATGGAAGTACTAGCAATGTATGGTTGAACCGGAAAAAAAACGAATATGTTTTCACAAATTTCTTTGAAGTTGTAGAAAATTTTGAACTGAAAAATGGGGATTCTATTGAGCTCTTTAATAATAAAGTCTTTATCGATGAAACAATGATTATAGGATTTAATATCACTCGACGTTCTACTAGTGCACCATGAGCGCGATGAAGGTGATGGGTCGACAATATCAAACCACCTAGATGGTACATTAAAAAGTCATGGACATGATATATATAGACACGCACACACACATATATATATACATATATAGATATATATATAATGTCTTACGTCAATAAAATAGTCAAAACAAATATAGTTGCATACATCTGTATGTATATATACACACATATGCATGTGTATATGTATGTACATATACATGTGTATATGTATGTACGTATGCATGTATATGTATGTACGTATGCATGTATATTTGTTTGAATATTTTATTGATTTAAGACGTTCCGAATGCATTAATATATATATATTGTTATAAAAAAACATTTCATTTTACTAAGGATGTATCTCTCTAATCAAGTCGTGAACGTAACCATTGACTTATTCTAAAACATTTCCTACAACTAATTAGACTGATTTTATTTTACTAAGGATGTATCTCTCCTTGATGAAATGTAATAAAGCTATGAACGTAACCATTTACTTATTTTAAATCATTTCCTACAACTAATTAGACTGTAAATAGATACATTATACAATATCAAGCAATTTCTTGAAGTGGTTGATATGCAATACATGTTATGTTGTTATTCGTAACGCATCATAATACATATTATATAATTGTGAAATCAAGACACAACATAGATTTAGAGTTTTTCTTTTCTTCTCTTCTATCCAAGCTTTAAACTTTACAATTCTAGTGAGTTACTCCCTCCCACGTGTAACTATACCACACATGCTGAATCCAATTGTTGACCTCTTTTGAATCATTTCCAACATCCAACTCTATAGGCAACACATTTCATTAGATGTGTTGTTATTGCTCCCGGTAAACTTAAGATGGATAATGTGTAAAGGGGATGAATGTACTTTCTTTTATATTAGCATGGTTTTATGTGGAGTACAACATAGACTCAAAGTAAAAGAACTATACTAGAAGAAACTAATTAATTTAAGCTAGAACATCCTTGACAAACCATGTAATGTTTCACAATTAAGAACATTCCTTATGAATAGAACAACTAATCCTATTGCTTGAAAGAATTCTTGGAAATATGGTTGGTGTTAGTATGTATTGTTCTAAAAGGATAATTTTAGCCTTTATAAAATATTATTTTAAATAATACTTACTAAAGGCAAGGAACATTTTAATAAGAGTTCTTCGAATTATCCATTAGTTTTCAATTTCTTGCAAACCATTAATTTTAGTTGTTTCTAGTTTTTTTTTACCATTTCACCCCATATGTTAATATATAAATAGTTATTGGGTTGATCATAATATTTCTCTAGCTCTGATATACTTTTAACTAAAAGACAATCGAAAAAAGATCAATTTTGGGTGTTCAACATATCGAATATTCGAATTTGACTTTTTGAAACTAGATTCAAGTTTAAATTCAAAACCAAGTTACAATACAATTCCATTTAAATATGAATGTTAACTTCCAATGGAATTCAAAATTGGTTGCACAATGTTTTTTGTAAATGACTATAATTGATTACGAGGAGATATATTCTCATGGTGGATGTAATGTTATTGCAACATGTTATTAGTCTGGTAATAGTAAGATATAATTGATATGCGTCTTGTGAATGTTGCGACTCATATGATAATAAGATTTACATAAAATCCATGAATGATATAAAATTACAAATCATGTAAAACAAGTTTTTGAGAACAGTATGATTATTAATACCGTGACAACCGGCAAATTTCATGTCAATATCCGGCCCGACTTAATCATAATTATGCATATTTTATATGAGTTTTAATTGAGTTCTAATTATTTGAAGTCATTGCAAAATTTCATACATCAGTGATTTGGCGTAATTACCATTTTTACATGCGGTATATCCGGCAAACACGAACGTTAGTAATAATTAAGATATACATACTAATAAATACTTTAAAGTATTTCAAAGTATTTTAGATTCCAAATTAAATACATTGAAAAAGCTTAAATTTATAAATAAACCTAATCGCGTAAATTGATATTTTACCCGGAAAGAATTTTTTTAACGCGGCTACTAGATACACAATGTATTATTAACATATCATCAATATTAAAATATATGATATTATATAAGCTTTTATAATATTTGGATGTATTTTAAAAAAAAGTGACAAGTAAAAATATAAAAATATGTAAAAATACCTATAGTGCAACAAATACCATCTAAAATACCAATTCCACATAAATTAAAAATATAAACCCTCCTCCCCACCATGTTGGTCGTTCACCTCTCATCCCATCCCCTATCTTCTTTCACTTTCACACTAACTCCATGTTGATTTTACATCCTTCAAAGTTTTCCCCTTTAATGAAGTTACATAAGAATTGTTTAAAGTAGTGTACCAACATTTTCATTCTTTTCATCCTCTTTCCCTCTTCTTTGACCAACTTTAACACTTCAAGACAAATAAAAATGGATTACAAATACTAGAGAAAGTTATAAAGCAATACCACTTTTTCATTTCAATCTCTTCTCTTTCTCCCTCCGTAAAACATCCACCACACCATCTCCATCATTCTATCACTTTTCAAACTTGTCTTCTACAACCAAGTGTGTTCCAAGTTGATTTAGCAAGGCTCAAGAGATTTTTAGAGGTTTCAAGCTTCCTTCATCTTCAAAATCCAACTTTCCTTGCTTGTTTTTAGTGAGAACAACCTCTTCTTGTTTACATATATTTTATTTTACCATATTTATCTATCTACTAGCTCATATGTAACAACATTCATCCACAAAAGAAATTCATGTTAAAAATTGTGTTTTTACCAACAAAAGTTTCAAGGATATCATTTCACATAAAATATTATAACATGAACTAAATAACGATTATTGTTTCTAAAAAGTAAATATTCATAGATCCATATTTGATCAAATTTCTAGTTAGTGATTTTATAAAAAGTCATTAAAGTTTGTTAAAACTCGAGAAAAGCTCCAAATGGGTTATATTATGGTTATGGAATTTTAGATGTTTTACAAGTATTATTATGAATATTTACGTATATTCTGCAAGTTATAATTAATTAGTGAGTTGTAATATGTTATTATAAAAGTTGGGTTATGACTAGATGATAGGTTGACCAAGTTTATAAGTGTGGTCAAAAATATAAACATGAGACTTTAAATGAAAAAGTATGAACTTCATAACAAAATATTATGTTAGTTAAAATGATGTGTTAAAATGGGTAGTAGATGACTTTTTAACAAAAATGACACATGCTTTGTTATTTTGATATGGGACTTAGAATACAAACTTATGGATTTTATAACATGGATATTAAGTTATTTAAAAGCGATGGGTCAAAATATATAGGTAAAATGACTAATGTGATTAAGTATCTTATTAAAGAGATTTTACTTTATAATATACTAAAATTACTTAATAAGTTAAATAAACCCTAGTTTAATATATGTTAAAAAAACTAGATAAAATAAAATAATAATCCTACTAAGAAAATAACTAAATAATCATTTATGGGTAAATACATATACTTATACATAGATTGTAAAATATTAGTGATTTTCCTTAGATGTTAATATTTTAAATTGTATTCCAACTAATATAATACAAATATTATTTTATCTAAGAAAATAAGATTGTTTCAAAACCCTAATTCCTATAATTTCATATGCAAATTACATAATTAATTTTTAAACACTCAAGTCATGTCTCGGGTCGAGTCAAAATGATATTTAATTACTCAAATAATATGTCAACTTTAAGATACAAAGGTTTTTGAATACTTTCAAGTGAAGTATAATTTATTAATAATTTCTAAGTATATATATATATATATATATATATATATATATATATATCACAAATATCCATCTTTTGTCACCAACTGGTCGTCGAGTCAAACACTTTTTACACGTGGTACATCCGGCACATATGAAAGTTGGTGATAATTAATATGTACGTACTAATAAATTTTTTAAAATGTTTCAAAGTATTTTAGATTCCAAATTAAATACATTGAAAAAGCTTAAATTTATAAATAAACCTAATCGCGTAAATTGATATTTTACCCGGAACGAATCTTTTTAACGCGGCTACTAGATACATGATGTATTATTAACATATCATTAATATTAAAATATATGATATTATAGAAGCTTTTATAATATTTGGATGTATTTTAAAAAAAAGTGACAAGTAAAAATATAAAAATATGTAAAAATACCTATAATGCAACAAATACCATCCAAAATACCCAATACTACATAAATTGAAAATATAAACCCTCCTCCCAACCATGTTGGTCGTTCCCCTCTCATCCCACCCCCTATCTTCTTTCACTTTCACACTATCTCCATGTAAATCCATGTTGACTTTACATCCTTCAAAGTTTTTCCTTTAATGAAGCTACATAAGAATTGTTTAAAGTAGTGTACCAACATTTCCATTCTTGTCATCCTCTTTCCCTCTTCTTTGACCAACTTTAACACTTCAAGACAAATAAAAGATGGATTACAAATACTAGAGAAAGTCATAAAGCAAGACCACTTTTTCATTTCACACAAACTAACACACTTCAATCTTTTCTCTTTCTCCCTCCATAAAATGTCCACCACACCATCTCCATCATTCTATCACCTTTTCAAACTTGTCTTCTACAATCAAGTGTATTTCAAGTTGATTTAGCAAGGATTAGGAGTTTTTAGAGGTTTTAAGCTTCCTACATCTTCAAAATCCGACTTTACTTGCTTGTTTTTAGTGAGAACAACCTCTTCTTGTTTACAATATATTTTATTTTACCATATTTATCTATCTACTAGCTCATATGTAACAACATTCATCCACAAAAGACATTCATGTTAAAAATTATGTTTTTACCAACAAAAAGTTTCAAGGATATTATTTCACATAAAATATTATAACATGAACTAAATAATGATTCTTGTTCCTAAAAAGTAAATATTCATAGATCCATATTTGATCAAGTTTCTAGTTAATGATTTTATAAAAAGTCGTTAAAGTTTGTTAAAACTCGAGAAAAGCTCCAAATGGGTTATATTATGGTTATGGAATTTTAGATGTTTTACAAGTATTATTATGAACATTTATATATATTCTACAAGTTATAATTAATTAGTGAGTTGTAAAATATTATTATAAAAGTTGGTTTATGACTAGATGATAGGTTGACCAAGTTTACAAGTGTAGTCAAAAATATAAACCTGGGACTTTAAATGAAAAAGTATGAACTTTATAAAAAAATATTATGTTAGTTAAAAGGATGTGTTAAAATGGGTAGTAGTTGACTTTTTAACAAAAATGACACATGCTTAGTTATTTTGACATGGGACTTAGAATACAAACTTATAGATTTTATAATATAGATATTAAGTTATTAAAAAGAGATGGGTCAAAATATATAGGTAAAATAATTAATGTGACTAAGTATCTTATTAAAGAGATTTTACTTTCTATTATACCAAAATTACTTAATAAGTTACAGAAAGCCTAATTTAATATATGTTAAGAAAAACTAGATAAAATAAAATAATAATCCTACTAAAAAAGTAATTAAATAATCATTTTATGAGTAAATACATATACTTATATATAGATTGTAAAATATTAGTGATTTTCCTTAGATGTTAATATTTCAAATTGTATTCCAATTAATATAATACAAATATTATTTTATCTAAAAAATAAGATTGTTTCAAAACCCTAATTCCTATAATTTCATATGCAAATTACATAATTAAATTTTAAACACTCGAGTCATGTGTCAGGTCGAGTCAAAATGATATTTAATTACCCAAATGATATGTCAACTTTAAGATACAAAGGTTTTTGAACACTTTCAAGTGAAGTATAATTTATTAATATTTTCTAAGTATATATATATATATATATATCACAAATATCCATCTTTTGTCACCAACTGGTCGTCGAGTCAAACACTTTGTTACTAAGTGTGTGGATGAAATAGTTACATGTTCACATTACACGTAGGAGCAATTACTTAGACATAAGTTGCTTTGATTGTTCTAGGGCGAACTTAGTTTGGATTCTCCCGAGCACTTTGGATACTTCCGGATTTTCACACCCGACTCACTTCACAGGTGAATTTGACGGCCCCATTTTTACTTATTTTCCTTTTGGGGGAGATTACATGCAAATTACTATTTTCTTGGACACATTTACTTGTCAATGATTTCACATATTATATAAATGGTTTACTTACCGTATAAAGTCCCCTGTTATTGGACCGTTAGTTTATTTCCCAAAGCGAGGTAATCATAGATAGTAGTATTGGGTTTGACTACCCCCACCCGGGTTAATTACCCTAACCTTGACGGAGGTCTAAACGGGTGCATTATTAGCCTATTCACCCTGTGCTTATGGTAGGCACAGGTAGGGGCAATCTATTACAGTTACAGTCTAGCTTCGGTTGCGATATTTATATAAGTTCTAGTATTGTATGATCGACAATCAAATCATGGAAAGAATTGTGCTCCATTATACTGTTTATTATTACTTTAAAACCTATGAACTCACCAACTTTATATTGACATATTTTCGTGCATGTTTTCTCAGGTATTTGATAATTGCCTCAAGTTAAGGTAGCATGGATCACATTAGGGCCATTCTGTTTGGGACATTTATTTTTGTATTGTCGAGTTTTGAAAACAATTTACATTAGTTTCTTTGCTTCCGCAATTTAACTCTGAAAACAATTATGTATTTTTAAACTTGTTTGCAACACATGTTTTACCGAACCATATAGTGGTCGATCAATGACTATGATTCCATGACGTTCATGCCCCGCGGGAAACCGCTGTGGATTGGGGTGTGACAAATACAAATACATAATTGAATATGTTGTTATGATTATATGTATACATTTTTGAGTTGTATATACCTGAAACTCCTCATGAGTTTCCTAAGATAGTTGAATCCTTATCATGATTCATGAAAAAGTTTGATAAAACTAAAATTTTGTATTGAGTTATAAGTTTAACATCATTAAGATGTAATCCTTGTACACTAACAAATAATTATATTTTATGATTAGGGTGAGGTTATTGTAAAAAGAGAAGAAAAACTAAAAGGTGTGAGAAGGATTATATCCATTAGATCTAAGATTCAAGGGCTAAGAAAATCCGATGGTATAATGGTAATTTATTGAAACTTTAAATGATAGGCCCAATGGTATTTTAGTCTTAACCATATTTTTAAGTTCCACCGCTCGTAACTTTTACATACAATATTTTTTTTTAAAAAACTACACCATAAAACCATCGTTTTTTTAACCTTTATAACGCCTATAATTTTGATGAATAAAAAATGAATTTTTTTTCACGTTATGTCAGCTCATTGTAGGGGTGTTCTTCAGATATTTTAATCGGGTTTCGGGTAGATCGGGTCGGGTTAAACGGGTTTTTCAAGTTTCATGTTGTAACCGATAACCGATCCATATTAGTGTTCGGTTATTCGGGTTCGGGTATTTTGGTTTTCGGTTATCATCGGGTCGGATTGTTTTGTTTTCGGGTAGTTTGGATATTCGGTTATCGGGGTCCGGTCATCATGATTTTGGACTGTTTGACTGTTTTTCAGCTCCACTTTACAAATTATCATGTATCTTTTGACATAATATATGTATTTATTATTAATAATAGAAAGAAATATGTGAATATTTATTGTGATCAAAACATCTATTATTTGAGATTTAGATTGAGTAATAATTAGAAAAAACAATGAAGCATATTTGATTAATAAACTTTGAAGTTTATACGTTACATGCATACATATCTACCCTTAAAAGGTGATCTATCAAAGTTCACACACTCACTGTTGGAATAAAAACTTTAGTATAACAAAAAAAAATAAACTCACAAAGTCAAAAATATAACAATGATCAATTAAAAATAGATAGTACAAAGCATAATTTACCACTTTGCAAAATACAATAAGCAAATAATTAACATAATTTTTAGATAGGTTCTATTGTTACAAAAGCACTACAATAATTAAGCCAATTTGCCGATTTGGTCATCATACAAATTACGAAACGTGTCATTTTTAAAACCGTCCTTCTTCACCTTCATATTGCTACCTTCATGGGCTTCACTTACGTATCAAGTATGACTTTAACTAGCCAAATCCAATCCTATATAAAGAAATTCAAATAAACTTAGTAAAATGGTTAAATATAATATGTACAAATATTATAATATTTATTGATAAAAAAATACCTTTATCAATATCTTGTATTGTTTCCCAATCTTCTTCAAACTCGGGTTTGTCACTTGAGCTACCCCGAAGCCAATCTTGTGTGCAAATTAAACTTTCAACAATTCTAGGAGTCAATGAACTTCTAAACGGGTCCAAAACCCTTCCAGTAGTGCTAAAAACCGACTCCGAAGCCACGGTTGACACGGGAATGGCAAACAAATCTCTAGCCATTAAAGATAGAATCAGGAATCTAGGACTATTCATTTTCCACCATTCTAAAATATTAAACATTGATGAATCCTCTTCAACACTTAGTTCACATACTTTTCTAACTCACCAACCGATTCAGTTATGTTTGTTTTCATCTTTTCTCTTAGTTTGTTTCTCAAGCGTTTCCCTAAAATCGAAGATGAAGTGATAGACTTGGTAGTATTACAAGTAAAACTTGAAGAATGAATTCCAATATAATCGTTATACAATTCATACATAGAATCCATTATGAATGTCTTTTTTGACTCCACCACATTTGCCCCATACCAATCTTCAAGTAGTATAACCAAATATTTTACTTTGTTTCTAGGGTCAAGAATCAAGCAAAATACAACAATAAATTCATTTTGTCTAAGTCATCAAAATACTTATCAAACTTCACTTTCATTGCCATTGCAATATCATGGAGATTATCATCATGAATAACATCATACAAGATGGTACGAATAGAATAAATATCTTCAATGCATGCATTTGATGTCACATAAAGTGTCCCCGAAACCCTCAAAGTAACATCATAAAAAGGCTTCAAAAAATGACATAAATGTCTAAACTTTTGCCAATCGGTTGGTGAAGGTATTGCAAGACCCGCTTTTTCAATGTCGGTCTTAAAATCATGTTCCTCAAGATCATACCTCTTAAAAGTTTGTTCATAAGATTAGGCAATATCTAACATATGGTAAGTGGAGTTCCATCTTGTTGGAACATCTTTAATCAAGTGTCTTGTTATACCACAATTAACAAGCTTAGCAAAGTTGTTGAATTTATCAATCCTAGAAGGTGATTGCCTAATCCACCTAACCGCCCTTCGAACTATCTTAACCGATCTATCAACTTTTTTTATACCGTCTTGCACTACTAAGTTTAAAATGTGAGCAAAACATTAAATATGTGTCCATTTTCCATTTAAGAGACACTTGTTAGAATTTTGAAATGTTCTTTTCAAGAATTCAATTGCCACATCATTAGCACTTGCATTGTCAACTGAAATTGTGAAAACATTTTCTATTCCCCACTCTTTTAAACATTTCTCAATCGTTTTTCCAATATCATTCCCTGGATGATTCTCTTGTGGACAAAAGCTCAACACTTTTTTTTTTCAATTTCCACTCGTTATCCACAAAGTGGGCGGTTAGACACATATAACTAGATTGTTGACTAGAAGTCCATACGTCGGTTGTCAAACAAATCCTACCAATGTTTTTTTTTAAATCACCAACTTTTTCTTTTTCTTTCACGAAGAAATGGTAAACATCTTTTGTTATTGTACTTCTACATGGTACTTTAAACGATGATTGACACACGCTCATGAAATACCTAAAGCCCGCATTTTCCACAAAACTAAACGGAAGCTCGTCAGCTATTATCATTTAGGCTAAAGCCTTCCTAATTGCTTTTTGATCAAATTTCCAAGACGTTAATATATTTTCATCCCCAAATTGAAAAGCTAATTGTGTTTGTCCATCATTGATTGTAGCCAAATAAGAGGCACATTTCTTTAAATGAAGATTAAGATTACTCGTACCGTGATATTTTGATCCATATTTGTAGCTGGAAGCACAATGTTTACATCTCGCTCTTAGAACACCCTCGTTGTCAGTAAACTTTTCGAAATGCAACCACAGTTTTGATCTCTGTTGGTATATTTTAGGTTGCTTCTCTTTGTTTGTGTAGTTTTATCATTTCTTTCGAGGTCAACCGTCTCCTCTTCTACTAAATTGTATGATCCAGACATCTATCAATTCAAAACATAATCAAACATCTTGATGAGAAGCATGTTTTAACAAAAAACACATAGGTAAACATAAAATACAAACCTTGTAATGATCGTGAGTTGTGACTACCAATTGAAGATCACTTGGGCCTTATGGAACGATTTTTATGAATGATGAATAGTTGATGATCGCTTCGGGAATGATTTTATGAATAGCCAACCGTTGAAGATTGCTTGTGTGTAGGTTTGTGAATTAATGAAGATAGCTTGCTGCTTGCTGCTTGCTTTGGAGGGTCGGGATTCACGATCGTCGATTGCCGTCTGGGATTTTCTAGGGATTATAATTTTGAAGTTTATCACTTCACGTAAACGAAGGTACAACAATTGTATTAATCAAACATTCTAGGCATCTAGCTATCTAGGATAGAGCCTTTTAGGAAATTTCAAATTTAATCGGGTAACCCGAATTGATCATTTGTCTATCCATTTTCCGATCCGATCTACTTCGGATTAACCGAATATCCGAATAAGTTCTACCCGATAACCGTTCTACACGACCCATTCTACCCGATTATGATTCGGATAGGTCGGTTTAATCGGGTTCGGGTAAAAACAAAACCCCTAGCTCATTGTGTAATATTTGGCAACTCATTGTGTAATATCAGGTTATTGTGTAATATTCGTCAGATCATTGTGGCTAATGTTGATCGTTTTATTATGTATTGTGTTTTTTAAAAATGATGATTTTCAAATAACAGACTGTTAAAAATGTAATTTTTGTATGTTTTTTAGTTTATTGTGTAATCCTGAGCAAGTCATTATGTAATCCTCATCAAGCAACTCATTGTGTCTATTGCTAATCATTAAGTCTAGTGCTAGTCATTGTGTTACCCATTATATCTAGTGTTAATCATTGTATTTTTTAAAATGGTAATTTTCAAATAAAACAATGCTGAAAGTTAATTTTTTTATGTTTTTCTAGTTCATTGTGTAATCTTGATCAGGTCATTGTGTAATACTCGTCAAGCAGCTCATTGTGTCTATTGCTAATTATCGAGTCTAGTATTGGTCATCGCGTCTAATGTTGACTATTGTGCTATGCAATATGTTTTTTAAAATAGTGATTTTCAAATAACACAATGTTTAAAATGATTTTTTTTATATTTTTTTTCTATTTTATTGTGTAATCTTGATCAGGTCATTGTGTAATGCTCGTCAAGCAGCTTATTATGTTGATTGCTAATCATCTAGTCTAGTGTTGGTCATTGTGTTATCAATTTTGTCTAATGTTGACTATTATGTTGTGTATTGTGTTTTTTAGAATGATGATTTCTGAATAACATAATAATAAGAAATGTAATCTTTTTGTGTTTCAAGTTCATTATGTATTCCTCCTCAGATCGAGACTAGCGTTGGTCATTGTGTTATCAATTATGTTTAATATTGACTATTGTGTTATGCATTGTGTTTTGTAAAATGATGATTTTCAAATAACACAATGCTAAAATTATAATTTTTTATGTTTTTCAGTTCATTATGTAATCTTAATCATGTCATTGTGTAATGCTCGTCAATAAGCTCATTGTGTCGATTGTTAATCATAGAGTTAAGTGTTGGTCATTGTGTTACCCATTTTGTCTTGTGTTTTTTAAAATGATGATTTTCGAATAACACAATAATAAAAAATATAAACTTCTTATGTTTCAAGTTAATTATATATTCCTAATCTGATAATTGTGTAATCTTCATCAATTCTGAAGATTACACAATGACCTGACGAAATCACACAATGAGTTAAAAAATATATTTTTTTATATCAACGCTATACTCATTTTAAAGATTAAAAAATACTTGTTTTAATGATGTAATTTTTTTAAAAAATAATGTCGTATGTAAAAGTTATGAATGTTTAAAAAAAGGTAGAACTTTGGAACGAGGGACATTACCAATTTTGCTCCTAAACTAATTTTTATCATAAGGACACGTATCAATATTTTAATCTTGTTGCACTTTTTAGTTTAGGAAGACTTTGTATTTGAACATTTCTCTTATGATTATCATATATTATTAAACAAAGAATTTGTATAATATGAATACTAGAAATAAAACAAATAGTGATGAATCTTTGCATATGATGTAGCAATTGACGTGCGAAATGAAGAAGTTATATATCAAAACTTCTAAAAGATGCTTGAACGTACATAACTTGTCAAGATGGAAAGACTTCTACGACAGTTTGTAAATGCTTGAAGCAATAAAGTTGAGAAATGTATAAAGTCAAGTCCAATATGCTATAATTGACTCATTGCTTATCTTGAAAAAGAACTATGGATGCAATTGATTCTTGTCTTTATTAAGACATCAATATCATGTTTATAAATATTATAAGATATGTTGATGAATTTGATCTCATAAAGAGATACAAAAGTTCAAATTATTAAGAACGAATTTGAAATAAAAATAATATTACATCTATGTATTAGTCGGCATATGGAGTATTTTTGTGCATAACTCAATTTATATAAAAAAGATGTTGAAACATTTAATATAATTTAATTATCAATATGCTTCAACTAAAATAATTAGTCATTTCAAATATGTATAATTGATTCAGCAAATATCTCTTATCACCTCTTATATATGGTATGACATTATATATTATGTTAGCAATTAGTACATTAAATTATGGGTTATTTTGTTTCTAGAAAGCAGTTATGAAATTTGGGTAGAACTAGTATTTGAATACCATTAAGGTACATAATATATGAGATTATACTTTACTAACCCATCGAAACAAGTTTGGTTAGTTTTTTTATGCAGGGAACGTAAAACAACAAGATCATGGATCTTATGGTATTAATTACGAAATGAGTCAATTCAAGTCTTGTATGAAGATAATTCATCATTGCTCTGCGTAAGAAATTATCATTGAAATATCAAGCGACGAATTGTTAACTACAAAAGTCTTACAGAAATTTTCGTTCAAGTTCAAAACTCATCAATTAAGGTTATATAAATCAGAGGGAGTAATACATGTTGCACTCTTTTTTCCTTAGCTATGGTTTTGTCCCACTGAGTTTTTCTAGTAAATTTTTTAACGAGGCAACATCATTAAGCGTGTTGATAACCAATGGGGAGTGTTATAAATATTTTACTAATGTGGTTATCAATAGCATTTTGTAACTTCAAACTTTATTATGTTTGTATTAATATTATAGCCTTATAAATAGTGACATTTATATTTGACATTTTATCATAATATGAAAGAGTTCTTCTATTCTCATATTCCGTTTCTCCCTATAATCATATTGTCCCTATGTTTATATACTTCATATATTAGTTGTTAGTAGGTCATTATTTCACAAGACCTTCCACTTTATGATGAAGCACTTATTTATGACAAATCCGTATGCTTTAGTAGTCTAGAATCCAATGGAGATTTAATATTAAACGAAGACGACGAGGACCTTTGTATATCAAAAATAAAAAGTATTTTCATAGTCAATGTTTTTTTTTGTAAAGAATGTTTTAAAACTTTTATAACTTCAAACATAAATAAAAAAAAAATTATCGAGTTCAATTACATTTTCAGTATAAAAAACATTTTCCCAATCGTTTAACCAGTTCGGTTAATACCCGAATAAGTTATATACGGTAGGGCTTTTCACCATCAGAAACCGGTAAGCATCCAAAGGTTCATTGTTAAATAAACCGGTTATTAATCCGTTTGACTTCAACCGGTTTAGTTATTACCAGAACCGTTTTTTTAAACCCAAAATGCGCACCTCTTATATCACTATATACAGGCTCATTAGCCCACCAAGCTACGGCCCAGATTCTCAGGCCCATTCTCTCCTCTTTTATCACCCCACACCCACACCCACACCCACACCCACTGATTGATCCGAGAATCATTCTTTCATCTTCTGTTTTTACATCCTTTCGATTTAACGTCGTCAAACGTAACCCTAACTTGATACCCATGGCTTTGAACAACGGATTGAGATCATTTTCTTCTAAATTGATTGCTTCCGTCGATTCATCACTCGCTAAATCTGGTAAGAATTCGTCACCTTATCTCTTCTCTTACGATCTACGGATTGATTGACGATGCTACACAATTTATTTGATTCTTTTGCTTCTATGTTTGTGATTTGTTGCATGCCAAACGTACAGGTAAGATTGATTGATTGATTAGGTTTGCAGATTGGTGATGTTTTGGTTATTGATTCTGTAGTTGTTGAATGGATTCGTTTGCTTAGTGTTTTCTGTATTTTGTCATAGATCTGGCCATTTTTTTTTGGAATATGATTTGGTGTTGATGTAATCAACAGATTAGCTTTTATGTAAAGAAATGATTTTTAGGGGAGCTCCTGTAAATTGATTATATTGTGTTTATAGGGGCAGATGTTACAATACGTGTTAGAATTTAATCTTGATGTTCAAGGGTGTATACGGGTGAACCAAGAAGATGAGGGTGGAATTAATTATCATGTAGAATATGTTTGTCAAGGTAAATATTAGGAAAATATTGAATAATTTGGCTGTGAATGGGCTGTCATTCCAGCTGTGTTTGAGCTGTGATTACATAGTAATTAAGGTTAGGAGTAGTATAAAAGAGGGTCAATATATAGAGTTTAAGGTGTGGTCTTTTGTTCTTCGTATTAATAAAAAGAGTCGTGATAGTTTCCACAAAATACCGAGTTTTATCTTTGTTTTTCTGGTCAATATTCTAACAATACGTAATTGCACTAATCTGTTCAAACTGCAGAAATAAAGGAGAGGGTAGTATTAAATCTTATTTTGTTTTAGGTTACTAAATTCTGCCTTCTTTTATACTTAAAATGTGAAAATTTGATATTGTGATGCTGAGCAGTGAGCACACATCAGTATAGTATTTTTTTGCACCAGTTTTACTGTGATAGTAAGATTTTAATGTGGTTATTTACATCTGCCCCCAATTGTTAGGTATCTTTACGCAGCGGAAACAAAACACAAACACACTTGCGCACACGAAAGCAATAAGAACACGAGAATTTATAGTGGTTCGGTCATGATGACCTACGTCCACTCTCTGCAACTAGGTATTTTATTAAGCTCAAGGGACTAAATTACAATACAATGACATGCTCTATATATAGAGATAATTAGGGTTTTAAGAAGCTTCAATGGGCCAGGCCCATAACTCCATCCAAAAGCCCAAAAGGCCTTCACACCTCAACAATCTCCCACTTGAAGGCCTTGCGGATACTCCAGCTAGCCATCTAAGTACAAAGCAACCCTGTCATCAGTAATCTTCAAGTAACGGGAATCCTTCAGGCCTTCAATTTCAAAGAATAAGCTAAGATTTCAATCCAAATTCCCTAGTTGCAGAGGCCCCTTTTCATCAATTACTTGAAAGGGCCCGTTGAAGCTTCCCCGAGCTCCAACCCAGTCGTGGCAAATTCCACCAACGACCCATCCTCTGTCTCAACTGGTTTACACACCGAGAACCACTAACACTCTCCAAATTCAGCAAACAATCACCAGGAGAGAATTTTCCAGTCTTATTCTTCAAAACCCAACGATTCTTCTTGACTGTACCCGGAACATGCCCCATGCTCCCACTATCACAAAATCCTCCGACTGGTTTAGACTTCTGACCCCATTCAGCTACAATCTCTGCTCCAGACTTCATGTTTGCAAAATGAACTCTCTTAGCAGCAGATTTAGCGAACCCGACTTTGACTTGCTTAACCGGGTTGATCAGTCCCTCAGCAGGTACCTCCACCATGTACAATGACCCATGCTTATCACCACGAGCAATCACCCGGTTTTCATTGATTACCCTCCATTTACCACCACCAAACTTGACTTCCAGTCCTTATTCATCCAGTTTACTAATAGAAATTAATTTCTTCTTCAAACCCGGAATCACCTTGACATTCTTCAGGTTCCATGTAGTTCCCAATGGAGTCACCAAATCAATATCACCCATGCCCATTACATCAAGCATTCTGCCATCAGCGAGACGTACCTTCCCAAAATCGTCTGTTTTCAGATTCACCATCATTTCACCGCTGTGTACGGCGTGAAACGGAGAACCAGAATCCATGATCCAAGAGTCCACACTGTTTTCAGCCTCAAGAATTAACACGTCACCATCATTGACATCCTCAGCAGCAGTGTTCAGACCTTTCTTTGGACATTGACTCTTAACATGTTCATTTTCATTGCAGTTCCAGCACCTCACATTTTTCCGAGTCCGAGTTGAACTCTTTCCCCGACTCCCACTGCCTCGGCTATTTTCCCTTCCCCTACCAACATGTAACATCTTAAAAGATGATCCAACATTTGCACTTTTTAGACGTGTGTCTTCACCTATCACAATGTCTCGAATCTTTTCAAATGTCATTTCGTTAGCCCCCATAGAATTTGTAACAGCAGTTACAGTCCCGGACCAACTATCAGGCAGTGAAGATAGCAACACCAGAGCTCGAGTCTCATTATCGAATTTTATTCCCACTGATTCTAATCTGGTAAGAATAGACATCAGATCATTAATGTGAGAGGTGACTGAGCTTCCTTCTTTCATTCTCGTCATGAACAGTTCCCTCATCAAGAACACCTTGTTAGCTGCAGACGGCTTTTCATACATATTTGACAGAGCCAATATCATACCACTTGCAGTGGTTTCTTTCATGATGTTAAAAGCAACGCTCTTCGTCAAAGATAACATAATAACCGCTCTAGCTTTCTTGTTCTTGAAATTCCAAACTGCTTCTTCAGCTTTCTCCATACTCTCCGGTTTCGTTTCCAGTGCCATATCCAAATCCTTTTGACACAGTAATGCTTCTATTTGCATTTTCCACCAACCAAAATCAGTGCCATTGAACTTTTCGATCACAGTCTTCCCGTCTTCAGCCATATTAGCAAAACAGAGACAAGTTTTCAAGAAACAAGCGCGCTGAACGATTGATAACCAGTCAACAAAAGGATAGACAAACCAGATCCGGTACTTCCAACCAAAACCCTAGGCGGCGGCATAGAAACCCTAGGTGATGGCGGCGACGGCAGAAACCCTAGACGGCGCGGCGGCGCAGAAACCCTAGGCGGCGGGGCAGAACCCTAGGCGGCGGCGGCTGCTGCGCAGAACCCTAGGCGATTGCTGCGGCGGCAGCCCTAGGTGGCGGCAGAAACCCTAGGTACACGGCGGCGTGTTTCGTACGAAATCTTCAAGAGCCTGATGCTCTGAAACCAGTTGTTAGGTATCATTACGCAGCGGAAACAAAACACAAACACACTTACGCACACGAAAGCAATAAGAACACGAGAATTTATAATGGTTCGGTCAAGATGACCTACGTCCACTCTCTGCAACTAGGTATTTTATTAAGCTCAAGGGACTAAATTACAATACAATGACATGCTCTATATATAGAGATAATTAGGGTTTTAAGAAGCTTCAATGGGCCAGGCCCATAATTCCATCCAAAAGCCCAAAAGGGATTCACACCTCAACAATCCCAATATCATTCATCAACGTTTGTGCATTCAAACTCCTCCATTTATCTGTATTTAATAACTCCTTACAAGAATATGTCAAAGTTTTGATTTTTTTTAAAGTCGTCTTTAAAGTGTGATTTGTATGCTAGGGCTTCAGTGTCATATGTTGTACAAAATTATTCTTTGTTCTTTGTACAAAGTTCAGTTTTGAGCACCCAGTCACCCATCAGTTTTTTATAAAACATTTTTCTTTTCCAAATGCGCGGTGAAGATTATTCTGGACTCAGTTCATGAATGTGGACTATTCAGAAAAAAGGTTCAGCCGTTTAGCCATTTGATTCTATGTTTGGATCAAATGCAGATATCTGCTAAATTAGATCAATAAGAGCAGAAATTGATGTGGAGGCTTTAAGGAGTGAATAATTAGGCAAGCTGGGCATGAGCATGTGGATGAATTTTTATTGGAATATCTATTTGTGATAGGAATATTTAGGCATATTCACTCACTCTTTTCTATACTGCTTGATGTAATAGGCAACGGTTTTGATGTTGTTTGATACTTTTGTATGTTATATAGCACTTGTGAATGGAAAATTGTTAATGTAGATTGAAATATGTCCATTTCATGCAACTAATATGCCTTACCTTATAAACATCCAAAATTGTGGAAACTCCCATTTTGGAATAATGAATTTTTTGGTCTTCACATTTCAAAGAATAAATGTTATTTTTGACCTCTTATAACTGTTAGAACACTTTTACTTCTCCATGGTTTTTTATATTTGATAACATTATGCTTTTTCGGAGTAATCATAAGCATATGTAGTTTAGGGCTTTAGTTTTGTCTTTTAACTGAATGGGGTGCATCATGTGGGCCATAATTTTTTCTATAGAGCTAGTATTGCTGAATGTTGTCCTCATCATACTTCGTGTTTAAGGCCATCAACTTCTTGGAACATCCTAGTCTTCAAAAGATATTTTCACTGGTTGACAGAATTAGATGAAGGTCCAAAGTATGCACTATGCAGTCCCTTTATTACAAAATGTTAAGTAGTTATCTTTTTAATCAGTTGGGTTGGAGTATAAATAAGAAAATAGTGTTGGAACTGTAGTCTTACTACTAATAATTTAATGTTCATGATAAAGATTCTTCTGATCTTGGTTTTAAATTGCGTGATGCGCTCTGATGCATTTGGTCCAAAATTCGAATGCGTGATGCGCTCGCATCACGTATGCGATGCATTTGTTAATAATAAAATACACTGAAAGTATATGTACATAGAAACATTAAGTTCTACAAGAATTTTAAAAAACACAAAACTATACATAGGCAGCATGATAGCCGCTTTTCATACATATTTGACAGTTCCCTCATCAAGAACACCTTATTAGCTGCAGATGGCTTTTTATACATATTTGACACAGCCAACATCATACCACTTACAGTGGTTTCTTTCATGATGTTAAAAGCAACGCCCTTCATCAAAGATAACATGATAACCGCTCTAGCTTTCTTGTCCTTGGAATTCCAAACTGCTTCATCAGCTTTCTCCATACTCTCCGGTTTCTTTTCCAGTACCATATCCAAATCCTTTTGACACAGTAATGCTTCTATTTGCATTTTCCACCATCCAAAATCAATGCCATTGAACTTTTCGATCACAGTCTTCCAGTCTTCAGCCATAATAGCAAAACAGAGATAAAAACAAAAAAAGAAATAGGCACGTTGAACAGTTGATAACCAGTCAACAAAAGAATAGACAAACCAGATCCGGTACTTCCAACCAAAACCCTAGGCTGGCCCAGAATCCTAGGCGATTGTGGCGGCGGCGGCAACCCTAGGCGGCGGCAGAAACCCTACTTGGCGGCGGCGGCAGCGACAGAAACCCTAGGCGGCGGCGGCGCAGAAACCCTAGGCGTATGAAATCTTCAAGAGCCTGATGCTCTGATACCGATTGTTAGGTATCTTTACGCAACGGAAACAAACACGAACACACGTACGCCAACGAAAGCAATAGGAACACGAGAATTTATAGTGGTTCGGTCAAGATGACCTACATCCACTCTCTGCAACTAGGTATTTTATTAAGCTCAAGGGACTAGATTACAATACAATAACATGTTCTATATATAAAGATAAATTAAGGTTTCGAGAAGCTTCAATGGGCCAGAGTCATAACTCCATCCAAAAGCCTAAAGGCCTTCACACCTCAATAACATTAATATGAACACCTGAACATGACACAAATTTTTGTGGATTGACATTAAAATGACTTGTCACCTTATTCTTTTTCTTTTTCTTTTTTTGATATATTTTACATATTAAATTAGCAACCAGAATTACATATGTGTACAAAATAATTGGGTTTAAACTATAAAACCTCGTGCTCATGTTTCTTTTATCTTTTAATTTTTGGCATGAAATATCCAAGAACTTGTAATTTATTTTTAGTTATGACATATAACATTTTTTTAATTTATAAAATTAAACCAGTCAACCCGTGTTTTGGTAAACAACTGAAATCAACTGATGTTTAGATCGAACCCGAACCTAGTCCTCTAGATATTGTGTTAGGTTGTTAGAAATTGACACTTCTACTCACTACTCAGCCCACATGTTTTCTCAACTCTAATAACATTATACAGAAGTATAGAAACTGTTTTGACTAGTGTTATGAGTTGTTTTCAGCTCAAAGAGGGTTCCATTCGACCGGGGCTAAGAGAATGGGAGGACATGGTGGTCATGATGAGCCAGCTTACCTGCACTCAAAACACATGTACAACTTGGACAGGATGAAAAATCAGAAGCTGACCATGACTCTTGGTGTTTTCACCGCTTTCAGCATCGGTGTTGCGGTCCCAATCTATGCCGTCGTCTTCCAGCAAAAGAAGACTGCATCTGGTTAAACCATGACTTGGTATTTTCCTTGTTAATCTCAATAATGCAGACAAACTTATGGATGAATGAATCATGTTTGAATTTTTTTTTTTTTTTTTTTTTTTTGAGCATTTGCCATTGGCTAGCAATTAAACGAAAACTGTTATTTGTTTTCCCGGTAACACCTTTTGTCTGATATTTCAGTCAACTTTGGTTTTTATATCTTTATCTGTATAGTTTAATTATTATTATTGAAGAACTGATTAGATATATATGATTAAATAAAAATACGAATAAAGATTCTTGTTTAATCAAAAAAGGTTTGAATTATTCATAAGGTAAATGAAGCAGTAAAGTTAATGTTTGAGAAATAGATAAACTAGTATTACACCCTGGGCGTTCCGCCAGGATTCACGATAGCTTGTTGAACCTAATTATCAACCCTTCTCATCGATCTCCAATAACTGTTGATTGCAAATGGCTTGCGCGTTTGAAACTGGTTGAGCCTCAGGGTTTTGCAAAAAAGTAGAGAAATATTATTCGCGATCCAGAATAAATTTATCCATTAACTGAACGTTCTCAACAGGTGCAATTATATTGTGTGACATCCAAAGTCATTATAGTTAATCTATAGTTTCAAAGTCCGAGTGAGTGTAAAAAAAGATTAGGTTATTTCCATGTTTAAGTTAATGCAATGCAAAAATTAGTCATAGGTGATCATCAACTAACTCGATGTGGCTATTTGTGTCTACTCATACTTGGCTACAATTGACCTCAGCAATAGATTGGATAAACTGAAACGGTTGAAGTGGAAGAATGGGTCAAATAATTTGAAATAAAACATCCTATAACATTGAGTTGGCACAATACTTAAGAATAAAGAATAAGATATTTTAACATGAAAAGAGCATGGAGCTTTGACAGGTGTTTGTCTTGATTCGTAACCCAATCAATCCACCTCAACTGAAACATATTAAGGGGTCGTTTGATAATTTTTTAATGATTAAATGCTAAATCAATAAGAGGTCTGAACCATTAAGTGTTGAATTACTAAGATGACTGAACCATTAAGAGCTAGTATATCATTTAACTATTTAAAGACAAATATCTAACAAATTCAGATAAAAGATATTAACCATTCAGCATTAGTATGATGCTTAACCATTCAGAGACAAATGTCTGAACCATTCAGACATATGCTCGTAAAACAAACAGTCTGAACCATCAAGTGCTGAACTATTCAGACATTTGACCCATTAAAAGACTGAAACAAACCGCACCAAGTGACATTTGTTTAGCAATAAAGCTTGCAGAGTAACTAAAGTCTTCTTTCTCTGCAATTACGTACCATACAAACAAACATAAAGAATTTAAATTGTCAATTTTTTGAAAAATGGAAAATAGTTTACTATTGATCATTTGGAATATAGTTTACTATGTGCGGAAGCCTTGTAAGAATGCAAATTAGAGCTAGAGTACCTTTATCAGATTGCAGAAAATCAGAAGCAGGTCGGTAATCGCAGTCAGCAATAATGCATATATATACCTGCATGCCAAAAATAATGAAACAGTTAAGGTCCCAACAATGAAAGTCAAAGATCACAAATAGACTAAATACATGAACAGTGACTAAAATGCAAATGAAACAGCCAATCAATCAGGTGCATACAGTAATAAATGATCTATAATGTCTTTAAATAAACAAATATGCCTGTCATCATCACCTAAACTTAAATACAGATTTTGTATGGTCATGAAAACATGCAGATTAAACCCAAGACTGTATGTCTGTCATCATCACTTAAACAAACAATAACATTTGATTTTGTCCCCAAGGGTGTAATTAACACTAATGTCAAACCATAAACCAAACCTTAAAGTAGAATAGGAATGTCGTTGATTAGTACATTATTGCAAAAGATTTAAAATGCACATGTCAATATATAGACATGCTATATAAAACTATGCATCAAAGTATCAACATCGAAGGCCGCTAATAAATGGAAAATGAGAAGAAAAAAAAAGTACCAAAGTTACCATCAACTGCAACACAAATCAACTATAGAAACCTCTATAAAACCCAAATGAAAGTTAAACTCAAAAGGCAAGAGAAGAAACAAAAAAGAAAAACACACCACCTGGGCAAAACTAATCCTCCCCAAAAGAAGAAATCAAGAACCATTTTGAAGAACCAAGCACATGCACAACAAATCGTTAACTACATTTGTCTTCTACAACCACCACAAAAACCCTCATTCTGACTATGGTGAAGGCGGTCAATATCAGCCGGTGAGAGGTCGACGTCGTCACCTTCCCAGCGAAAACAACAACCACCAAAAGCATTTGATCTCGCCAAAGAAACTGTACCCCCAGAACGATTCTGATAACGGTAGCTGTTGTCAAGCTGGTAAGAATGAAGATAAAAGAAAAGCAAGTGATAGATCGGAGAGAGAGAACACCACTCACATGCTTTTCTTTCTCTCTCTACTTGTATGTTTGTCTCAAGAGACATGCAAACAGTTGTCACATAAGCTAAATAAATTGTTCATTACTCTTGGATCGGAAGGTGTTAGATTAACAAGAACTTCTTCTTTGAACGGTAGCTAACGAATGCGGAATCTAAGTTAACTACTTACTAACAAATGAATAACTTTGAGTAAGGATAAACACACAACTTGTTTTTCAAGTATCACTTGACGTTAGGACAATGATACAACCCTGGGATAAACCAATGGTTTGAAAAGCTTCCCTCTACTATACAAGTGTGAGGACTTTATACTATCAAATCTAAACAATAGGAATAAACTATTCATTTTCAGAATGTACAGCAAGACAGACAATCGGCACATCAGAGTTAGATAGCTTCAGTACTACGTTGTCTCCCTAGACATAAAGATAGTGGTCAATTATCCGAGTCTTCCTGTAGCAACCATGTAACAAAATAAGTAAAAAATCATAAAAATAAAAATATGAAATATAGAATTGCAGCTGTAATAAAAAAATAAAAATACAAGTAAAATATTATTAAATGATATATTTTTTAACAAAACAATTTCAATTTTCTTGGTTACGAAGTTCGTATTAAGCGAAAATAACAATAATAAGCATGTTCAGTGAAACCTTGAAAGTAAAAAGGTAGGAATGACAATGTTTATTTTGCGAGACAACCAACTAAATCAATCTGAAATTGTCTTATTATTGTATTAAATTAAGCATATAAAGAGAAAAAACACTAATGTTGCAATGAGATTTGAACCCAGCTACCTTGGTCACTCCACAAAGACTTAACCAAATCATCTAGCCCACAAATTGGTATACATAATCCGATCTAGTTGTTTACATTGGAAAAAATTTTTGACAATAAAAAAATATTTTATTTACTGTAGACACCGACCTACAATTTTAGTATATACCAGAATTTTTATGTTTTCCTCACACTACACAGCTTGAATTTGGTCTCTTTCGGTTCAACTCGTATAAAAACATAACAGTTAACCAGATACATATTCTGATAATACCAATACCAACAATGAAGATGTTTGCTCGTAATCGGGTTGATGCGTCATGACGCTACCATGGTAACTATACTCCACGATACCAGAAAAAAAAAAAAAAAAACTCAAGTTTCAATATAACTCCATTTTCAAAAATAATTATATTAGAAGGTTGACAAAAAATAGAAAAGTCGGAGTCGGATTTCGTTTTAAGCAGGGGCGGATGGAAAATGTGTAATAATTCTTTACGCCCCCATGTGATTTTTATCTGGGCCCCGGTATCTCATGAGCCCAATTAACAGGCCCCCTTTAAAAAGAAAAATTAGAATACGTACATTATGACCTGAATACGCCACCATCCATATTTTGATATACGATCAAGGCAACAGGACGTAACCCACGCTTCCACAAAAAAATCAATTGAATCGCCACTGTTCGATCGTGTATTCTCAAGTTCTACACTTGTATTGTTCGATTTTTCTAGAGGTTTGCAATTAATTTGCAAAATCGCAATCTTAAACGTGTACCAGTTGGACGAGAATTGCAATCTTCAAGGTTTGCAAAATAGCATTTCTTAATTAGACCCTACTGTTGAAACTTGGATCTATGTTGTTATCTTGATTTTATTGAATTTCATGTCAAAAATCAAAGTCATAAAGCGTTTAAAATTTGATTATGAAGTCGATTGTAATTGTATGTATACAAATCATGAAATAAACCCAAATTTGAAACCTTGAATTCGGATATTTAGTCTTGAGTTGGAAATTTCTTTTAAAGACTTTTCTTGCTTGTATTTTTTATTTTAAATCAATTAGTATCTTAATGTTTTCAATTTTTAATTCAATTATATTGGAAGCTTTATAAGTAATAGGGAAGTAGCATGTTAAAGTTTACAAATTCCAACTGATAATTTGTTGGAAATTTCTTTAACTCTAGTTGTTACGGTTTTGTTATTGACAGGTGTTATGGAGAAGTTCTTTAAACGAAAAGCATCATCTTCGACACCTTATTTCATTGATTTAGATAATCTTCCTTGGGATCCCGCCGATAGAAAAATTTTTTTGGATTATCACCCTGATCAAAGAGATGAGATTCGAAGAAAGTACTGGGTTAATGGACCTTGTCAGCCACGTGGTCATGATTTCCCAAAAAAAAATGATAGGGAATAAAGAGCGACGTTTCATCCTAACTTGGTTTGATAAATATGGTAATTGGCTTGAGTATAGTGTAAAGGCGGATAAAGCTTATTGTTTGTGTTATTACTTATTCGCAGATTATGTTGGGAACCAAGGTGGACGAGACGCATTTGTAAAAGAAGGGTTCAATAGTTGGAATAAAACGGAAAGATTTGCTTTGCATATTGGTGATATTAATAGTATTCACAATAAAGCATTTAAAAGACGTGAGGATCTATTAAATCAAAAGCAGTCTATTGCCACTGCTCTTCATAAGCAAGATGATATTGTAAAAAGAGCGAATCGAATTCGACTAAATGCTACGATTGATGCTTGTAGATTTTTTTTGCTAAATACGTCACCATCTCGTGGTCATGATGAAAGCAAAACGTCTCTTTGCAAAGGAACTTTCTTGGAACTAATGGAATTAATTCTACTCCATGATGAGGAACTTCGTCAATTACTAAAAGCTGCAGGTAATAACCAATATTCATCTCCGAGTATTCAAAAAGATATTGCTAATTGTTTTGAGGAAGAAATTCTAAATTCCATTTTCAAAGAAATTGGTGATGATGTGTTCGCGTTGTTAGTTGATGAGTCTAGTGATGTGTCAAAAAAAAGAACAAATGGCAATTGTTTTATGACATGTTGATACACATGGACTTGTTAAGGAGAGATTTTGTTGGTTTAGTTCATGTGATGGAGACATCTTCTTTGGCCCTCAAGAATGCAATTGACATTTTTTTTGCTAAATACGGATTGAGTTTTAAAAGGCTAAGGGGTCAAGGATATGATGGGGCAAACAATATGCGAGGTGAGTTTAATGGTTTAAAAGCAAAGATATTAGAAGGAAATAGCTTGGTATATTATGTACATTGTTTTGCTCATCAACTTCAATTAGTGGTTGTGACAGTTGCAAGAAAACATTTGGGTGTTGTGAACGTCTTTGACAATTTAAGCATTCTTATGAATGTAGTTTGCTCATCTTGTAAACGAACGGATATTCTTCGACAAAATGAGAAAGAGAGAGTGGAAAAAGATATTGGTAGTGGTTTACTTGAAACAGGAAGTGGGTTAAACCAAGAGCTTTCTTTTATATGGCCTGGAGATACAAGATGGAATTCTCATTACAAAACACTTATACGTTTGGTTGATATGTTTTCATCCATCATTAGAGTTCTTGAGTATGTTAAAGACGAGTGCTCTAACCCTTCTACCCAAAATCAAGCATTTAAAATGTTATGCTTCTTGAGCTCATTTGAATTTGTGTTTTATTTGCATTTGATGTTGCACATTTTAGGGCTTACAGATACACTATCAAGAGCTCTTCAAAGAAAAGATCAAGACATACTAGAAGCTGTTTTATTTGTAGAAACGACTAAAAGAAAGTTGCAAGAGTTTAGAGAAAGTGATTTGATCCACTTTTAGAGAAAGTTTATTCATTTTGCGGAAAACATAGTACTCAAATCTTGGACATGAATGCAAACTATATCAATGACACGGGTTACAGATCTAGAAGACAAAGGTATGACATCACGAATGAACATTACTATAACTTTGACTGTTTTAATACTGTTGTTGATATGGAAATTCAAGAGTTTGGCGATCGTTTTAATGAAATTAACACGGAATTACTTCAGAACATGACAACTTCAACCCATGTGAGTCCTTTTCTAAGCATCAAAGCTATTGAGATTATGTGAATTTTATCCGGATGATTTTGATAATGGGGTAAAAATTGCTCTTGCACATCAACTTGACTTATACATTGACAATGTGTCACATCCCGACGGAAGCGTGAAATGCTTGATGTGACTTATCGGTTCGGAACACATTGATTACAGATACAAATAATCATAATAAGTAACTTAACATAACAGCACATCATCCATTCATAGATATATTGGGTTACATACAAGATTTACATATACAAAATTAGCCAACATAAACAAAGTACTAGTAACCGCTTCAATCTTTCAGTAATAGTGGATATGTGCGTCCACTGATATGCTGAGATCATTCAAATTCATGGTTACTTTCACACACATCTTCCCAATAACTTCATACCAACCATTATACACATCAAATGAAAATATAACACTGTTATTTATTCTGATTACCTGAAAAAACATACTCAAAACTATGAATATAATGTTGGTGAGAACATAGGTTTAATGACTCACAAAAGATATATTGATGCAACATAAATAAGAATACAACCAAACCTACTTATATGCCAGGTGATTTATAACTGTCACAAATACAAATCACAAAATCAGATAACATAGCATCACAACACTCATCCTGTTGATGCAGGAAATATTTTCCTAAGTAGCGCTACCTACATTATCAGACGGTTCCTCATCCGAATTAATGGTTGCAACTTACGGCATAATAACAATATATCTCAAAAAAGTCTTATTTAAAATTTGCATCAATCAAAAACAATATGCTTTTTCTCCCAAAAATCATAGATATAAAATAGAGCTATGAAACTCACCTTAATTTCCAGCAATATCCTATAAAAATTAATTTATAAGTTAGAAATAAATTAATTTATTTCTTTAAAATTTTTAGCACTTTAAGTTATAGCAAATAAGACATAATTATAACAATCAATCAAAATTCACCAAAGGTAATATCTAAATTTTAGTTTACTATATAAATAATTTCAGTAAATAATCTTTAAAAATCATTTTTCTAGAATTTTTATAATATTCCCATAAAATAGAAGAATAGGCTTCGGATCTCTAAAAATACTGAAATTTGTACAGAAGGTCATATACGATATTTAAAGTCTCAAATAAAATTTCATGATTTTTATACTATTTAACTATTTAATCTGATTTTCTTCAGATTATACTTTCAAAAATACATAGCTTTATTATTTTAATGAATAATTCATAAAATTCATTCTGAAAATCTAACTTAATTTATATATCATTATAAAAATTTTCCATATATTTATCACCTTTAAATCTTTTGTTAGACATTTTTCTCTTATTTCATGGAATAAATCATATAAATTCATACATCAAATAATAAATTCCCAAAATTTTCAGATTGTTATATTTAGTATTTTCTGATTGATTTTTAATTTTTTTCCCACAATCTCAATCATTTAATTATTTAACTCATTTTACTTAATATTTCAAGAATCAATCTTCGTCTTTTATTTCAAAAATCTTGATTATCATAAGTCTCTTTACATTTTTAGTTTTAGAATTCTTTGTTACTGTATTTGATGAAAATCAGATGTTACAGATGTTTTGGAAATAGTTTTGATGTTTATATATATCAAACTAGTTACATATGTATGTATAACAAGTGTAACCTCTTGTTTTCAAGATAGTTTATAGGGATTAAAACCTTGTAATTGGATTGAAAGAAAAGGCTGAAGATGATTAAAAGATGACTTCCAACTTTCTAGATTCCAAGGTCTTTGTTCTTGAGATTATCTTCCAAAGAATTTGATGTTTAAAACTTGATACTTTGATGAGATGAAAACCAAGAGATACAAGGTGTTTATGGTGGTTTATGTGTTGTGTTTTGAGAGAACTTTGAAGAAGTATGATAGTGTTTTGAAGGTGTAAGAAGGAAAGTCATTACATTGCTTTCGGAAGTTACTTATAGCCGAAGAGATGAAAGTGTTAAGGTGTAAGTAGTGGTGGCGGTTCACACATGGTTTAGCCAAGAGTTTGCCACATTATCTTCTAGTAATGATGTTCATTTGTTGAGGTGTCATTAAGAGAGGTAATCTTTGTCTATGGTAATCGGGGGGGGGGGGGGGGGGGGGGGGTCGCCGAAGGTACAAGAACTTGCCACCTATCACTAGTAATAATGGTGGTTTATGTGGCACTTTAAGAAGGTGATTAATGTCTTCAAGTTGGTGATGAGGCATAGATCAGCCGAGGATAGTGCAAGGGTGATTAAGGTTAATTATTTTTGTGTTTTAGGTTAATGATTAAGGTGATAATTAAGTTAATGGCCGAAGGTGTCAATAAGTGTGGTGTAGTTTGGTTTAAAGGGTTTTAAAGTGTATCAAACGTTCACTTAGATGTTATGTTTGGTGTTTGTGTTGTTGGTTAAGGTAAGGTGATTTAAAGATTGATATCAATGAAGTATTGTAGTGAGATTATTGTATAGCTTTGTAGTGAACTTAGATCATTAGATAATAGTTAGGTATATGATACATATAACTAAGCATAAGATCATATAACTTAGTTTCTAAACATCTTATCAAGATTATAACATAGATGCATATTCATATGAAAAGAATCATGCATATAGATAACATTTATGTAATATGCACACATAGATTTATACATGTTAGCACATATATAATCACAAAGTTAAATCACATAAGATATCTTAAAAATATGCATAGTTGTATGAGATTCTTAATTCCTGTAGAATCTTAGCAATTTAAATTTTCTAACCTTTGTTTTAGGGTCGTCACACAATGTGCGAAAAGATGATAGATTTGGTAACTTGATTAGTATGGCTGATCTTGCTAGAGTCATGATGGAAACAAGAAAACATATTTCATTTCCTTTAGTTTATCGATTATTAAAGTTAATACTTGTTTTACCCGTTGCAACCGCAACAGTTGAGAGATGTTTTTCGGCAGTGAAGATTGTAAGTCAAGTTTACGCAATCGAATTGGTGAAGATTTTTTGAATGCTTGTGTAATTTGTGCCATAGAAAAAAAAGCACTACATAATGTTATGAATGAAGCCGTAATTGAACGTTTTCAAAAGATGAAATCATGTAGAGGACAATTGTAATATGTGTTTTGTTTTAAAATATTTAGTGAAGTTTATTTTTTGTAATTTATATGACGTAAACTTTTGTCGCGTTTTTTCACCCCCACTGAATAAAAATCCTGGATCCGCCACTGGTTTTAAGAAAAGTTAACGAACGAAATTATTCACTCACACTACGCTATGGGAGTTTGGTTGTTTTCTCTTGCATTAAGGTGTTCAAACACAAACTTAAAAACCAAAGTGGCTAAAATCAAAACTTTACATTCTACTGTAGCTAAGGTGTTCAAAACACAAACTTAAAAACTTATGTGACAACATCAAAATCTTACAAACTTTACAATCTTAAAAACTTACATGGCCAAAATCAAAACTTTTACAAACTATTGTAGGTAATATGTTCAAAACACAAACTTGAGTCGCCAAAATTAAAAATTTTTAAAGTTTATTATGGCAATTTTTAAAGACCATAATTTTTTGTGACCAACTTGAATAACCTAAAGCTTTTATGCACCTACCTTACTCGTTAAGTTTCCTCATATAAAAACCAAAAAATAAAAATATGTGGCCAAAGTGCAAATATGAAAAGTTTATTGTTAATGGTGTACAGTGGAAGTAAGAAAAATGTTAAATGAAAACTAATTAAATTATTAAGAAGTCACGAATATGTGTGATGGGTTTAATAATATGCTGCAATACACGAGTTGTGGTCGCTTATTAGATGCAATCAAATCTGTTCCTAAAGTTCTTTTATATAAAATCACCACTACCATGCACTTAATTTTTGTTTAAGAGTTGGATGATTTTTTTCAGTCTGTTGGTTTTTCTATGTATAAATCGTTTGTTTTATTATAAAGATATTTAATTTATTTACATGTAAAAATGATTGTATCACTTCGGCGATATAGCGATTATAATCGAAGTTAAATAAAAATGAGATCTTATCTAATCATAAGCTAACATAATCATTACACCTTTTAAGTTCCATGATTATAATCTTCCAACAACATACTATTAATAAAACTTTTCCACGACATACAACTACTATCAGTTAAGGAGAGGTCTTGGGTTCGGTCCCATCTGAGATAAGAAAAAAAAGATAGAGGGTTTTATGTTGGATCAAATGATTTTCTCAAATGAGGCGAGTTTAATTCCCATGTAGTAGCCCGTTAGTAATCTCAAAAGAAATATACTACCATTAAAAGTTGAAGGTGTTATTGACAACATTGTGGTTTTATGTCAACATTCTTTATGCTAAGTTCTAACAAAAAAATACAACTTTTGTTATCATCACTAAGGTAGTCTTTGTTTTACCAAAATAAAGAGGTGTTAAGATGAGAAGACTTGAACTATGCACTAAATTGTGTGTGTTTTGACAAGGTATAAACATTTACTCTCCTAACACCCTCTTTAATGCAAGTATTACAAATAATCATCTTAGTGAAGACAACTTTTTGGAACTTTATAACTTTGCAAAGGGCAAAAATATACGAACACCAATAGCATGATCAACCTCGTGTTGACAAAGTACACATAGTTTGAAAAGTATGTTGGGTGGTGATTACTATTATCAAATCAAGAAAAAACCTAAATAACCTAGATAGTTAGGGTATGTATTGTATTATATCTATGACAAGCATGTAGTTAGTACTTAGTATACAAGCATTGTTTGATTACACAAGAAAAACACAAATAAGGGAAAATTATGAAAATGACCATTTTACCAAATCAAAATATTAAAATTACAGGTCAAAAATTAAGTTTATCAAAAAAAAAACAAACAATCGAATCGCACCAAGTGTCCCTCCCTCGCCCACGTCGCGATGAATATCCATAATCCCTCGCCGGCACGGTCTTCCAGGCAAGGAATATCCATAACCCCTCGTTCACGTGGCATTTTTTTCAAATTCCTCGTTGACGTGGCTTATTCCTTGCTGACTCAGCGAGGAATTATGGATATCCCTCACCCATAATTACCAAATTGTCACTTCTCGCCCGTAGTTAAAAAAAATTAAAATGTCTTTAACCAAAAAATCGGTAGTATTTATTTTTTTCATTTATTATTTTTAAATACTTATAATTTTAATTTAATTTGATTTTCCCCCATATAATACAATCTTTGACTTAAAGAAGTTATCAAATCTTACATTTTTTTCAACATTATTGTTTCAACTATCTTCTTAAATCCTCTCAAATAAAAAAATATCAGTTTATATCATACTATAAAATGGGGGTAAATGACATTTTATAAACGATGTTAAAGAATATCTACTATTAAAAGGTAAATGTGTTAGTCATGTTTTTAGTTTATCTAGTAATATTAGATATGATGAATTAAATGATATTATTTCTTCAAAACTGAGAATTCAAAGTTATATACGGTTACCGTATAAAATGTCTTATACTCATTTTATTGATATATCTGATGATAAAGATTTATTTTATTTTATGAATATTGTTCTAATGGTCAAAACGAAATTTTTACGTTATTCGTGAGTGAATAATCCAGTGGTAGTAGTAGTTCCGCTGTCCACGAAAAAATTTTAATTTTACAAACGACAATGAAAAGTTTATATATGATTTAAACGACATTCATGTTGATGATGAGAGTTATATTGATGTTGAGCAAGAATCTAATTATGAAAATGAAAAAAAATGAGGATGTTTTTTTTATAAAGACGATCCACCTCTCTATCATTTCGAGTATAAAGTTCATGAAGATATTTTGTTTTTGCAACCGGAGTCATTAGCAGATCTTACAAATACTCCACTCAAAAATACTAGCTCTGGGTTGTTAGCTATTTTAGAAGGTGACTGTTTCAACAACAAAGAAGAATTACAACTGAAATTGGGCAGGATGTGTCTTATACAATGTATTGAGTATAAGTGGTTAAATCATCAAAAAGTAGCTTTGAGGCGTCATGTTGTAACGATGGTTGCTATTGGTGTATCATGCGTACTGTTTTAAAAATACAAGCATATTTCAAGTTAGATACTTTGAATCAGTACATACCTATACCTGTTCAAGAACACAAACTTATCTCAATATTCATCAAGCAAACAAAAAAGTATTGGGTCATATTATCAAAGACCAATTAAAAGACAGCGGTCGAATTTACCGGGGTAAAGAAATTATGAATGATATTAAAGAGAGATTCAAAGTTAGCATATCGTACGCTCAAGCTTGGCTTGGTAAGCCTTACGCGCTCGAACTTTTAAAAGGATGTCCAGAAGAATCGTTTTCACATCTTCCTATTTACTGCTACAACTTGAAGAAAGCAAACTCGGGTACGGACACTAACATTGCTGTAGATGAAATAAGACGTTTTGAAATGTTATTTGTCACGATCAGTGTAGCTGTAAGTAAATTTTTTAATATGTTTTTTAATAAGATTTTAATAATACTAACATTATAGTTTTATTTAGATCCGAAGTTTTATGCAATTTTTACGGCCTTTAATTGTGATTGATGGGGCACCTTAAATGGAAAGTTTTTAGGCATCATGTTTTTGGTAGTAGGTATGGATAGAAACAAACAGATTTTACCAGTTGCATATGGTGTTGGTAAAATAAAGAGTGGAGAGCGTTGGAAATGGTTTTTATCAAAACTTAAAGATTGTATTGGTGATAATCTAAATTTGGCAATTATATCTGATAAAGTTGGCTCAATTGATATGGAAATCAGAGCTATGTTTCCACTTGCGTATCACGGGTTATGTTGTCATCATTTGATGGTAAATTTGCGCTTAAAGTCAATGAAAGGAAAAAATTGCGAGTCATTGTGGTGGCAAACCTACAAAGCTTATAAAGTTTCTGATTTTGAAAAGCGATATTATAGACTCACCGTTGTACTTCCACGCGTTCAAAGTACTTTAGTCAATATTGAGTTTGAAAATGGGCAAGAGCATACTGTTCTGGAAGTCTTTATAATATCATGAGTCTATCAATGCTTTGTCACGACATGCTAGAAAACTATCAATTATTGGGCTCGTTGAATTTTTTCAGGAATATCTACAAAAATGGTAATTTAATCGTCGACAGGTTGCAGGTAATACTTTTATAGAAAACTACCATATAATCTTTAATATATTTTGTTAAAAATATTAACATATTATTTTTTTAATTTTATTTGTAGGTGATTTGTAGCATAGTCTTACAAAATGGGCTGAAAATAAAATAACAAAAAGAATTGCAAAAAGTGCGACATGGACAGTGACCGGATTCGATGATCACACATTTGAGGTTGCAGACGGAGGAAAAAAAAGGTTTGGTTGATTTGTAGAGTAGAGCATGTAGTTGTAGATAATGAAAACTCTTTGGTTTACCTTGTCGTCATGCGATTGCTGTTTTCAAGATTTTTAAATATAACAGATTGTAGTCACTGAGTTTTAAACTGGTTTAGTAAAGATATATACAAGGCTACATATGAGGAGTTAATAAATCCTTTACTAGAACTATATGAGTGGGTAATACCTTTTGATTTTGTGCCTGTGGAGCAACCGCTGATGAATAAAAGACAAGCTGGCTGTAAGGCCTCGTTCCCGGAAGCCTCACAGTTGGTCAATCACAGCTTAATTAAAATAAACATTTCATAATCCATTAATACTACGTAGCGGAATTAAACATCAAAAGCCATTCATTAATTTAAAAACACTGTTGCTAAGCAATACAGGTTTGTTAATAGTTACAAAAGACCCTTAATTTGCATTACAAAACAACAATGTTATAGATCATGAATGGATGTCATCCAAATCCCTACGAGTAGCCTCCCCGAGTGCCATCCTCAGCAAATTACCTGCCAACTGAAAACGCATAAAAGTCAGCATCGCTGAGTGAGTTCTAGTTTTAAAATCATAAAATATCTTGATAGATTTGTATACAAAATACTTCTTAAAAGAAAATATCTTATCTTTCTTTCAGATGTGATCACACATCATACATACAAATCATAACCATTTACATCATCACATTTCTCTTTCTTTCTTATTATTATCTTTCGCTATCGATATGGACCAAAGTGCTATACCCCCCATATAATGCGCATAAACCTGGTACTGGGTCTTGAAGTCTATAAATAGACTCCATCCGTGGTGCACATATACTGACTCCAGTACCGGGGCAGCAACAGTGGTCCCCTCAATCTTAAAGATTGACCCTGTGTACATCCTTTGGGTTAGCTAAACCGTACACAGTTGAGCTAACGACAACATGGTCGTGCACCTCCTGTAAAATTTTACTTGCAAGTCTTTTCATTCCTTATGTTCCACTTTCGTTAATATTAATCTTCCACTTGATTAATAATAATACTTTATGATCATAGGTAATCCACATAAAGTCACATGTTAATATCATAATAGGCACATAAGGGTAGCCCACAACATGCATAAGATAATTAGATACAAGCATCAAGTCAACCATGGTCAAACCCTAATTCTGATCTTCCAAAATTCCAAAAATTTCCTTGTCTTAAAGAAATGCGGGTGAACAAAACCAATGCGGGTGAACAAAACTAATATGGGTGAACAAAAGCTAATGCAGATGAACAAAAGCTAATATGGGTGAACAAAATCTAATGCGGGTGAACAACTTGCAAATGCGGGTGAACAACTTGCAAATGCGGGTGAACACTTGGTAATTATTCTGTCTTAAAAGAAATGCTGATGGATACTGTAGCAAATGCGCATATACAAAAGAAATGCTGATGGGCACTTAAGGCTGAATTTAGGCAAATGCGGGTGAACAAAAGTGAATGCGGGTGAACAAAACACTTAGGCAATTATCACAGTGTAAATGCGGATGAACACATTAAATGCGAAGGAACACTGTAGCAAATGCTCATGAACAAAACACTTATGCAAATTTCACAGTTTAAATGTGGATGAACTATCTAACCTGCAATCTAGACTTACACTATAACCAGTTCCAAAACCTCATTCTCATACATTCTTAACATAGATCTATCATGCTAAACTCTTAGAACAAGCTTACAACCTCATAAAACATAGAAATTCATACACATACATACACAATTAACATTCATGACGGTTGTAAAACATTTTAAATGCATTTTCAGCCCTAAAGAATTTTAAAAACATAGAATCGGGGTCCTAGAACTCACCTATTGCAGCAAACAAGTGAATCTCCTCCTAACTTGCGTGCACAAGAGTTCAAACACCTAGAACAAGCCAAAACAAACACCCAAACACCAAGAACACATAGAAATCAGTTTCTAAGGTTGAAACCTCAAAGAAACCGAACCAATTAATCACAAAAACCTACTAACCTTGAAGATTCTTCTTCTTCTTCACAATTCGACTGAGAGAAACTCAAAACCCAGCTTTCTTTCTTTCTTTTCTTCTTCGGAAGGTAGCAGCAGAAAGAGCATGGGTGACCATGCTCTTTATACACCCACTTTTGACTTTTGTACTATTTTACACTTTTCCCCTTCAACTTTGGCCTTTATAAAAAAAATTCAGGTGTTACAAGTCTACACCCCTTAAAGAGATTTTGTCCCCGAAATTTGTCATTCTTCAAATAACTGAGGGTAGTGCTGCCTCATTTCTTCTTCGGTCTCCCACGTAGACTCGGAACCCTTTTGATGTTTCCACTGTATTCGCGCAAGTGGAACCACTTTATTTCTCAACCTCTTCTCCTTTCGGTCGATGATTGCCACTGGTTTCTCCACATAATTGAGTCGTTCATCCATTTCAATATCATCCAATGGTACAATCATATCTTCGTCTGCTAAGCATTTTCTTAGATGAGATACATGGAATGTCGGGTGAATCCCACTTAACTCATCGGGCAATTCTAGATGGTAGGCCACCTCTCCTACTCGTGTAATGATTCGGAAAGGCCCTATGTATCTTGGACTCAACTTGCCCCTCTTCCGGAATCGGATGATCCCTTTCCAAGGCGAGACCTTTAACATGACTTTATCACCCACGTTGAACTCGATGGATCGTCCTCTTAGATTGACCGTCTGTTTGAGGATGGTAAGCCGTGCTAATATGTAGCCTCGTCCCCATGGCATCATGAAATCTCTTCCAGAACTTCGACGTGAACCGGGTGTCACGATCTGACATGATAGACACCGGCACACCATGACGAGATACAATCTCTTTGATGAACAGATCCGCCAATCTATCAGATGAATACGTCTCGCTGATCGGTAGGAAGTGAGCACTCTTTATCAACCGATCAACTATCACCCAAATAGCATCGTCCCCCTTACAGTACGGGGTAGCTTCGTGATAAAATTCATAGTGATGTGCTCCCACTTCCACTCGGGTATATCCAACGGTTGAATCTTCCCGTATGGTTTCTGATGTTCTGCCTTCACTTGCAAGCAAGTAAGGCACTTACTTACATACTCTGCCACGTCACGTTTCATACCCGGCCACCAGTAGTCTTTCTTCATGTCTTGACACATCTTGGTAGCACCGGGATGAATGGAGTATCGAGTTTTATGAGCTTCATCCATAATTCGCCCACGTAGATTCCCATATCGAGGAATCCATATTCGCCCAAAGCGGGTTTTAACACCGTAGCTATTCTCCCCCAATTCTGCAATTAGACCTCTCATTCATTCGGAGTTGAGGCAATCTTCTTTTAACGCCTCATTTTGAAACTCTTTAACTTGCGTTATCACATCTGAGGTCATCACCAACTGATACGCCTTTACCTGAATCGGTTCGGGTCTCTCCTTCCGGCTAAGGGCATCGGCCACTACGTTGGCCTTGCCCGGGTGGTAATGGATCTCGCAATCATAGTCTTTGATCAACTCCAACCACCTTCTTTGCCTCATGTTGAGATCTTTCTGCTCGAAGAAGTATTTCAAGCTCTTGTGATCAGTGAAGATTGTGTACTTGGTCTCGTATAAATAGTGCCTCCAACTCTTCAACGCAAAGACCACCACAGCCAATTCTAAATCATGAGTGGGGTAATTAACTTCGTGGGTCTTTAACTGTCGTGACGCGTAAGCTATCACTCGTCCACGTTGCATTAGCATGCAACCCAATCCCGAATAAGATGTATCTGAATACACCACTAAGTCTTTACTTCCTTCGGGCAATGTCAAGACAGGAGCTTGAGTTAATCTTGCCTTTAACTCCTCAAAAGCATCCTCTTGTTCCCGACCACACACGAACCTCACATCCTTGCGGGTCAACTTAGTCAAAGGTGAGGCTATCTTGGAAAAGTCTTCAACTAACCTTCGGTAATAACCCGCCAAACCCAAGAAACTGCGAATCTCGGATGGCGTCTTTGGTGACTTCCATTGCATCACTGCCTCAACCTTTGCCGGGTCCACCATAATTCCTTCGGTATTCACCACATGACCCAGAAATTGAACCTCGCGTAACCAGAAAGCACACTTAGAGAATTTAGCATATAACTTTTCTCTCCTAAGCGTCTTTAACACTTCACGTACGTGATAGGCATGTTCTTCTTTGCTCTTTGAATAAATCAAGATATCATCAATGAACACAATCACTGATTTATCCAACATTGGCCGGCACACTCGATTCATCAAATCCCTAAAAGCAGCTGGCGCGTTGGTTAAACCGAAAGACATAACGAGGAACTCGTAATGTCCATAACCCATGCTAAAAGCTTTCTTAGGAATGTCTTTCTCCTTTACCTTCAACTGATGATAACCCGATCGAAGATCTATTCTGGAAAACCAACTGGCACCTTGAAGCTGGTCATACAGGTCATCAATCCTTGGTAGGGGGTATATGTTCTTCACCGTCAACTTGTTTAACTCATGGTAGTCTATGCACATTCTCATACTACCGTCCTTTTTGACGAATAGGACCGGAGCACCCCAAGGAGAGATACTCGGTCTGATGGACCCTTTGTCCATCAATTCCTGCAACTAATCAATCAGTTCCTTCATCTCAGACGGAGCTAACCGATATGGTGCTTTTGCAACTGGTTGTGCACCGGGAATCAAGTCAATCTGAAACTCGATCTCGCGGTCAGGTGGCACACCTGGCAAGTCTTCTGGGAACACGTCTGAGAAGTCACACATTACCGGCACGTCGGACAATTGCGGTATCAACGCATTCACATCCTTTACATACACCAAGTAGGCACTACATCCGCGCCTCATACACTTCTCTGCCACCGCCATCGAAATCATCTTTGGAACCGTAGTGGCGCGATCACCATAAACTGTCACTGAACTCCCATCGGGTGCAACTAACCAAATCATCTTCTTCCGGCACACGATGTTTGCCTCATAGACTACTAACCAATCCATCCCCAGTACTACATCAAATCCGCCTAGGGGCATCATATATAGCTTAGCAGAGAACTTATGGCCTTTTAGTTCTATGTCGCAGCTTTCCATAATATCAGAGATTCTGGTAGACTTACCAATAGCAGTTTCTACGTCAAACGGTTCATCGATGCTCCTACTACTAGCAAGCAATTTAGCACAGAAGGCAGCAGATATGAAACTCCTACTAGCACCAGAATCAAATAATACAGAGGCACAAGTTTGGTTTACTAGGAACACACCTGACACGACGTCGGGGTCTACCCGGGCTTCCTCTCGGGTCATCATGAAGGCTCTTGCACTTTCCCTCTGCCCTCCTTCTTCCGGCCTCTTCTTCAACCCAGAACTTTCAGCCCTTGGCTTCTTGCAATCCTTGTTCATATGGCCGATTTCACCACAGTTAAAGCACCGTAGGGCTCCACACATCTTTGAAATGTGACCGGGCTTGCCACATTTGTAGCAGACATATATTCCCAAGCGGCATTCCCCGCTATGTTCCTTCCCACACTTGTCACACCGCTTCAACCCTGAGCTTGCATCAACAACCCGGCGGTCATCCATCCTCGGCCTCTTGTTATTCGGGATGAAACCACCTCGCCCGAATCTCTTCCAGTTTCTGTCACCCCCACCAGTCCTCTTCACCTCAACCATAGTTACCTCTCGTTCATCATACAGCCTTCCCGCCTAATCCACTGCCGACCTAAAAGTGCTCGGTCAAGCAGTGATCAAATGCCTGCGAATGTCAGCCGGCAACCCCTGAATATACCGCTTGATCTTCCTTGAAGCCAGTGTAACTTGTTCGGGCACCAGTCTCGCCATCTCGTTGAATTTGGCGGTGTATTGCTGGTGGGTCATAGTCCCCGCCTCCAGCTGTAGGAACTCTTTCTCGATCTTGTCGAGCTCCTGATGAGGACAGAATTCCTCCATCACCAACTTCTTCAGTTCTCCCCACTTCATTCTTTCGATGGCCCGATTACCCTCGGCCTGGACAAGATTGTCCCACCAACATAGTGCAGTGTCAACGAAGGAGTGTGTGGCGAACTTCACTTTCTGGTCCTCCCGACACTCACTAATCTCTAGTACTGCCTCCATCTCCCTCACCCAGCGGTGAGCAGCAACAGCATCCCATTGCCATCGAAAGTAGGGGGTCTACACCGTTGGAACGCCCCGTAGCTGCATCCGTTTGTGGTTTCCTGCACCACCACTTCTTCATCATCACTAGAGGCTCCCCCTCCAGCATTTAGCTCCTCCTCCTTATCGTGATCCCTCACATCCCCTCTCCTGCCAGCAGTCGTTCTCCTCTCCTCTTCCTTCTCCTATCATTCATCCTCCCTCACAACTTGGATCACTTTAGTCATGACAGACAGTAGGATTGTCTGCATGACTTGATGAACCTCCTCCACCATTGCCTCCTTCACTGAGGCTCTCAAGTTAGCACTCTCATCCACCCCTCCGGGTGATGAAGATCAGGCTCAGCAGGAGCCGTCTCTGTAGTCTTTGTCTGGTTTCTTATGGCACGTGGTCTACCACGAACACCCCGTGTTCCACCACGAGAAGCTTTCGACGATCTTCCCTCAGCCATCCTCTAACCGCTATTAGATTCAAACACCAACACGGTCATTCAAGGTAATAGCTCAGTTAATGTTAAGTATAGTAAGTCCCTAATTACAGTGGCCAGTTGTGATTAGCCACTTACTTTACTCTCCATTTCCCGAGCATTTCCTATCCTGACTATATCAGTATTCAAATCTACTAAGAGCACATAAATCAAATAGAATACGCACATAATACCGGTTAACATTATGAAAAGAAATACCTGATGGCACATAGCTACTCGGGCTGGCATCCCTCCATTCGGTCCCATTATCAGTTTAAGTTTAGGTTTTTGAAAATATTTACCTATTTCTCTTAAACTTTGGCTCTGATACCAACTTGTAAGGCCCCATTCCCGAAAGCCTCACAGTTGGTCAATCACAGCTTAATTAAAATAAACATTTCATAATCCATTAATACTACGCAACGGAATTAAACATCAAAAGCCATTCATTAATTTATAAACACTATTGCTAAGCAATACAAGTTTGTAAATAGTTACAAAAGACCCTTAATTTGCATTACAAAACAACAATGTTATAGATCATGAATGGATGTCAGCCAAATCCCGGCGAGTAGCCTCCCTGAGTGCCATCCTCAGCAAATTACCTGCCAACTAAAAACGCATAAAAGTTAGCCTCGCTGAGTGAGTTCTAGTTTTAAAATCATAAAAATATCTTGATAGATTTGTATACAAAATACTTGTTAAAAGAAAATATCTTATCTTTCTTTCGGATGTGATCACACATCATACATACAAATCATAACCATTTACATCATCACATTCTCTTTCTTGCTTATTTATTATTATCTTTCACTGTCGATATGGACCAAAGTGCTATACCCCCCATATAATGCGCATAAACCTGGTACTGGGCCATGAAGTCTATAAATAGACTCCATCCGTGGTGCACATATGCTAACTCCAGTACTGGGGCAGCAACAATGGTCCCCTTAATCTTAAAGATTGACCCTGTGTACATCCTTTGGGTTAGCTAAACCGTACACAGTTGAGCTAACGACAACATGGTCGTGCACCTCCTGTAAAATTTTACTTGCAAGTCTTTTCATTCATTATGTTCCACTTTCATTAATATTAATCTTCCACTTGATTAATAATAATACTTTATGATCATAGGCAATCCACATAAAGTCACATGTTAATATCATAATAGGCACATAAGGGCAGCCCACAACATGCATAAGATAATCAGATACAAGCATCAAGTCAACCATGGTCAAACCCTGTTTCTGATCTTCCAAAATTCTAGAAAATTCCTTGTCTTAAAGAAATGCGGGTGAACAAAACCAATGCGGGTGAACAAAACTAATGCGGGTGAACAAAAGCTAATACGGGTGAACAAAAGCTAATGCGGGTGAACAAAATCTAATGCGGGTGAACGACTTGCAAATGCGGGTGAACAACTTGCAAATGCGGGTGAACACTTGGTAATTATTCTGTCTTAAAAGAAATGCTGATGGACACTGTAGCAAATGCGAATATACAAAAGAAATGCTGATGGGCACTTAGGCTGAATTTAGGCAAATGCGGTTGAACAAAACTGAAAGCGGGTGAACAAAACACTTAGGAAATTATCACAGTGTAAATGCGGATGAACACATTAAATGCGGAGGAACACTGTAGCAAATGCTCATGAACAAAACACTTACGCAAATTTCACAGTTTAAATGTGGATGAACTATCTAACCTGCAATTTAGACTTACGCTATAACCAGTTCCAAAACCTCATTCTCATACATTCTTAACATAGATCTATCATGCTAAACTCTTAGAACAAGCTTACAACCTCATAAAACATAGAAATTCATACACATACATACACAGTTAACATTCATGACGGTTGTAAAACATTTTAAATGCATTTTCAGCCCCAAAGAAGTTTAAAAACATAGAATCAGGGTCCTAGAACTCACCTATTGCAGCAAACAAGTGAATCTCCTCCCAACTTACGTGCACAAGAGTTCAAACACCTAGAACAAGCCAAAACAAACACCCAAACACCAAGAACACATAGAAATCAGTTTCTAAGGTTGAAACCTCAAAGAAACCGAACCAATTAATCACAAAAACCTACTAACCTTGAAGATTCTTCTTCTTCTTTACAATTTGACCAAGAGAAAACTCAAAACCTAGCTTTCTTTTTTTCTTTTCTTCTTCGAAAGGCAGCAACAGAAAGAGCATGGGTGACAATGCTCTTTATACACCCACTTTTGACTTTTGTACTATTTTACACTTTTCACCCTTCAACTTTGGCCTTTATAAAAAAAATTCGCGAGAAAATAAATGCATACCGTCACGCGGGGAGGTAGTAAAACAAGTTGTATGTAGTAGATGTTGTACATAGGATCATAACCACAACCAATGTAGAGCCCCACTGCCATCACAGGTTTCATCAAAATCAAGGGCAGATGCAAGCAGTAATCCATATCAACTAACAACATATATCAACCCAGAAGATTTTCATGAATATGTCTTTGATGCAACAAGCAAACCATCACAAATATGAGATTTTGATTTTAATGAACCTTAATGATGAAATGATTTTGATTTTTATTAAAACATGTTGTTGGTAATATTTTTAGAATGAAAAAGTTTTTGTAACAATCGGCCTCTCATACCACCAAAATTGTCCGCTTCGACCACGAGGTGCTCACGGATTTGCTTTTGGCAGCATGGGTGAAAATTTTCCAGGGAGGGCACCTATCCCTGGATTGCTACTGCCTGAGCATGCTTAACTGTGGAGTTCTCCTCTCATCCACAGCCAATACGCCAAAACACATTGTTGATATTAGAGGCAGGACATTTCTTATGAACTAGGGCAATGCTTAATTATGGAGTTCTCTTCTGTCCACAGGCTGATGTATGATTTGCATAGAGTGTTACAGTTTTATTTTAATTATTAATTGCCTTCTACCCCTATAAATAGGGCAATGCAAAAAAGATCCTTCATCCTACCATTATCTATCCCACCACTATCCATACAACAAACAACCAATTTTTTCTTCATACTGCCATTATCCATTAATCCAAATTTATTACTCTAAATTAATCAAAAATGCTATTCGTCTTTCACATACGTCCTCCTCCAAAACCTTCCTACAAATTGCAACACCAATATCACCTTATCTACATAATACTAATCCAAATGATTCTACTATCTATTTCATATTTTTCTTATCTACATAATACTGATCACGTGATGAGAAGTATTAAAAAGAACAGTAAGAACTCCTACATTGAAGTGGCTAAGATGTGTACTACAACTTACATCTTACTCGGCCCAATAAAGCTGACAAGCTCTGATTATGGGTTGCCTGCTTAATATTGATAGAAGATATATTATGTGTTGATAGGAAATAATGAAGACATGCTATGTGTTTACATGAGATAACAAAAACATGCTATGTGTTGACAGGAAATAATGAAAACATACTATGTGTTTAGAGGAAAAAAATATATTAATTCCTTCTATTTATTTTGTATTATTAAATAATATTCTTATAACATATTAGTTGTATATTGACATTTCTCTAACCTTTTTATTAAAATATAAATATAACACTGCTATAAATATCACCAACTTTAATCCTACAAATTCGTTCAACATCTTAAATTAACTTTATATTACAATGAGAAAGACACGAAATTAGAAAATCATTAAAACTAATAATTTTTTTAAACATGGACGGGGTAAGCTGTGTCAGAAATACAATTGATCAGCCATGAAGCGCCTATACAACTTACAGGTCTCTCTAAATTTTTCACCACAATCTATCGGTTTCCTTGTAACTAAATGTTCCATCAACATACAAATGTAAACTCATTCATTACCCCTTAAGGCTTGGGGTGATGTAACATAATCTTCATTTGCTTTAATCCCAAATGGTTTTTCTGGTAGCTCGGTCTTTTTCCAAAAATGAATATTTACTAATAAAGTGCTTAAATACATAGGCACTTTCATCAACGTCGGGTGAACCAATCGACCAAATTTATTATCACCTATTTCTTCACCACAAAAAATCTCCAATTTTATTGTACGCAAATTAACATGAACAAGTAATCATTCTTCACTCTGAATACAGAAAGGGAAATATACATAATCAATATCTAAAAACAAGGGATATGGGTTGAACTTTCCATCAGTAAATGAAACAGCATGCTTGCAACACGAATCAGTTAACAAATCAAAAAATTATAGAGGTAGTATAGTCCAACGCGTATTTGACAGTCCATCTTTGTATAGCTCTCTATGTTTTCAATTCATCATTCTTAAAACGTAACCTTCAACATGCTATATAAAAATACATTTATTAATACAAGTATAAAATAAATTCTATTAATAATGTGTAGAAAAGTTTACCACTGCGCTTAAATAACTGTTACGTTTGTAACCTAGTAAAATGCCACAAAAATTCTTGTCAAGTTTTTTGGGTGTTAAAAAGATAACAGAATAACAAGAAGGGGTATCCCACTTACTATAAAACTTCATAACATCTTTTGACCATTTTTCTAATTTATCATCTAGAATGGCCCATCTATGTATAGTAGGTCGATTGGTTTGTACATCCGAGTTTTGAACATCCGAAGTTGAAGATTTCGATTGATTCTTAGGACGCATCCATCTACTCATGATCCAAGTTGACAATTTAGGAGCAGGTTTAGAATAGTATTGATGTTCATCCATAGATGTTTGAAATGAGAAATGAAGAGTGTGTTTGATAGTGAATGAAGTATAAATGAAGTGTCTATTCATACACATGGACATATCATATTATTAATTTAATTATGAAAAGATATTAAATTTGTTTTTTAAATAATCAAAATATAACTTTTATTTAATTTTTAATTTTTAATTTTAATCTTTGATATGACAAGATTCTTTAAACATAGTATATAAGTTGGTATTATGGGTTCTATTTATTTATCAATTAAAAGAAAATGGCATCTAACAGAAGAAACAGATGAAACCGAATAAATGAAAGACAAAGGAACGAGTCATGTTCTAATCCACCGGTTATTGTTGATTTCATTTCATCTCCTATAGAGAACCATCATTTTGGTTTTCCTAATTAGTAACACCCGAAAAATTCAAAGAAAAGAAAAGTAAAGAAGAAAAGATAAATATCTAAAAGGTTAAGGGGTGAAGGTGTACAAAAGGTAAACTTAGCCATAATGGATTTCAAAAAGGTGGTAAGGCCGCCCATGACCCTCTCTCTCATGCACAATTCGGCTAAAGGCTTGGAAAAGAAAACCCCATCTGATTTTAGAGAGTGAAAGCTCAAGTTCTTCGAAAGGTGAGATTTCCAGAAGATTTCTTCTCGATTTTCTGCTGGGTTCGAGCTTATGAACCTATTTTTATGTGTTTTCTTGTGTTGGTTGTTTGTTTTTTGTGTTTAGGTGTTAGATATTCTTGTTAGCTCTCGGGTTGTGGTGTTTCACTCGAAAGCTGCTGAGAGGTGAGTTCTAGATCCCCTCTTTTACATGTTTTCTACATGTTTTAGGGCTGATATGCATAATAACTGCTGTTTTTCCTAACCAAACTATGAGTTTTACATGGTATACGGTTGTGTTTGAAGTATGTTTGTTTTAAGTGATTTCTACGATGTTGTGATGATGTTTGTTATGCTTTAATCTTGTAACATGTTAGATCTATGCTAAGTTCAGGCTAGAATGATGTTTGAGATTGGAAAACTTCATAAGTTGCATCGCAGGTACATCCGGGGTCTAATCCTTGTGATTGTTTCAGCCCAAGAAAGGCACATCCGGGGTCTAATGCTTTTGATTGACCAATAAACTAATGGGATCCAAGTTCATGAGCAGGCTTCATGCCTAGCAGTATGGATCAACTGTCGGGGGTTAGCTACCACTTATTAATGTGTACCGACAGGGGTTCGGTATCTGTTGCCAACCAACAATGTAGGCTCTTGCTTTGTGCGATCCTAGTTAATGAAAGTGAAAGATAATGAAAGAAAGAAAGATAAAGAATCTCTTAATGATGGATTATGTATGATGATGAATGATCACCATGTGAAGTTTACCAAAGTATATTCTTTATATTATTAAACTAGGACTCACTCAGTGACGCTGACTTTTTTTATATGTATATCAGTTGGCAGGTAAGGTTGTTGTGGAGGATGGCACGGCTGAAGCTACTTGGTGAATGGAGACTGGAATCCATTTATGCAATTATGATATTTTTGTCTTGTAATACAACTAAATATTCTTTTGTAACTCTAACAAAGATGTATTATTTGATAAAAGTAATCATTAAAGCAAGAAATGGTTTTTGGTTAAATTATTCTGCTGCGATTGTTTTCTTATAATAATGTGATTTAAGGTGTTTTTAATAATGAATGATGCTATGAATGACCAACTGTGGGGTCTCCGGGGATGGGGCCTTACAAGTTGGTATCAGAGCAAAAGTTTAAGAGAATTGGGTAAATTGTTTTCAAAACCTAAACTTAAACTGAGAATGGGACCGAATGGAAGGATGCCAGCCCAAGTAGCAACGTGCCATCAGGTAGATTTTTCATAAAGTTAACTAGTATTACTTGCGTGTGCTATTTGAATTATGTGCTCTTAGTAGATTTGAATACTGATGTAGTCAGGCTAGGAAATGCTTGGGGGATGAAGAGTAAAGTAAGTGGCTAATCACAACTGACCACTGTAATTAGGGACTTACTATACTTGACATAATCTGAGCTATTACCTTGAATGACCTTGTTAGTGTTTGAATTTTATGGGAGGTAGATCTTATGGCGGGTAGGAAATCTGGGAAGGCGACCCGAGGCAATGCTTGTGGCGGGCGTAATACTGGGCCACGTGTAACCTGGAGCAAAGCTAAGGCTCCTGAGACGACTCATGAGGACCCGGATATTGATAGCCACCAAGAGGGTGAAGGATCAGCCACCCTCAAGTCTACGGTAAGGGAAGCTATTGCTGACGAGGTCTACAACGTCATGCAAAACGTGTTACCTTCGGTGGTGACTGAGGTGTTGAGGGCTGTAAAGGATGGTGAAAAGACCAAGGATGCGGGGAAGAAGGAGAAAGCTGATGAAGAGGCATCTAGTCCCAGGGTGGTAATTCATGATGACGATAGCGAGGAGGAGAGGGAGGCCGCTAAGGGGTGCACCTATGGGGTGTTTCAGAGGTGCAAACCCCCAACCTTTGATGGTAACGACTATGCTACTGCTGCTCATCATTGGGTTCGAGAGATGGAGGTAGTCCTAGACATCAGTGAGTGCCGGGAGGATAAAAAGGTAAAGTTTGCCTCCCATTCTTTTGTTGACTCGGCATTATGCTGGTGGGACAACATTGTCCAAGCCTAGGGGAAACGGTTTGTTGCAAGGAAGAGGTGGTCGGATTTGAAGGAACTGGTACTGGAGGAGTATTGTCCACATCGAGAGTTGGATAAAATTGAGAAGGAGTTCTTACATTTGGAGGCTGGAAACATGACTCATCAAGAGTATACCTGCAAGTTCAATGAGCTTGCAAGACTTATGCCGGATCTAGTAACTCCAGAGTCCAAGAAGATTAAGAAGTACATGCAGGGTCTGCCTGTGGATATCAGGAGGAACATGATAGCTGCTAGACTGAGCACTTTAAGGTCTGCAGTAGATTTAGCCAGAAGGTTGTATGATGAGAGGGATCCGGTGCCAATTCAGAGGAAGGTTAAGAGGAGTTAGAACAAGAATAGTAATGGGAAAAGGTTCAAGGACAACAACTTTGGGGTTGGGGAGAAGAAGATGAAGGTTGATAATCTTCGCCCGAACAGTGGAAGGGGAATGACCTGAAAGAATGTAAGAAGTGTGGGAAGAGTAACTTGGGTGAGTGTAGAGTGGGGACAAACTGGTTTTTTAAGTGTGGAGGCGAAGGGCACTATGCTAAGGATTGCCGAGTACCGAGATGTTACCAGTGCGGAGAGGTGGGCCACTCAGGCTTGGATTGCAAGAAGGTTGGAGCAGGGGGCTCAGGGACCCAGCCTATGGGAGAAAAAGGGAGAAGTGAGAGCACCAAAGCCAAGACGAGGGCATTCAACATGACCCGGGAAGAAGCCAAAGTGGATCTTGAAGTAGTTTCAGGTATGTTTTTGGTAAACCAATTCTATGCTTCTGTGCTCTTTGACTTGGGTGTTAGTAGAAGTTTTGTATCTGCTACCTTTTGTCGTGAAATGCATGGTAAGAATAAGAAGATAGATGTGCCTTTTCATGTAAAGACAATGATAAGAAAGTCTACCAAGGTGACTGATATGATAGATGATTGCCTCATAGAATTGGACGGTCACAAGTTCCCTGCTAGATTGTACGTGATGGCCCTAGGAGGTTTTGATGTGGTGTTAGGAATGGATTGGTTGGCGACCTACGAAGCGAATATTGTATGTCGAAAGAAGATGATTCGTTTGACTACGCCTGATGGTAGTGTGGTTACGGTTCATGGAGACAAGGAATACACCGCTCCGCAAGTGATATCGATGATCACGGCAGAGAAGTTTATGAGGTGAGGGTGTGGTGCTTATCTAGTTTATGTGAAGGATGTGGATGCCACTGTGACCCAGTTGTCAGACGTGCCGTTGGTATGCGATCTCCCCGATGTGTTTCCCGAAGACCTACCAGGGGTCCCACCCGACAGAGAGATCGAGTTTCGAATTGACTTGATACCGGGAGTGCAACCCGTAGCCAAGGCACCATACCGGTTGGCTCCGTCCGAACTCAAGGAGCTAACGACACAACTACAAGACCTCTTGGATAAAGTATTCATTCGGCTGAGTATCTCACCATGGGGTGCTCCGGTCCTATTCATGAAAAAGAAGGATAGTAGTATGAGGATGTGTATCGACTACCATGAGCTGAACAAGTTGACCGTGAAGAACCGGCACCCGTTACCGAGAATTGATGACTCGTTTGATCAGCTCCAGTGTGCTAGTTGGTTCTCCAGGATAGACCTGTGATCGGGGTATCATCAACTGAAAGTGAAGGAGCAGGATATCTCTAAGACAGCCTTTCGCACATGTTATGGACACTACGAGTTTCTCGTGATGTCCTTCAGTTTAACCAATGTGCCAGCTGCCTTTATGGACCTTATGAATCGGGTATGCCTACCGATGCTAGACAGATCAGTGATTGTATTCATTGACGATATTCTGATCTATTCGAAGAGTGAAGATGAGCACGCCTGTCATATCAAGGAGATACTAGAGACACTTAGAAACGAGAAGTTGTATGCAAAGTTCTCTAAGTGCGTGTTTTGGCTGCATGAGGTTCATTTTCTTGGCCACGTGGTTAACCCCAAAGGGATAATGATGGATCCAGCAAAAGTCGAAGCGGTAATGCAATGGGAACCCCCGAGGACGCCGTCTGAAATCCGTAGTTTCCTGGGTTTGGCAACCTACTATAGGAGATTTATTCAAGACTTCTCTAAGGTGGCGGCCCCGTTAACTAAGCTGACTCGCAAGGATGTAAAGTTTGAATGGGATTTTGAGCAGGAGAGTGCGTTTCAGGAGTTGAAGATGAGGTTAATCCAAGCCCCCGTCTTGATGTTGCACGAAGGGAATAAAGACTTGGTGGTATACTCAGATGCTTCGTATTTGGGTTTAGGTTGTGTATTGATGCAACAAGGAAAGGTTATAGCCTATGCGTCCCGACAATTGAAGATCCACGAGGCTCACTATCCTACTCATGGTTTGGAGTTGGCGGCTGTGGTCTTCGCATTGAAGATTTGGAGGCACTACCTGTACGGGACGAAGTGCGCCATCTTCACTGACCACAAAAGCTTGAAGTACTTCTTCGAGCAAAAGGATCTTAACATGAGACAAAGAAGATGGTTAGAGTTGATCAAGGATTACGACTGCAAAATTCACTATCATCCAGGTAAGGCGAATGTGGTAGCTGATGCCCTCAGTCGAAAGGAGAGGCAGAACCTATTCGGGTGAAGGCTTGCCAGCTGTTTGTGACGCCGGATGTTATAGGTCAAATCAGGGAATTCCAAGATGAGGCATTAAAGGATGAAAGGATCAACTCTGAACGAATGAAGGGGTAGGCTACGGATTTAGGGGAGAACACCCTTGGAGTTAAAACCCGTTTCGGGCGGATGTGGATTCCTCGTTTTGGGGAGCTGAGGGGAAGGATCATGGATGAGGCTCACAAAACACGGTATTCCATCCATCCTGGTGCTACAAAAATGTATCATGATTTGAAGAAGGATTATTAGTGGCTAGGGATGAAGCGTGACGTGGTGGAGTACGTGAGTAAGTGCTTGACCTGTTTACAAGTGAAGGCGGAACATCAGAAACCATATAGGAAGATCCAACCCTTGGATATACCCAAATGGAAGTGGGAACAAATCACCATGGACTTCATCACAAAGTTGCCTCGCACTGCGAAAGGATGTGATACCATTTGGGTGATCGTAGACCGCTTGACGAAGAGTGCACACTTTTTGCCATTCCGAGAGACTTACTCGTCGGAAAGGTTGGCGGAGCTGTTCGTCAAGGAGATCGTAACTCGTCATGGTGTGCTGGTGTCTATTGTTTCTGATAGGGACACCCGGTTTATGTCCAAGTTCTGGAAGAAATTTCATGATGCGATGGGGACGAGGTTACACATTAGAACATCTTATCACCCTCAGACAGACAGTCAATTAGAACGAACCATTTAGACCTTAGAGGATATGCTCCGAGCATGCATTATTGACTTTGGTGGAAGTTGGGATGAACACCTACCATTGGCAGATTTCTCCTACAACAATAGTTATAATGCCAGTATAGGCATGACACCATTCGAAATGCTATATGGCGAAGATGCAGAACCCGGGTGTGTTGGGGTGACTTCGGGCAGAAAGAGTTGGGAAGTATCAAGGTCATTGAAGCCATGTCGGAGAAGTTGGAAAAGATCAAGGCCTTCATGAAGGCAGCAAGGGACCGGCAAAAGTCCTACGCTGATAAAAGAAGGAAGCCAATTGAATTCCAAGTGGGAGATAAGGTGATATTGAAGGTATCTCCTTGGAAAGGGATTATCAGGTTCCACAAGCGAGGAAAGTTGAGCCCTAGGTATATTGGGCCATTCAAAATCATTGCCAGAGTTGGTGAAGTGGCATACAGGCTGGAACTTCCCGATGAACTGCATGGAATTCATCCTACATTACATGTATCTCACTTACGAAAGTGCTTGCGAAAAGTGACATTGTTGTTCCTCTTACAGACATTGAGGTTGATGAAAGGTTGAATTATGTGGAACAACCAGTGGCTATATTGGATCGGAAGGAGAAAAGGTTAAGGAATAAAGTGATTGGCCAAGTTAAAGTGCAATGGAAACATCGTAAGGGATCAGAAGCCACTTAAGAGTCGGAGGAAGAAATGAGACAGCGCTACCCAGGCCACTTTAAGGAATGACAGGTTTCGGGGACGAAACCTATATAAGGGGGGTAGACTTGTAACACCCAAAAAATTCAAAGAAAAGAAAAGTAAAGAAGAAAAGATAAATATCCTAAAGGTTAAGGGGTGAAGGTGTACAAAAGGTAAACTTACCCATAATGGGTTTCAAAAAGGTGGTAAGGCCGCCCATGACCCTCTCTCTCATGCACAATTCGGCTAAAGGCTTGGAAAAGAAAAACCCATCCGGTTTTAGAGAGAGAAAGATCAAGTTCTTCGAAAGGTGAGATTTCCAGAAGATTTCTTCTCGATTTTCTGCTGGTTTCGAGCTTATGAACCTATTTTTATGTGTTTTCTTGTGTTGGTTGTTTGTTTTATGTGTTTAGATGTTAGATATTCTTGTTAGCACTCGGGTTGTGGTGTTTCACTCGAAAGCTGCTGAGAGGTGAGTTCTAGATCCCCTCTTTTACATGTTTTCTACTTGTTTTGGGGTTGATATGCATAATAACTGTTGTTTTTCCTAACCAAACTATGAGTTTTACATGGTATACAGTTGTGTTTGAAGTATGTTTGTTTTAAGTGATTTCTATGATGTTGTGATGATGTTTGTTATGCTTTAAGCTTGTAACATGTTAAATCTATGCTAAGTTCAGGCTAGAATGATGTTTGAGATTGGAAAACTTCATAAGTTACATCGCAGGTACTGAACAAGTGTCCGCTGTGGATGATGGTCATCCGCTGTGGACATTGTGTGTCCGCTGTGGACACTTAGAAATGTAGGACGTCCGCTGTGGACTTACATGTCCACTGTGGACACTTAAGGAGTTTTAAGTTATCCGTTGTGGATGTTGGTTATCCGCTGTGGACACTGTCCGCTGTGAACCCTTAGAAAAGTTTGCACGTCCGCTGTGGATGTTGGTTATCCGCTGTGTACTTATTTCATCCGTTGTACACTTTTAGTTATCCGTTGTGGATGTTATTCATCCGCATTGGACTATGGCCATCCGTATTGGACTATGTTCATCCGCTGTGGACCTTAGCTGTCCGCTGTAGACTTAGGTTGTCCGCTGTAGACTTAGGTTGTCCGCTATGGATTCTTAGTACTTTAAGCCATCCGCTGTGTATGCTACTCATGCGCTATGAACACTTAGGATTTTTTTGAAATTTTGGGAATAGAGTTCAAGTGTTAAGAACTTATGTTTAATGGGTGATTATGCTTGTTCTATGTTTCAAATGTTTTATTTACCTTCTTATGGGCTGCTTGCTATGAATAATTATTACTGTTTCATGATATGTGATTTTAAGGTAATAATATTATAAAAGTATTATTCATAATAAGTGGACACAAAAGAATAAAAGAAGGACAGTGAAACTTAATAAATATTAACCCAGGTCCCTAACAATAGGTGAAAAGCCTTGCAAGCTTTTCCAACGGAGGTTCACGACCATGTTGTCGTTAGCTCAACTGATGTGTGGTTGTTTCAGCCCAAGAAAGGCACATCCGGGGTCTAATCCTTGTGATTGACCAATAAACTAATAGGATCCAAGTTCATGAGCAGGCTTCGTGTCTAGGAGTGTGGATCAACGGTCGGGGGTTAGCTACCACTTATTAATGTGTACCGATAGGGGTTCGGTATCTGTTGCCAACCAATAATGTAGGCTCTTACTTTGTGCGATCCTAGTTAATGATAATGAAAGATAATGAAAGAAAGAAAGATAAAGAATCTGTTAATGATGGATTATGTATGATGATGAATGATCACCATGTGAAGTTTACCAAAGTATATTCTCTATATTATTAAACTAGGACTCACTTAGAAACGCTGACTTTTTTTTATATGTATATCAGTTGGCAGGTAAGGTTGTTGCTGAGGATGGCACGGCTGAAGCTACTTGGTGAATGGAGACTGGCATCCATTTATGCAATTATGATATTTTTGTCTTGTAATTCAACTAAATATTCTTTTGTAACTCTAACAACGATGTATTATTTGGTAAAAGTAATCATTAAAGCAAGAAATGGTATTTGACTAAATTATTCCGTTGTGATTGTTTTCTTATAATAATGTGATTTAAGGTGTTTTTAATAATGAATGATGCTATGAATGACCAACTGTTGGGTCTCCGGGGATGGGGCCTTACAACTAGTCTTCGAATGGTATCCCATTTTTTCCAATGGAGATGCACTTTTTTGTAGGGTATCTTGTATGGGTCTTACGATACTTGATAGAGAATTTTGGGGTAGCCTTATAGGTTATTGTGAAAACGGTTTTATTCAGTGTATTGTAAGTTTTAAAAATACATACACGTTATGCTATTTAAGTTTATATAATAATAATTTATTTTACAGCATGTTTGTGCTTGGACAAATAGACTTTTAGCTTGGCAGATAAATGAGATTCGAAGAACCGGTAAGATTCCGGGCCCGAATCGTTGGACGATTCTTCCATATGAGTTTGTGAAACTAATTTTTCAAGGATCGGTTGATGCAAACGAATATGGCAATGGCATGAACGAATTATATCTTCCATTGTGGGAGGTTGATACGGTAAAAATTAAATTCATTTTTACTTTTTAAAAATAAAAATTAAGTAATTGCACATGATTTTTGCAAGTATATATACCAATATATGACAACAATGAAAACTAGTATTTTTTTCAGATTTCTATGGACACGCTACAACTTAAAATATTCTTTCCATATGAATGTCGTCCAAATACTTGTTTTGATTCATTATGCATTCATCGTGACATATATCGAATTGTTGTTGAATTTGAGTCTTATTTTATATGGTTTCTACAACGTATATCGTATTTTGAATTATTGGGGCAAGAAGAAGTTCTTGAATTAGAAACGTATGGAGAAACTGTTTGGCCTTAGAATGGTGGTCACATTGGTTGAGATTCAGGAGTAGTAATTTGTATGTTATTATGTAGGTTGGTTCAAAACATGTCATTAACATGAGATGGAGAAAATCTGCAAGATGTTTGTCTTAGATAAAGGCGTTTTATGGCTGAAGAGTTATACGTAATGCGTCCAATGTAATGTCGTATTTTATAAAATAGTATTTTATTTTATTTAATTTTTATTGGGTTACCAATATGTCATAGAAGAATTATTATTTTATATATAGGAATTGATAAATATAACATAGTTACAATACAAAATAATTATACAACATATTTACAATATCTTCTTAATATGCTTGATATTTCTTTACTTGCAATAATCTTGATTCCAGTAACACCTGTAAAAAAAAAAATTACAGACAGTTGTAATGCTTGATATTTTTTCAAGATATCGAAAATATTATTTAATTATAATTAGTATAACTACCTGATATGGAGAATATTATTTAATTTTAATAAATATAATCTTGGAAGATGAAAAATATAAATTAATTTTAAACATTACAAAACATTAAAATTACTAGTTTTGAAATGCCTTTTGTTTAAAGAGGGTAATATATAAAAGAAAAACTATAACGAATTGAATCCGTTTATACTTCAGTAAATAACTACCGACATTTATCTTTGTTTTCTTATATGAATTTTGTAACGTAGGTAAAGAAAACAAGAACAATGTCGCGTAATCTTTTTGAATTTTGTGATGTAAGAAAAAAAAATTAAAGTTTAACAATATAAGGAGGTTTGGAGAGGGAATTATGAAAAGAAAATATCATATTGTTAAGAGAGAAAGATAGTATGTGTTTGTGAAAAATTTGGTAATGAGAATGTGTTGGTGTGATGGTGTTGGTGTTATATTTATAGTGAAAAACTAAATCAATAATTTTTTTCATTAATACTAATTTTTACTACAAAATACATACAACTGATTCAACTTTATATATATTAGTTAAATTTTCATACAATAAAATTGCTAATTTTTCTCGAAACTTTTGAGCAGTCAAGCGTAAATCTTCAATATGACATAATTCATCTCCAGTAATTAAACGTTGTAGTATAATACACATCCAACTACCGCCGTCTTCTGATTAAGCGGCTTGTTATGGCACGTTAGGCGGTGTAACTCGTTCAAAGGATGTTGGTATAGAGATTGTTATGTTACGGTCTATAAAATAACCATGATAATATAACAATCCCAGAAGCACACAATCTATTTGTTTCAAAGCAGAATCAATTTTAGTAATATAAGATTCCGCTATACTGTCAAAAATCAAAGTTAGTATTATATATATGATCTTTAAATACATAAATATTAAATTAATAATTGAAATATAGTATTACCTATTATATACTGTAACAATTCATCGTAACAAATTTATTCTTAGCAAAATCCAGTGTTCTAACGCAACACTCATTGGAATGTATAACTGTAACACATAACAGTTAAATCGATTTAATAAAAAAGTTAAAAAAAATAAATTTATAATTACCTCATCAATATCCCGAATTGGTGGATACAATAGTTCAGAACCGTCTGCATATAAAGATAATTTTTCATCTCAAATAGAAAGATTGTAAACCATGGAGGATTAACACATCATCGTGTATTTGTCGGTATAGACCGTAACAGATATTACACCCACGCCCATATATGCTATTCAAAATATATAATTAAATTAATTAAATCAAACTAAAAATAACAAAAATAAGCTTTTAAAAACAATGCTTACATCCTATTCAAGCCAATCATTTTTCTCTCCAATTTGAAGTAAATCTCCCACAAATGATGATATGTGATCACGATTGCCAGTAAGAGAAGTAGTGAAATGATCACCACTAGTGAATAATTCTAAAACAGTACTTTGATCGGTATTTTTATTTTTTTCTTTATTATAAACAAAAAACGGTGAACTAACGGCGGCCGATGGTTTAATTTCACATTTTTCTTTTCTTAACGCAATTGGAACAGTCTGTTAGTAAAAAATATTAAATAATAAGAACCAGTAATAAATTAAGTCATATTGAACAAAATATGAAAAAATAATTAAATAATACATTTTTTATATTACGCGTCCTAGAAAATCTAAATCAAAAAATAATTAAGTGTTATTAAATATAAATTATTGAAATAATAAAAATAATTAAAAAAATAAAATAAACGTGGTAATACCTTCTTCGTACTAGGGCCAACAGATAAAGGAGATCCGAACATTTGAAGTGGAGAATTTACAAATTGACTAGTATTAAACTAAAATAGGAAAATTTATAAAAACTTAGGTTTAAATATTAGAAATATAAAATAATTATTAATAAATTATAAATTTTAGTGTTTACTTACTTCTTCTACATTTTCTTCAAACGCATCCTTCGGAGTATACATTCTTGGTTTGTCTTTTATAAAATAATTATCCTTTAGAATAAAAACATTTAATTAGAATATTTTGTATAATATATTTATGAAAAGTAATAATAATTGATGTGAGGAATAATTACAAGTAATCTGTAAACAATTTCTTCTATGCTTTTCGGGTCACAATAGTGAGTATTAATCTGCTTTTCTTGCGCCTATGAATTAATATTTACGCGAGACTTAACATTTTACATACCAAAACAGTAATCAAATTGTGGCACATTATTTCCGTCAGGGTCACCATGTTCAAATATTATATCTTTCTGCTCAAGTGGAATTTCACCCCAATAAAGATAACTTTTTTGGTAGGATTGTAGAGACTCATCAAACGGAGTTGAAACAAGATTTGATGGTAGATACTGGCCCTGAAACTATTTAAAAATTATTATTAAAATAATAAATTATTATTCCTGTAATTTATTAAAAACAATAACTTACCTCTTTTGAATTGTATAAAATTGATAACGCTTTTTCCCACGTAATTAAACTCATACGAGGCCAATCAATACCTCTTGGCACGTACCCATGTCGTTTGCCGTAATTATTCATTATCAGAAAATTTTCAAATATCCAAATCTATAACAAATAAAATAGTTTAATTGAAGATATAATAAAAAATGATTAATATAATTAAAAATTACCTTAAATGCCCAAATAAATCCTTGATATTGTATCTTAGCTTTTTCTTTCGGTTTTCTCTTTCATTTTTATAAAGAGCATTATGTATATAAGGGTAAATATGATTCTAAAGATATGTACCTCAAGGAAGTTCATTCCATGCCCTCAAATAATTAACTATATCTAAAAGTTTACTATTAAAATTTTTTCTTCCTTTTGATCCCATAAAACCTTGTTGAACAAGTAATAATAAGCAAACTCTTATTATGGTTACATCATGTAACATGTGTAACATGTTCTAAAAAACGTCTCTTAAATCATCTAAAGTAGGTTTAATTATTCCATAATTGTGAAAAACAGTATCAAGTAAATTTGTATTCGTAGGAATAATTTGACGCGTCATATCTCCAAATTTAAACCTGGTAATAATGCAACATTCTTAGGCCCAAATTGGAGATTTTGTCCATTATTGGAAAAGTTGATACCGTTATTTGGATATTCAGCATTAACTTAGGTTTGTAATATTAAATGAATATGTGATGCATCATTACTAATGCATTCACGTAGTAACCATTTTGCAAAACATGTGATGTTTAACAAAACAAGTTGATCAGGATTGTTTTTTTATTTTGTTATAAATCTGTTTAGCAACTTTTAAATTACATCTAATAGTAATACTATTAGATACATATAAACCCTACATAAAAATAATAAACATTTTCAATAAATATAATAAAAACAAACAATTTAATATAATAATAATAGAAGTAAATAGAAAGTGATAAACAAATACTAACCTCCTGCTCCATCGACTTAACTTATCAAAAATAATTTTCTTTCACTAATGTTCACAATTTTCAGAAGAGAATGTGTTTTTTTTCAAGATTTGCGAGATTTATGAGTCCTACATGGTCCCCCACCTCTTTATATACTCCTTGCTGTTATTAAATACCCTCACCTAGAAAAACAGGTTCCTCGTTGACGTGGCGAGGGGGATGTCACATCCCTCACCCTCGATTGTCGTTCCCTCGCCTCAAAGACCATGCACAAGCCCATTACTTGGCGTGATCAATGTCAAATCCCTCGCCCTCGATTACTGCTCCCTTGCCCTCGTGAACAAAGCCCTCGCCCTCAGTAACCTTTCCCTCGCTAACCTAGCGAGATGCCTATCACATCCCTCGCCCAGGAACCCATGCCCCTCGCTGACATGGTGAGGGTTGGGTCAAATCCCTCGCCTAGGGTAATATGTCCCTCGCTAGTTTTTTAGTTAATTATATAAAACGTAATTTACACGTGGGCGAGATAAATTCCACGTGGGCGAGGTTTCATGACTTTTCCTCGTCGAAGGCGAGGGTCAAAGTCAAATGGTTATTTTCATATTTTGAGAAGTCAAAGGTTATTTTGTTAATTTGATTTGGTCAAATGTTCATTTTCATAATTTTACCAAGTTTTATTTGGGGATTGAATTCAAGAAAATAATTAAGGATCAATTGCATATATACCTTCGTAAACATCCCTTAAATGTATATATACCCAAGCAAAAACTTTAACTGCATATATACCCAATTTATTGTTATGACAGACTGATAGTATGACCATCACATAAAAATCAATAAACACTTACAGATGGGTATATATGCCATTAAAAAGTTTTAGAGGGGGGAATATGCTTTTAACCCATTTGCTAATTATGAGGCTTGTAAGGGAGAAATTTTCCAATTATAAAGTTTTAGTTGGAATAAGGGCAAAATAGTCACTACTTACACCACTTTTAATGAAAATTGGTAAATTTACCAATTATGAGGTTTTGTAAGGGGATATATGCATTTAAATTTTTTGCTTCGGTATATATGCCATTAAAAAGTTTTAGAGAGGGAAATATGCTTTTAACCCAATAATTAAAGTTGGTTTATGAAGATGAGAAACAAGTGGATTTTGTTGCTTAGTGAAAGACCTAAATGGTGAAAATAATATTTAATTGGCTACATACACATAGATTATATTATACCTAGCAAAACAGTTGGGTCAAGTTTGGCAGGGTGATGGGTCATGATGGTTTCGAGCTAGAATAGGTCTGTAACATCCAGAGTTTCATAGAAATAAAATAAAAGTTAGAGTATAGAGTTTAAAACATCAGAGCATCAAAGTTAAAGATTAGAGGGGGTATTCATGATCACCATGCATTCCACTCTTATAAATGAAGTTAGGTCGCCCCTTACTCCTTTACATGTTGTTAAAGTTTTCTAAAAGAAGAGGTGGTACATTGAATGTAGATAGAGATACAAAAAAGAGAGATAAAGCTTCAAGATCAAGAAAAAGTGAGTGTTTCCATCTTTTTATGTTTTATGTTTGGATCTATGCATGGGATCATGCATAGATGTGATTCATAGAAGAAATAGATGATAAAGTTTAGTGTTTGATGTGTTTTGAATAGATCTCACGTGACATCCGGTAATTTTCAGTTACCAAACTCCGTTAGTTCCGTTAAGTCTTGCATACACGTGTCGTGCACACACACTAGTTGTCGTTGAACGTTGGTGACTTAACAATAATCAGTAATGTTAAATTGATGATAATTAAGTTAAAATGTGATTATTAAGTTATGCTTATGTGATTTAAATGTTAACTGTAATTTTATCGCGTAACGTGAAAACGTGCATATTTATTTCGTGTGTTTTGTGATAAATGGAAATTATGCATGATTGTTAATTGTGACTAATAATAATTGTGTTAGTAGTTGAGAACTATTTAAAAACTATTCAAAAAGCCTAATCTTTATAAAATACAAATTATAAGGGTTAAAAGGGTAATTATGGATTATTAAATAAAATAAAATCAAAACCCAACCCTAATCCCACCCCATCGGCCGCGATCGACCTCCTCTCTCCCTCTCCTCTTCGAATTCAGCCCAAGAACAAGCAATCATCTTCGGTTTTGGTCAATTTCAAGGCATAGAACACGTTGGAATCATCAATTGCAAGCCATTACACGTTTAAAGGTTAGATTTTTGTATGTTTTTGATGAGTCTTCATGTTGGCCGAATGTTTCATGCGAAAACTACAAATTGGTGGTTGATTGATGCCTAATTGTTGATGTTATTGTGTTTGTTAGATAGATTACATGTTAATTAACGTCAAGTATGCAATAAAGGTTGGATTTTTACAAGTTTTTATGGAAATTACATTAGGGCCGAAACCCTAATTCGAAACTTGTTATTGGGGATCGATTTGTTGATGTTGGTTAGTTGTTATTATGTTAGTTGGATTGTATATATATTAGTTAACGTCGATTTTGCAAGAAAGCTTTGATTTTGATACGTTGTTCATAGGTTACTAATAATAGTAACTTTATTTTGCATGAATTGATGATTGGATGATGTATGAATGTTATGGATGTGTTTGTGATGATGATTAGATGCTAAGTTGATGAAATGAACAATTTAAAATCAAGAAGATGTCATATAGTTCATACATTGCTAAAAATAGTAACTTTTGGTGTTGGACGTTGATGAATCATGATGATTAGGTGTTGTTGATCATGTTTAGATGTTGTCATGGACTTGAGTTGGTATATAATTGATGAATTCATGAATGTAGTGTGAGTTTGATGAATTTGGGATGAACTTTCCCAAAAGGGAAACTTTAATTGTGCAAATCCTTGAATTGGATGATTTGAGCATGTTTGGGATATTAGGATCATGCTAGTGTGTTCATGGATGATTTCTAAGGTGATGAAATGTGTTGTTTAGGCTATAGGGATGTTGATTTGGTTTGTTATCTGTTTTGGCCTGTTGTGATTCGCATGACTTGTGTGATATCTAGTTGCATGATGATCTAGGTAGTATATGTGGTTAATGAAGTGCTATATGTAATCAAGTTGTATGTGAACATGTATGACATGCTGTTGTGTTAGTATTAACGAGTTATTACCTATAATGTCACCAACGGGTCAAACGGGTCAACTGGGTCAAATGTGTCTTGTCTTTCTTAAACTTTGAGTTCCTTGTTTTGTAGAGCACTTAGGGTTTCATGTTGATTTTGTGTACACATACTTATGTACTCTTGTGTTCTAGGTGACCTTTGAAGGTTGTCTTTTTCTTTCAAGTTAAGCCCTAAGTTAATTCTTGCGCGTATAAGGTGAGTTCTTGCCCCACTCATTTTACATAATCTCTTTTGGGGGAGATAGCATACTGTTGATCACAAACGCTTTTATTTATGAGTGTGTATAATATTGATATAGTGTTGTTTACCATGGAAAGTCCTCACACTTTCGGATTGTTAATATTGAATAGCGGGGAAATCTTGGGTAGTACTACTGGGTCTGACGAGCCCCACCTGTGCGACTCGAGGTCAAACGGGTGCAATTTTATCCTAACACATATTCGTCACGACCTGGTAAGTCGTGACGGGAGGCAACAAACATAACACAGTCAGCTTCGATCGCGAAATCACTATGATTAATATTTTTATGTTAATAGACTAGCTATCTATTGCAATACACTACTTATGCTCTGGAAACTGTTGATTGGTTTATATTTTAACGCAAACTCTTGAACTCACCAACCATGTGTTGACTTGTTTAGTATGCTATTCTCAGGTTAAGGTTGCCAGTTGCCTAGGAGCACGCACACCAGCATCGTTGAGTTGCCTACATTTGTTTGTTTACAAATTGGGATTATTTTCATATTAAACATTTGTGTTTGGGGCGCGTATGTTTTGCGCATTCTCTTTACATACTACTTGTTTTGAGTTTTCTGTTTTAAAAACGCTTCCGCAGTATTTTAAACGTTAACTCTGGTTTTGTTTATTAATCATATAGAGTCGTTCTTGGTAACTAATGACTGTGACAACTCATCCAAAACTCACACGATTTCAATTTCCTTGTGCCAATGCAGTAGACCAGTGATGGAACACTCACCATGTAACGCAATTTTCGGGACGAAAATTCTTTTAACATGGGGATAATGTGACATCCGGTAATTTTCTGTTACCAAACTCCGTTAGTTCCGTTAAGTCTTGCATACACGTGTCGTGCACACACACTAGTTGTCGTTGAACGTTGGTGACTTAACAATAATCAGTAATGTTAAATTGATGATAATTAAGTTAACAATGTGATTATTGAGTTATGCTTATGTGATTTAAATGTTAACTGTAATTTTATCGCGTAACGTGAAAACGTGCATATTTATTTCGTGTGTTTTGTGATAAATGGAAATTATGCATGATTGTTAATTGTGACTAATAATAATTGTGTTAGTAGTTGAGAACTATTTAAAAACTATTCAAAAAGCCTAATCTTTATAAAATACAAATTATAAGGGTTAAAAGGGTAATTATGGATTATTAAATAAAATAAAATCAAAACCCAACCCTAATCCCACCCCATCGGCCGCGATCGACCTCCTCTCTCCCTCTCCTCTTCGAATTCAGCCCAAGAACAAGCAATCATCTTCGGTTTTGGTCGATTTCAAGGCATAGAACACGTTGGAATCATCAATTGCAAGCCATTACACGTTTAAAGGTTAGATTTTTGTATGTTTTTGATGAGTCTTCATGTTGGCCGAATGTTTCATGCGAAAACTACAAATTGGTGGTTGATTGATGCCTAATTGTTGATGTTATTGTGTTTGTTAGATAGATTACATGTTAATTAACGTCAAGTATGCAATAAAGGTTGGATTTTTACAAGTTTTTATGGAAATTACATTAGGGCCGAAACCCTAATTCAAAACTTGTTATTGGGGATCGATTTGTTGATGTTGGTTAGTTGTTATTATGTTAGTTGGATTGTATATATTAGTTAACGTCGATTTTGCAAGAAAGCTTTGATTTTGATACGTTGTTCATAGGTTACTAATAATAGTAACTTTATTTTGCATGAATTGATGATTGGATGATGTATGAATGTTATGGATGTGTTTATGATGATGATTAGATGCTAAGTTGATGAATGAACAATTTAAAATCAAGAAGATGTCATATAGTTCATACATTGCTAAAAATAGTAACTTTTGGTGTTGACGTTGATGAATCATGATGATTAGGTGTTGTTGATCATGTTTAGATGTTGTCATGGACTTGATTGGTATATAATTGATGAATTCATGAATGTAGTGTGAGTTTGATGAATTTGGGATGAACTTTCCCAAAAGGGAAACTTTAATTGTGCAAATCCTTGAATTGGATGATTTGAGCATGTTTGGGATATTAGGATCATGCTAGTGTGTTCATGGATGATTTCTAAGGTGATGAAATGTGTTGTTTAGGCTATAGGGATGTTGATTTGGTTTGTTATCTGTTTTGGCCTGTTGTGATTCGCATGACTTGTGTGATATCTAGTTGCATGATGATCTAGGTAGTATATGTGGTTAATGAAGTGCTATATGTAATCAAGTTGTATGTGAACATGTATGACATGCTTTTGTGTTAGTATTAACGAGTTATCACCTATAATGTCACCAACGGGTCAAACGGGTCAACTGGGTCAAATGTGTCTTGTCTTTCTTAAACTTGAGTTCTTTGGTTTGTAGAGCACTTAGGGTTTCATGTTGATTTTGTGTACACGTACTTATGTACTCTTGTGTTCTAGGTGACCTTTGAAGGTTGTCTTTTTCTTTCAAGTTAAGCTCTAAGTTAATTCTTGCGCGTACCAGGTGAGTTCTTGCCCCACTCATTTTACCTAATCTCTTTTGGGGGAGATAGCATACTGTTGATCACAAACGCTTTTATTTATGAGTGTGTATAATATTGATATAGTGTTGTTTACCATGGAAAGTCCTCACACTTTCGGATTGTTAATATTGAATAGCGGGGAAATCTTGGGTAGTACTACTGGGTCTGACGAGCCCCACCTGTGCGACTCGAGGTCAAACGGGTGCAATTTTGTCCTAACACATATTCGTCACGACCTGGTAAGTCGTGACGGGAGGCAACAAACGTAACACAGTCAGCTTCGATCGCGAAATCACTATGATTAATATTTTTATGTTAATAGACTAGCTATCTATTGCAATACACTACTTATGCTCTGGAAACTGTTGATTGGTTTATATTTTAACGCAAACTCTTGAACTCACCAACCATGTGTTGACTTGTTTAGTATGCTATTCTCAGGTTAAGGTTGCCAGTTGCCTAGGAGCACGCACACCAGCATCGTTGAGTTGTCTACATTTGTTTGTTTACAAATTTGGGATTATTTTCATATTAAACATTTGTGTTTGGGGCGCGTATGTTTTGCGCATTCTCTTTACATACTACTTGTTTTGGGTTTTCTGTTTTAAAAACGCTTCCGCAGTATTTTAAACGTTAACTCTGGTTTTGTTTATTAATCATATAGAGTCGTTCTTGGTAACTAATGACTGAGATCCTGGTATGTCACGCGCCTCGCGGTAAAACCCCGCACGCGGATTTTGAGGGTGTGACAGATTGGTATCAGAGCCATTGGTTATAGGGAACTAGGTTGCATACACACACTAGACTATAACCGCACAGTTGTTAGTTACTCATCGCTTACTATCCTTACTGTATACTCATTGGCATACGCAACACGTACTTCGCAGCATGGCATCGTCGTCCAGAAATTTAGGCAAGAGACCTGCACGATCTGATTCACCTCCTACTTCTCCCGTACCGGATAGGGGATTTAACTGGCCACGACATCCTTATCCTCCTAGCGAGATAGACTGGGATCAGCCTTTCATACCTCCTGAGCTCGATCCTCCGCGTAACTGGGATTTCTACCCCACTTACATAACCGTATGGCTTATAGAGAACGCGTACCACCAGTAGCACCTACACGACCTAGGACTAGGTCATCAACCGCCTCTACTTTGCCTACACTTCCTACCTTGAGCATCCCTCTGGAGCAGGCATTTGCAGCTTTGGTAGCCACACTGGACACAGAGCGACAGCGGATTAGAGGACTCACTGATGAGAACTCTGCATTACGATCTGAGATGCGTCAGCTGCGTTACCAGGTAGATACGCTTCAGGAGCGACTTTCGATGGCCATTGGTGGACATCATACGCTGGCAGGCAACGTGGTAGCACTTAGTGAGCGCATGGACGCACAAGATCACCATAACATAGTGATCGATGATAGGTTTGCTGATTTAGAGGCACAGCTAGCAGCACTTCAGATTGTTGAAGCCCCTGCACCTTTGGTGGACCCTGATGAGGAAGACCCAGAAGAAGAACCCGAGGAAGCCCCCGAAGAAGAACCAGTAGAGATGGATGAGGACAGTGATGGATCTGATGTACTGGACTGATTCCACTTTTAAATGACTTAGACTATGTAGTGTTTCTTTTCTTTGAAACCTATGTGGGAAGGGTTGTTTCCCACCCAACTGACAAACTTAAATTTTGACATTGATGGAATATTTTGTGACTCAATTGCAATTTATTTATCTTTGATTATTATTTCTGTTATAAATGTTGTGGTTGTGGTGAATGCATTATTTCTTATTGTTTACTGTACCTTGATGAGATTAATGTGTTGGATGTTACTCATTATTGTAATTGTGAATTTTAAAGTGAAATATGGACGCACGTGGAAGAGGACGTGGGCGTGGTCGTGGACGTGGCGCCGGAGGCCGTGGAGCCGGAGCCATAAACATGACGCCTGCAGAATTGGCGGCATTAATTAACGAACATGTTCAGGCGGCAGTGGCTGCTGCCCAACCGGGACAACCAGCAGGTAAATGATGACAAGAGGTTAAACTAATTATCCTAGTTATTTGTCTAGGATATCTGACTAATGTTTGGGTTGTCAAAACAGGACCACCACCATGTACCTACAAGTCCTTCATGGACTGTAAACCCCATACCTACTGTGGGACGGAAGGAGCTGTAGGGCTTGTAAGGTGGTTTGAGAAGACAGAGTCTGTCTTCGCGAAATGCAACTGCCCGCCTGCTGATCAGGTGAAGTATGCCACCGGGACATTGGAAGGCGCAGCACTTTCCTGGTGGAATGCCAGGTACAAATGCTGGGTCAAGCCATGGCCAATGAACTACCTTGGGATGAGTTTAAGGGAATTATGACTGAAGAATACTGCCCCCGAAATGAAGTGCAAAAACTGGAGATTGAGTTCTGGCAACTCAAAATGCAAGGCTCAGAAATTGAAGCCTACACGACTCGTACTCATGAGTTAGCCACTTTATGCCCAGGGATGGTGAATGAAATGCACAAGAGGGTGGAGCATTATATACGGGGATTGGTGCCCGAAATTCAAAGTATGGTAACTGCTTCTAACCCCACTACCATACAACAAGCTATCCGAACAGCCCACAGGCTGACTGATCAGGCAGTTGAGCAAGGACGGTTACCTAAACGGGGTGCGGTGGCAAGCGTGCCCGACCAGAAACGCAAGTGGGATGGTTCAAGCAACAAGGGATCGTCATCCAGCAGCCAATCTCAACCTCAACAACAGCAGCAAAGTCAGCAACAGCAACGGAAGTTCGATAACAACCGAAGCTTCAACCAGGCGACTCACTCAAATCAAGGACCCGGTGGGTATGGTGGAAGACTGCCGAAGTGCAACCGTGTAACTACCACCATGTGGGTTGGTGTGATAACTTCAAGTGTCAACGTTGTGGGAAGATTGGTCACGCAGCCAAAGACTGTCGGGGTGAACTGATGAAGAAGCCTCAACAATCACAAGAAACTCCGAAAGGTTGTTTTGAGTGCGGAAAAGAAGGCCATTACAAACGCAACTGTCCCCAGCTTAAGAGGAATGGTAATGGTAACAACAACAATGGGAACAACAACAATAATAACAATGGCAACAACAATAACAACAACAATGGTAATGGCAACAACAATGGTGGAAACAACAATGGAGCCAAAGGAAGAGCCTTCGTCATTGGCTCAGGTGAGGCTCTAAACGATCCTACAACAGTAACTGGTAAATTTTCGGTTAATGGTTGTTTTGCTACCGTATTATTCGATACCGGAGCCGATAGAAGTTTCGTGTCCACTAGGTTCTGTAGTCTTTTAAGTGATATGCCCTCAGCCTTAGAATCTAAATACACCGTGGAGTTAGCTAACGGCACACAGATTCATGTAACGCATATTCTTAGAGACTGCAAGATAGAGCTTGCTGGTCATACATTCACCATAGATCTCATGCCTGTTACGTTAGGAAGCTTTGATGTGGTAGTAGGCATGGATTGGCTTTCCGATAAACAAGCAGAAGTCATATGCCACGAGAAGATCATACGGATTCCCCTTGGTGAAGAAGTCCTTACGGTCAGAGGTGATAGGAGTGGTGCGGTGATAGGCATCATCTCGTTTATGAAAGCACAGAAGTTGTTACGAAAGGGTCGACTGGCCATATTAGCACTCGTCACAGATAAACAGATCGAGGAAAAGAAGATAGAGGATATCCCCGTAGTTCGTGAGTTTCCTGAGGTGTTTCCGGAAGACCTTCCTGGATTACCGCCTCATCGTCAAGTTGAATTCCAGATTGAGTTGACTCCAGGAGCCGCTCCAATTGCGAGAGCACCGTACCGGTTAGCTCCGAACGAACTGCAGGAATTATCTGCCCAACTACAAGAGTTGTTGGATAAAGGGTTCATCCGACCGAGTTCGTCGCCCTGGGGAGCGCCAGTTCTATTTGTGAAGAAGAAGGATGGTACATTTCGAATGTGCATTGACTATAGGGAACTGAACAAGGTTACTATCAAGAATAGATATCCCTTACCTCGTATCGATGATTTGTTTGATCAACTGCAAGGATCAAGCTATTACTCTAAGATTGATCTGAGGTCTGGGTATCATCAGCTGAGAGTTCGAGAAGAGGACATCTCGAAGACTGCTTTCCGTACACGATATGGTCACTATGAATTTTTGGTCATGCCATTTGGGTTGACGAATGCACCAGCAGTATTCATGGACCTCATGAATCGCGTGTGCAAACCCTATCTTGATCAGTTTGTTATCGTCTTTATTGATGACATACTGATATACTCAAGGACCGAGGAAGAACATGAGAAGCACTTACGTTTAATCTTAGAATTACTTAGAAAGGAACAACTGTACGCAAAGTTTTCTAAGTGTGATTTCTGGATACGTGAGGTACAATTCTTGGGTCATATTGTCAACGAGAAGGGAATACATGTTGATCCTGCTAAGATTGAAGCGATAAAGAATTGGTCTGTTCCTAAGACACCAAGTGAGATACGACAATTCCTTGGATTAGCGGGATATTATCGACGATTCATTGAAGGATTCTCTAAGATTGCACAACCTCTCACAGCCTTGACTCACAAGGGAACAACGTACAAATGGGGTGAGAGTCAGGAATCTGCTTTTCAGTTGCTGAAACATAAATTGTGTAGCGCACCAATATTAGCGTTACCGGATGGTAGTGATGACTTCGTAGTCTACTGCGACGCTTCTATTCAAGGACTTGGATGCGTCCTGATGCAGCGGGATAAAGTGATAGCTTACGCCTCTAGACAATTGAAGATTCATGAGAAGAACTATACCACCCATGACTTGGAACTGGGTGCGGTAGTTTTTGCCTTAAAGATCTGGAGACATTACTTGTACGGTACCAAATGCACCATCTACACCGATCACAAGAGTCTTCAGCACATCTTTGAGCAAAAGGAGTTGAACATGAGGCAAAGACGCTGGGTGGAATTGTTAAACGACTATGATTGTGCTATTAAGTACCACCCGGGAAAGCAAATGTAGTTGCTGATGCGCTGAGTAGAAAAGAGACTGCTAAACCTCGACGTGTGCGAGCTCTGCAACTAACGATTAGTACGCAATTACCTGAACAAATCCGAGAGGCTCAAACAGAAGCTTTGAAAGCAGAAAACATTGGGTCTGAATCGTTAAGGGGTATGGAAAAACAATTGGAGGTAAAAGCGGATGGAATTCGTTACTTCATGGATAGACTATGGGTACCTCTACACGGAAATCTGAGAGACTTGGTGATGAGTGAGGCTCACAAGTCCAAGTATTCTATACATCCTGGATCTGACAAGATGTACCACGATTTGAAGGCGCACTATTGGTGGCCTAACATGAAAGCAGATGTAGCTACTTATGTGAGTAAGTGTCTGACCTGCTCGAAGGTTAAAGTGGAGTATCAGAAACCATCTGGTTTACTACAACAACCCGAGATCCCTATGTGGAAGTGGGATCAAATATCAATGGATTTTATTACTAAGTTACCTCGCACTTCTACGGGTTGTGATACAATATGGGTTATCGTGGACCGATTGACAAAATCTGCTCATTTCCTAGCGATAAAGGAAACAGATAAGATGGAGAAATTAACCCGACTTTATCTGAAGGAGATCGTTTCGAGGCATGGAGTACCAATCTCAATCATTTCTGATCGCGATTCTCGTTTCACATCACACTTCTGGCAGTCGTTGCAGAAAGCTTTAGGTACGCGATTGGATATGAGTACTGCTTATCATCCACAGACTGATGGTCAAAGCGAGCGTACTATACAGACTTTGGAGGACATGTTACGTGCTTGTGTGATTGACTTCGGGAATAACTGGGAAGTTCACCTACCATTGGTGGAATTTTCTTACAACAACAGTTATCACACTAGCATAAAGGCAGCACCTTTTGAAGCTTTATATGGGAGAAAGTGTAGATCGCCAGTTTGCTGGGCTGAAATTGGTGATAGTCAATTAACGGGTCCCGAGTTAGTACACGAGACAACTGAGAAGATTGTTCAGATAAGAAACCGCATGGCCGCAGCGCGAGACAGACAGAAAAGCTATGCTGACAAACGACGAAAACCTTTGGAATTTCAGATAGGTGACAAGGTTTTATTAAAAGTCTCACCGTGGAAAGGCGTAGTTCGGTTTGGTAAGCGAGGAAAGCTAAATCCGAGATACGTTGGACCATTTGAGATAGTGGAAAGAATTGGTCCAGTGGCTTATCGACTAGCCTTACCTGATTCATTGAGTGGAATCCATGATGTATTCCATGTTTCAAATCTAAAGAAATGTTTAACGGATGAAACGATGGTCGTACCACTGGAAGAAGTTCAAGTAGATGAACAATTACGTTTCATTGAGGAACCTGTCGAAGTGATGGATCGTGAGGTGAAAACGCTTAAGCAAAGCAAGATACCCATTGTCAAAGTTCGTTGGAACTCGAGACGTGGACCAGAATTCACGTGGGAACGTGAAGACCAAATGAAGCTTAAGTACCCTCAGCTATTCGAAAGGACGATGCCAGCCGGCGAAGGTATTGATTAAATTTCGGGACGAAATTTCTTTCAACATGGGGATGATGTGACAACTCATCCAAAACTCACACGATTTCGATTTCCTTGTGCCAATGCAGTAGACCAGTGATGGAACACTCACCATGTAACGCAATTTTCGGGACGAAAATTCTTTCAACATGGGGATAATGTGACATCCGGTAATTTTCCGTTACCAAACTCCGTTAGTTCCGTTAAGTCTTGCATACACGTGTCGTGCACACACACTAGTTGTCGTTGAACGTTGGTGACTTAACAATAATCAGTAATGTTAAATTGATGATAATTAAGTTAACAATGTGATTATTAAGTTATGCTTATGTGATTTAAATGTTAACTGTAATTTTATCGCGTAACGTGAAAACGTGCATATTTATTTCGTGTGTTTTGTGATAAATGGAAATTATGCATGATTGTTAATTGTGACTAATAATAATTGTGTTAGTAGTTAAAAACTATTTAAAAACTATTCAAAAAGCCTAATCTTTATAAAATACAAATTATAAGGGTTAAAAGGGTAATTATGGATTATTAAATAAAATAAAATCAAAACCCAACCCTAATCCCACCCCATCGGCCGCGATCGACCTCCTCTCTCCCTCTCCTCTTCGAATTCAGCCCAAGAACAAGCAATCATCTTCGGTTTTGGTCGATTTCAAGGCATACAACACGTTGGAATCATCAATTGCAAGCCATTACACGTTTAAAGGTTAGATTTTTGTATGTTTTTGATGAGTCTTCATGTTGGCCAAATGTTTCATGCGAAAACTGCAATTGGTGGTTGATTGATGCCTAATTGTTGATGTTAATGTGTTTGTTAGATAGATTACATGTTAATTAACGTCAAGTATGCAATAAAGGTTGGATTTTTACAAGTTTTTATGGAAATTACATTAGGGCCGAAACCCTAATTCAAACTTGTTATTGGGGATCGATTTGTTGATGTTGGTTAATTGTTATTATGTTAGTTGGATTGTATATATATTAGTTAACGTCGATTTTGCAAGAAAGCTATGATTTTGATACGTTGTTCATAGGTTACTAATAATAGTAACTTTATTTTGCATGAATTGATGATTGGATGATGTATGAATGTTATGGATGTGTTTGTGATGATGATTAGATGCTAAGTTGATGATATGAACAATTTAAAATCAAGAAGATGTCATATAGTTCATACATTGCTAAAAATAGTAACTTTTGGTGTTGAACGTTGATGAATCATGATGATTAGGTGTTGTTGATCATGTTTAGATGTTGTCATGGACTTGAATTGGTATATAATTGATGAATTCATGAATGTAGTGTGAGTTTGATGAATTTGGGATGAACTTTCCCAAAAGGGAAACTTTAATTGTGCAAATCCTTGAATTGGATGATTTGAGCATGTTTGGGATATTAGGATCATGCTAGTGTGTTCATGGATGATTTCTAAGGTGATGAAATGTGTTGTTTAGGTTATAGGGATGTTGATTTGGTTTGTTATCTGTTTTGGCCTGTTGTGATTCGCATGACTTGTGTGATATCTAGTTGCATGATGATCTAGGTAGTATATGTGGTTAATGAAGTGCTATATGTAATCAAGTTGTATGTGAACATGTATGACATGCTGTTGTGTTAGTATTAACGAGTTATCACCTATAATGTCACCAACGGGTCAAACGGGTCAACTGGGTCAAATGTGTCTTGTCTTTCTTAAACCTTGAGTTCCTTGGTTTGTAAGCACTTAGGGTTTCATGTTGATTTTTGTACACGTACTTATGTACTCTTGTGTTCTAGGTGACCTTTGAAGGTTGTCTTTTTCTTTCAAGTTAAGCTCTAAGTTAATTCTTGCGCGTATCAGGTGAGTTCTTGCCCCACTCATTTTACATAATCTCTTTTGGGGGAGATAGCATACTGTTGATCACAAACGCTTTTATTATGAGTGTGTATAATATTGATATAGTGTTGTTTACCATGGAAAGTCCTCACACTTTCGGATTGTTAATATTGAATAGCGGGGAAATCTTGGGTAGTACTACTGGGTCTGACGAGCCCCACCTGTGCGACTCGAGGTCAAACGGGTGCAATTTTGTCCTAACACATATTCGTCACGACCTGGTAAGTCGTGACGGGAGGCAACAAATGTAACACAGTCAGCTTCGATCGCGAAATCACTATGATTAATATTTTTATGTTAATAGACTAGCTATCTATTGCAATACACTACTTATGCTCTGGAAACTGTTGATTGGTTTATATTTTAACGCAAACTCTTGAACTCACCAACCATGTGTTGACTTGTTTAGTATGCTATTCTCAGGTTAAGGTTGCCAGTTGCCTAGGAGCACACACACCAGCATCGTTGAGTTGCCTACATTTGTTTGTTTACAAATTTGGGATTATTTTCGTATTAAACATTTGTGTTTGGGGCGCGTATGTTTTGCGCATTCTCTTTACATACTACTTGTTTTGGGTTTTCTGTTTTAAAAACGCTTCCGCAGTATTTTAAACGTTAACTCTGGTTTTGTTTATTAATCATATAGAGTCGTTCTTGGTAACTAATGACTGAGATCCTGGTATGTCACGCGCCTCGCGGTAAAACCCTGCACGCGGATTTTGAGGGTGTGACATCTCATATAAAAGGCTCAAGATCTAGGGTTTCTTCATAGATCTGCAGCGGTGAGTTCTAGATCCTTATATTTTACATGTTTTCTTACTGTTTTGGGGATGATATGCAAGCTTAATTTGATTACGTTCATAGATCTAACATATTACTTGATAAAGTTGATAACTTGATCTAGGGTTCATGTTTTATAGCATTTTCAAACATTCATATTAATGTATAATTTTAAACCCCTAAAATGTGTTGAATGATTCAAAGTAATTCAATAATCATGATGAAAAGATGGTTTATGAATGTCATTGAAACTAAACAAGAGATTTTGAGCCTCCGTAGGTAGTATACTGCCTTTGTAAGTGCCATTGCACCTCTGTAACTATACCACACTTTGCAACTAGACTTACTTGGACTTTTCTAATCAATGCGTACCTTCGTAAATGGAAAATAATCTTTAGTAACTCTAGACTTTTAAAGAATTTTTCACATCCATAAGTGAAATTTACACCTTCGTATGTCCCTGCAACTGAACCAAAGCCTCTGTAATTGGTAGAACCTACCCATGAATAACCAAGTGGTCCCTATAAGTAACTTATACCTTTGAAAATTGTAAGGCCCCGATCCCGGAGGCCTCACAGTTGGACAATCATAGCACAATTTATAAAAAATTTCATAATTTATTATCACAATGCAGCGGAGTTTAAACTTCAAAAGCCATTCATTAACTTTATAAATGTTGTTGCTAAGCAACACATGTTTGATAACAGTTACAAAAGATCATTAGTTGTATTACAAAACAACAGTGTTATCTTCTTGAATGGATGTCAGCCAAATCCCGACGAGTAGCCTCCCCGAGTGCCATCCTCAACAAATTACCTGCCAATTGAAAACGCATAAAAGTCAGCCTCGCTGAGTGAGTTCTAGTTTTAAAAATCATAAAAATATCTTGATAGATTTGTATACAAAATACTTCTTAAAAGAAAATATCTTATCTTTCATTCTGATGTGATCACACATCATACATACAAATCATATCCATTTACATCACCACAATTCTCTTTCTTGCTTAATTATTATTATCTTTCACTGTCGATATGGACCAATGTGCTATACCCCCATATAATGCGCATCAACCTGGTACTAGGCCTTGAAGTCTATAATAGACTCCATCTGTGGTGCACATATGTTGACTCCAGTACCGGGGCAACAACAGTGGTCCCCTCAATCTTAAAGATTGACCCTGTGTACATATTTTGGGTTAGCTAAACTGTACACAGTTGAGCTAACGACAACATGGTCGTGCACCTCCTGTAAAATTTTACTTGCAAGTCTTTTCATTCTTTGTGTTCCACTTTTCGTTAATATTAATCTTTCACTTGATTAATAATAATACTTTATGATCATAGACAATCCACATAAAGTGACATGTTAATATCATAATAGGCACATAAGAACAGCCCACAACATGCATAAGATAATCAGATACAAGCACCGAGTCATCCATGGTCAAACCCTAATTTTGATCTTCCAAAATTCTAGAAAATTCTTTAAGTCTTAAATAAATGCGGATGAGCAAAACCAATGCGGGTGAACAAAACTAATGTGGGTGAACAAAACTAATGCGGGTGAACAACTTGCAAATGCCGATGAACAACTTGCAAATACGGATGAGCAACTTGCAAATGCGGATGAACAACTTGCAAATGCGGATGAGCAACTTGCAAATGCGGATGAACACTTTGGTAATTATTCTGTCAAAAGAAATGCTGATGGACACTATAGCAAATGCGCATATACAAAAGATATGCTGATGGACCCTTAGGCTGAATTTAGGCAAATACGGGTGAACAAAAGTGAATGCGGGTGAACAAAACACTTAGGCAATTATCACAGTGTAGATGCGGATGAACATTGTAGCAAATGCTCATGTACAAAACACTTATGCAAATTTCACAGTTTAAATACGGATGAACTATCTAACCTGCAATTTAGACTTATGCTATAACCAGTTCCAAAACCTCATTCTCATACATTCTTAACATAGATCTAAAATGCTAAACTCATATAACAAGCTTACAACCTCATAAAACACAGAAATTCATACACATACATACACAGTTAACATTCACGGCTGTCATGACACATTTTAAATGCGTTTCCAGCCCCAAAGAAGTTTAAAAACATAAAATCGAGGTCCTAGAACTCACCTATTGCAGCAAACAAGTGAATCTCCTCCCAACTTGTGTGCACAAGAGTTCAAACACCTAGAACAAGCCAAAACAAACACCCAAACACTAAGAATACATAGAAATCAGTTTCTAAGGTTGAAACCTCAAAGAAACCGAACCAATTAATCACAAAAACCTACTAACCTTGAAGATTCTTCTTCTTCTTCTTCACAATTCGACTGAGAGAAAACACAAAACCCAGCTTTCTTTCTTTCTTTCTTCTTCGGTAAGCAGCAGCAGGAAGAGCATGGGCGACCATGCTCTTTATACACCCACTATTGACTTTTGTACTATTTTACACTTTTCACCCTTCAACTTTGGCCTTTATAAAAATTCAGGTGTTACAAAAATACCTGTTTGTACCTCTACAAGTGAACCATCTACATAACTAAGCCAAACCTTCATATCTAAGCCAAGTACCATTAAACCTCTATATCCCCTAACACTTAGAGTAATTTCAAGGCTCTTAGAATGTGTTTCATTTTTCAATTTTAAAGCATCTATACGTAAGGATTTACATGTATAGTAATTATGACATCAAGTTACCCTCACTAATAACTGATAATGAATATAGTTATAGCAAATCAAAGATCAAAGTATGTGTTGTATGTCACAAACCTAATATAGGTTGCTCAATGCTATGTATGTAACGAAGGCTACCTGTATGGTTTGGTGTCACTAAAGTCTTGTTTTTTGCAAGTAAATGATTACTTTACTTTGTGCATAGCATGGTCATAAGAGTCTTGCTTTATGCAGGTATTTGGTTGCTTTGTCTTGTGCATAACATGATCACTAGGGTCTTGTATTATGCAAGCATGTCATTGGAGTATTGTTTTCGTTCAAGCACCGGATTGCTCTGCCTACTTTATTGATATTTGTGAGTGCCAAGAAGACCACACTCAAATTTATGACATTTTGTATTGTTCAGGAAGTTGTTTACAAGTTTCAAATGAAGGGAACCACTGCTTAATCCCCCAAGTACCCACGTCATATAAACTGGTTATAGGAATGAGATTTCCATCAATAAATGATGCGTATGAGTTTTACGTGTCTTATGCCAAACAAGGAGGGTTTTGTCTTTGAAAAGGTGATGAACATATGAGTAATGGTGTTTTGAAAGTGAAGTATTTTACATGTTCGAAGGAGGGAAACAAACAGTTTAAAAATATGATTCAATATATATAAGTATAAGAATGCGAAAAAGAACAAGAAATTTTATTCGATTAAAACTGGGTGTAAGGTCCTCATTGCTTTGAACTGTTCCGATGGTAAGATATTCCATATTTACAATTTTTGTGGAGAGCATGACCATGAGTTGATGTTAGAGAAAGATATGCATCTTGTAGTTCTAATTGGAAGTTATCATTCATTCAATAAAAGATGCTTTATGATGTGGTAATACTTAATTTAGGACCAGTCATGCCAATTAATGTGATGAAGACCAAGTATGGTAGTTTTGAGCATGTAGGTGTAATAGTAACTAGGTGTAACAATTATAAAAGTAAGTTAAACTGCTATAACAGTAAATATGATGCTGAAATGATTGTTCAAAAGTTGCTTAGCAAGAAAGAACACCTCCGTGACTATTCATTTGAATATACAGTCGATGAAAATGGTACACTTACTAGGTTATTTGGGCGGATGAAGAATGTAAGAGAAATTATGTTGCTTTTGGTGACGTTATTTCATTTGATGCAACATTCAACACCAACAAGTATGTATGTTTATTTGAAATTATTCTTTTATGAATTTGTTGCGTAATTAATGTTTTTGTTTTTGTAATTTTGTCCTTTTGTAGATACAAAATGTCATTTGTTTCTTTTATGGGTATTGATAATCACTTTCCAGAATGTGTAACACCCGGAAATTTCAAAAAAAAGAAAAGAAAAGAAAAGTAAGGGAGCAAACGGGATTTTATTTTAAAAAGCGAGGGTTAAAATACAAGGGCCAAACCGGCCCATAATGGGGTTTAAAAAGAAAGTAAGGCCGCCCATACTCTCTCCCCATGCACTTAAATCATACGGTTAGAGTGAGAGAAAGAAGCTCCCATCCGGTTCTAGAGAGAGAAAGTGGAAGAATTCTACAAAGGTACGGATTTAAGGTGATTTCTTCTCAGATCTAAGTCGGGTTTAAGCTTATAGGCAGATTTCTATGTGTTGCTCTATGTTTAGTTGCTTGTTTTCATGTGTTTAGGTGTTAGAACTCCAGGTTTGATCTCAGGTTTGTTGTGTTGGCTCGAAAGCTGTTTAAGGTGAGTTCTAGATCCCCTCTTTTACTTGTTTTCTACTTGTTTGGGGCTGATATGTGTATTACAAAGATGTTTCTTAAACAAAAATTATGTTTTTTTATGAAAATGATAACTTTATACGAATATTGCATGTGTTTCCATGATTCTGTGATGATAAATGAGTGTACTAAGTGTGTACTGGTAGATCTATGCTAAGAATACACTTAAGATGATGTATGGAACTAGAACTGCATAACTTGGATCGTAAGTGTTGAACATGTTGTCCGCTATGGACACTAACTCTCCGCTGTGGACACTTGAACATTGTTAGAATGTCCGCTATGGACACTTTAAGCATTTAGACTGTCCGCTGTAGACACTTAAGTATGCATGCATGTCCGGTGTAGACACTTAAGTATGCATGCATGTCCATTGTAGACACTTAAGTATGCATGCATGTCCGCTGTGGACATATTTAGTGTTTTATTCATCCGCTGTGAACTTTGGTCGTCCGCTGTGGATATGTTTATACGAAAGCAATGTATTTTTTATTATAAACTAGAACACACTTAGCAACACTGAAAAAAAAACACTTTTTATATGCATATCAGTTGGCAGGTGATGATGTTGCTCGAGATGGCACGAGGTTGAAGCTACTTGGCAAATAAAGACTGGTATCCATGTTATGCAAAAATGATATTTTTGTCTTGTAATACAACTAAATGTTCTTTTGAAACTTGTAACAATGATGTGTTTCTTGGCAAAATTTATTATTAATGCATGAAATGGCTTTTGTTTAACTATTTCGCTACCATGATTTCTTTCTTCCATGTATTTTAAATGTGTAAAGTGCTATGAATGACCAGCTGTGGGGTTTCTCGGGAACGAGGCCTTACAAGTGGGTATTAGAGCCAGGTTTAAGAGAATTGGGTAAATTATTTTTAAAACCTAAACTTAAACTGAAAATAGGACCAAATGGATGGATGCCAGCCCAAGTAGCTACATGCCATCAGGTAATTTTCTTAAAGTTAACCGGTATTATGTGTGCGTGTTATGTGATTTATGTGCCCTTAGTAGATTTAGATACTGATATAGTCAGGATAGGAAATGCTTGGAGAATGAAGAGTAAAGCAAGTGGCTAGTCACAACTGGCCACTGTAATTAGGGACTTACTATATTTGACATAATCTGAGCTGCTACCTTGAATGACCGTGTTGGTGTATGAATCTTATAGCGCTTAGAGATGGCTGGTGGTAGATCTTCGAAGGCTTCCCAAGGTGGAGTATGTGGTGGACGTGGTGCTGGGCTGCGTGTCACGAGAAACAGGGTTAGGACTGCCGAAACAGCTCCTGAAGAGCCGAGCTTCATCACCATGAAGGCGGTGATAAGAGTGCTTATCTGAGGGCCTCAATGAAGGAGGCGGTAGTTGAGGAGGTTCATCAGGTCATGCAGACGATTCTACCTTCTGTGGTGACCGAGGTTATTAGATCCGTGAGAGAGGATGAAAGGAAAGAGAATGAGGAGAAGAGGAAAACCATTGGGAGAGAGGGCGAGGAGAGAGGTTTAGGGGAAAGGGAGCAACCAGAGACTGAGATGGTTGTCTCTAGTGACAATGAGGAAGAGGAAGCAGTGTAAGAAACTGCAAAGGGGTGCAACTATGGGGCATTCCAGAGATGCAAGCCCCCGACTTTCGATGGGAATGGGAATGCTGCTGCTGCTCACCGATGGGTGAGAGAGATGGAGGCTGTGTTGGATATCAGCGAGTGTAGGGAGGACCAGAAGGTGAAGTTTGCTACCTATTCGTTTGTGGATTCGGCCCTATGCTGGTGGGACAACATAGTCCAGGGTGAGGGTAGCAGGGCAATTAGGAGGATGAGATGGAGTGAGCTAAAAAAGCTGGTGATTGAGGAGTTTTGTCCTCACAGGGAACTTGACAAGATTGATAGGGAGTTCCTGCAGTTGGAGGTCAGAACTATGACGTACCAGCAATCCATGACTAAGTTTAATAAGATGGCGAGGTTGGTGCCAGATCAGGTGATGCCCGTGTCATGAAAGATCAAGAGATACATCCAAGGTCTGCTGGCAGATATCCGTAGACATCTGATTGCCACCCAGCCAGGTACGTTCAGGTCGGTGGTCGATCTGGCGGGGAGACTGTATGATGAGAGGGAGGAGGTGACCGTGGTGGGGGTGAACAAGAAGGGAAGTGGAGAGAGGAACCAGGGTAGGAAACGTTTTGGTAGTGGTCGTTTCACCCCCAAGGGCAAAAAGATGAAGGTAGAGGGCCGTAAGGCGGCTGCAACTGAGGTAGTGGTGAAATTGTGTAGTAAGTGTGGAAAAGACCATGTGGGGGAGTGTAAGTGGTGATCGAACATCTGCTTCAAGTGTGGGAGGCCTGGTCACATGGCGAGAGATTATGGGGTTATAAGATGTTATAACTGCGGTGAACAGGGCCATCTGAGCAGGGACTGCAAGAAGCCGAGGGCTGAGAACTCCGAGGTGAGGAAGGGGATCGAGAAGAAGAAGGAGGGGCAGAGGGCTAAAGCCAGGGCATTCACTATGACCCGGGAGGAGGCTAGGGTGCACCCTGACGTGGTGTCAGGTACCTTCCTAGTAAACCAAACTTATGCCTCTGTGCTTTTTGATTCTGGTGCTAGTAGCAGTTTTCTTTCTGCTGCATTCTGTGATAAGTTGCCCATTAGGAGTAGAAAGATTGATAAGCCCTTTGATGTAGAAACTACCATTGGTAAGTCTACCAGAATTTCCGATATGGTAAAAGATTATGACATAGAGTTGGAAGGCCATAGGTTCTCTGCTAGGTTGTTCATGATGCCTTTAGGCTGATTCGATATAGTCGTAGGGATAGATTGGCTAGCAGCCTATGAGGCAAACATCGTGTGTCATAAGAAGATGATTCTATTAACCGCGCTTGATGGGAGTTCAGTGACGATTTATGGTGATAGAGTCAGTACGGTCCCGAAAGTAATTTCGATGGTGGTGGCGGAGAAGTGTATAAGGCATGGATGTGGTGCCTATCTGGCTTATGTGAAGGATGTGGATGCATCAGTACCATGATTTTCAGACTTACCGGTCGTGTGTAACTTCCTAGACGTATTCCCGGAAGATCTATCAGGAGTGCCACCTGACCGCGAGATCGAGTTTCAGATCGATGTGATACCTGGTGCCCAACCTGTTACTAAGGCGCCGTATCATCTAGCTCCATCCGAGATGAAAGAATTGATGACTTAGCTGCAAGAGTTGTTAGATGAGGGGTTCATTTGACTGAGTATCTCTCCGTGGGGTGCTTCAGTCTTGTTTGTAAAGAAGAAGGACGGTAGCATGAGGATGTGCATCGACTACCGTGAGCTGAATAAGTTGACTGTGAAGAACCGATATCCGTTATCGAGGATTGATGACTTGTTCGATCAGCTCCAAGTTGGTTCTCGAGGATAGATCTCCGATTTGGTTACCATCAACTGAAGGTGAAAGAGCAGGATATTCCTAAAACAGTTTTTCGTACGTGTTATGGACACTATGAGTTTCTCGTTATGTCTTTTGGTTTAACCAACGTGCCAGCTACTTTTATGGATCTGATGAATCGGGTGTGTCGGCCTATTCTAGATAAATCAGTGATTGTGTTTATCGATGATATCTTGATTTATTCAAAGAGCGAAGAAGAGCATGCCGGTCACATTCGGGAGGTGCTGGAGGCGCTTAGAAGGGAGAAGTTGTACGCCAAGTTCTCCAAGTGTGAGTTCTGGTTACGCGAAGTTCAATTTCCGGGTCATGTGGCTAATCCTGAAGGGATCATGGTGGACCTGGTGAAAGTTGAGGCGGTGATGCAATGGAAGTCTCCAGAGATGCCATCCGAGATTCGTAGTTTCTTGGGATTGGCGGGCTACTACAAAAGGTTCATTCAAGAATTCTCTAAGATAGCTTCACCATCGACTAAGTTGACCCATATGGATGTGAAGTTTATATGGGGTCTAGAGCATGAGAAAGCTTTCGAAGACCTAAAGACGAGATTGACTCAAGCTCGTCTCTTGACGTTACCCGAAGGGAGCGAAGATTTGGTGGTCTATTCGGATGCTTCTTATTCGGGATTGGGTTGCGTGTTAATGCAACGGGGGAGGGTTATAGCCTATGTGTCCCGATAGTTGAAGATCCATGAGGCTAACTACCCTACTCACGAATTGGAATTGGCGGCGGTGGTCTTTGCATTGAAGATTTGGAGGCACTACTTATACGGGACGAAGTGCACTATCTTCACTGACCATAAGAGCTTGAAGTACTTCTTCGAACAAAAGGATCTCAATATGAGGAAAAAGGAGGAGGTTAGAGTTGATCAAGGATTATGACTATAAGATCCACTACCATCCGGGCAAGGCCAATATGGTGGCGGATGCCCTTAGCCGAAAGAAGAGACCCGAGGCAATTTGGGTAAAGGCTTATCAGATGATCAAGACCTTTGATGTGATGAAGCAGGTCAAGGAATTTCAGGACGAAGCTCTGAAGGAGGATCGAATTAACTCTGAGCGGATGAAGGGCCTAGTCGCGAAGTTGGGTGAGAACACTCTCGGTGTTAGAACCCGCTTTGAGCGGATGTGGATTCCTTTTTATGGAGATCTACGAAGGAAGATCATGGATGAGGCTCACAAGACTCGATACTTAATTCATCCCGGTGCTACAAAGATGTATCAGGATATGAAGAAAGATTACTGGTGGCCGGGAATGAAGTGCGACACAGTGGAGTATATGAGTAAGTGTCTTGCTTGTTTGCAAGTGAAGGTAGAGCATCAGAAGCCATATGAGAAGATCCAACCCTTGGATATACCCGAGTGGAAATGGGAGCACATCACCGTGGACTTCAATAGGAAGTTACAGCGTACGACAAGAAGGTACGATGCCATATGGGTGATCGTCGATCGTCTGACAAAGAGTGCTCATATTCTGCTGGTCCGTGAGACGTATTCATCTGAAAGTTTAGCGGATCTGTTCATCAAGGAGATTGTAACTCGTCATGGTGTACCGCTGTCTATCGTTTCTGACCGTGACACTCGGTTTACATCTAAGTTTTGGAAGAGATTTCATGATGCGATGGGGACGAAGCTACATATCAGTACGGCCTACCATCCTCAGACAAATGGTTGGTCGGAGAGGACGATTCAGATGCTGGAGGATATGCTACGAGCATGCATCATTGATTTTGGTGGAAGTTGGGACGGACACTTACCGTTAGCCGAGTTCTCATATAACAACAGTTATCATGCCAGCATTGGTATGCCTCCTTATGAGATGCTATATGGTAGAAAGTGCAGGATGCCTGTGTGTTAGGACGATATCAGCCAAAACAAGTTGGGGAGCATTGAGGTGATCGAGGCTACGACCAAAAAGTTGGATAGGATCAAGGACTTTATGAAGGCAGCAAATGATAGACAGAAGTCATATGCCGACAAGAGACGTAAACCGACTGAATTCAAGTTGGGAGATAGAGTTATGTTGAAAGTCTAGCCTTGGAAAGGGATCATCCGGTTCAGGAAGCAAGGAAACCTAAGACCAAGGTGTCACACCCCAACCTTAACGGCGGAAACGTCGAGATGTGAGGGTTAAGATTGTTCATGCCACACAACGCTAATTTAAAATGACAATATTATTAAAAATCAATATTCATGACATACATTTAAGAAATATAGCAAGTTCAAACATCCAACAATACATAAGAAATTCAAAGTCACAAAATGATCAATGTCTTTTATTTTAGTCTAGGTCCAATCCTAGATGTATGTAAGTCTTCAAGGCATGATAAACAGTATCATTTCCTGAAACATGTTAAAAATAAAAGGTCAACATAATGTTGGTGAGTTTTCCATAGTTTTCATACATAAATATATATAAAAGATGGCAATCCATGTCATAGGTTATTGAATAAAGTAACTAGGGATGGATGAACAAATGTAACAATCAAACCTTGACAGATTACAAGATTACAAGATTACAAGATTAAACGATTAGCTAAGTGTACTTGGTTTAACACCAAGTAGGCTTGTCAGGCCCATAGATCTATAACGTCACCAGGCTAGCAATAGTTAATGATTGTACATATTATAGTCATCACATGGTAATTACAAGAGTTCAACTAACCACGACAAATAAGAAGAATTGCCCAAGTGTTTACAAGATTCAAATGAGTTTACAAGTGCATTTATCATAAGGTTAACATGTTTCACCCCAAAGTGTAAAAATATATAAAAGGGGTATGGAAAAACTCATATGAATAATAAGGATGAACAATTAAGAAGTCTTGTATATAATGCCGAGGATACGCTATCGTTCAACTTAAATGAACGTCGTATTAAGTTAATCATGGTGATGTGGGTGTTATATTTATAAACCATTAGTCCATGATTTGTTATGTTATTAAATAGGTGTGATTTAGTATTATTTTGGTAATTAAATGATTTAATAGGAATTCTAGTGATAATCACCATTAATAAAAGTTATACTTTTATTATCACAAGGATTATTATTTACTATCTAATAAAATAGTAAATTTGTAATTTTAAAAGATTGAAATAATTTAATTAATTACAATAGTTACCCATTTTAAATATATATATGTATTTCTTTCAAATATTTATATGAATTTGGAAATATGTTTTATAAAGAAGAATTTACTAATTTAAAATTCTTTGGAAATTTAAAAGAATACTCATTTAATTACATCTTATAGTTAATACAAAATTTATGTTTTTTAACTATTTTTATAATTTTTAAAATAAAATTATAAGAATTTAATAATTACATTCCTAAGTAATTTAAAAGAATTGGTTTTATATAATTTCTAGATAAAAAAATGGTTTTTATTTTATAAACAATAATTATTAAAATGCTTTTGAAAATTTAAATATAAATCAAAATCTTTAAAAATTTAATAGCAGGGGCCCGGGTCGAACCCGAGACCTCCTATCTAGAATGCACGGGTTAAACCGGTTGGGCTACACCCCATTGTTGTTATGAAATAGAAACAAAATAAGATAACCCTTTTTAGCCGAAATCCCCAAATTGGGTTCAGGAACATTAGATTTGAAATCGACCAAATTGAACATCAATTTGATATTTAAAGCTAAGTTAATCATGGGGCTTTTGTTCCCCACGTAAAATCGAATCAAAAGACCACTTTAATTACCTGTTTCGTTGTTGAAATCGTTGATTTGATGTTCGAACGAAGCTGCGACTATGTTCTTGAATCAATCGTTTGGTGTGTGAGTGTTTTTATGAAATTGAGGTTACAGGTAGTGAAAAGGAAGTGTCGAGGCCATTTGCCCTCTGTTTTATAGGGCTAATTTGACCCCGAGCACATCCAACGGCTACGACCTTACTGTCGGCCGTTTCAGGTCGAATTGAATGGATTTAAGACTGTTTCAGGTGGGATTAATCATACCATTGAATTTTGATTGAACGTTGGGGCATGATTAATTTTAGAACTAATGAGCTTTAATCGCAGAATTGATTTGGGTTATGAAGGTTTTCGGTTTCGAGTTCGATAGTGCTAAAAATCAACGATTAATGTAGAATTAACGGGGTTATGGGTTCGAAACTGGTGTGAGTGTGTAAAAGGCGGTTCAATTTAATTAAAATCGATGAATTTTGGGGGTTTTGGGTGTGGCCGGAGCCGACCGGAGATGTGGCCGGAGTTGGCCGGGAAATCGGGGGCCGATTAGGGGGGTTTGGGTTTAATTTAAATTACACTTTGGTCCCCTGCAGTTTATGTTTTAACATTTTAATTCCAAAGTTAAGTTGTAGTTAAAATAATTTACAATTTAGTCCCTGTGGTTCTTAACTTTGTTATTTTATGCACAAAATAAAATTTACAAATTTTTAGGATATTAATCTTATATTACTTTTATTTATTAACAATATTAATACTTATTATAATTATTTACTATTATTAGTATTATTATTTTATCATTTTATTATTATTTTCATTATTATTTTTAATTTTAACATTTTCTTTGTTATTATTATTATTATGGTTATTATTATTATTATTGACAATATTAATTATCCAAGAATTTAATTACATCAAGAATTTACAAAATGAATCCTCGTAATTGCATTAATACAAAACAAGCCCTTACAAGAGATAACGACGTTAAATCAAAAGTTAAATAAAAATACAAGAGGTTACAGTCTCCCCAACTTTAAAGAATTTCGTCTCGAAATTAAAACAAAACTAAACAAAAAGAAAGGGATATTTCTTCTTCATGTAATCCTCGCGTTCCCAAGTAAACTCAGATCCAAGTTTGTTTTCCCAACGGACTTTGACGATCGGTGTTGTGGATGTATGGGTCTTCTTCAACGTTCGATCCATAATCTCGACAGGCTTCTCAACGAAATGCAACGACTCGTCAATTTGGATTTCCTCCAAAGGAACATGCAAACTTTCATCGGCTAGGCATTTTCTCAGGTTTGAGACATGGAAGACAAGATGAACCCCGCTAAGTTCGGAAGGTAGTTCTAGTTTGTAAGCCACTTTCCCAATTCTTTTCAGAATTTTGTAAGGTCCTATAAAGCGTGGAGCTAACTTTCCCTTCTTCCCAAAGCAAACAACACCCTTCCATGGAGAAACCTTGAGAAGAACCATATCGTTGACTTGGAACTCCAACAGGTTTGCGTCTTTTATCGGCATAACTCTTTTGACGACTTCTAGCCACTTCAAGGTTATTTCGGATTTTGGGGACTTTGTCGGACGTTTCTTGAATAAGTTCAGGACCAGTAATGAAATTCTCACCAATGTCAGTCCAACAGATCGGAGAACGACATTTGCGACCATATAAAGCCTCGAATGGTGCCATCTTGATACTCGAGTGATAACTATTGTTATACGAAAATTCCGCTAACTGCAGATGCGTATCCCAATCACCACCAAAATCAAGGACACAAAGACGCAGCAAGTCCTCAAGGGTTTGGATTGTTCGCTTGGTTTGACCGTTCGTTTGAGGATGGTAAGCCGTGCTCAAATCCAGTTGGGTGCCCAAAAGTTCTTGCATCGAAGACCAGAAATGCAAAGTAAAACGGGCATCACGATCGAAGATAATATGCAACGGCACACCATGACGACTCACAATTTCATTGATGTAGATACGATCCAATCTTGAAACTTTGTATGTGTCTCGTATTGGTATGAAATGTGCCGTTTTGGTCAAACGGTCAACAATCACCCATATGCTATCATGGCCACGAGAGGTACGTGGTAACTTGGTTATGAAATCCATGGATATGTGTTCCTATTTCCACATAGAGATTCCAGGTTGTTCAAATAAACCATTAGGCTGTTGATGTTCGGCTTTGACTCTTGCACATGTGAGGCACTTGGAAACATAAGACGCGATATCTTTCTTCATTCTCGGCCACCAATATTGGCCACGCAGATCCATGTACATTTTATCGGACCCGGGATGAATAGAATATCGGGTTTGATGAGCTTCGTTCATAATGAAGTGACGGAGATTATCGCGATTCGGGATCCAGAGTTGGTTCAAGAAATACCACATGCCATTTGGTTTTGTCTCCAGTTGTGACCGAACGTTAAACGCCAGATCATCATCTTTCCCTCCCTCGGTTAACGCCGCTTGTTGAGCCTCGCGGATGCAAACCTTGAGATCACTATCAATCCTTATGTTTTGAAGCATGATAGTGGCCTCGTTAACATCCACATGAATCTCGGTGTCAAATTCTCCTAACGTGTCAAACCATTGTCTTCGATCTCGGATTTTTTGAAGCGAGGCAGTCTTGTTGTGGATCTTACGACTCAGCGCGTCGGCTAGAACATTCGCCTTTCCAGGATGAAAGCGAATGTCACAGTCGTAGTCGCTAATTAGTTAAACCCAACGCCTTTGTCTCATGTTGAGATCCTTTTGATTAAACACGTGTTGGAGACTCTTGTGGTCGGTGTAGACTATACATTGCGTCCCGTAGAGATAATGCCGCCAGATCTTCAAAGCAAATACCACAGCACCAAGTTCGAGATCATGAGTTGTGTCATTCACTTCATGAACCTTCAATTGCCTTGACGCGTAAGCTATGACTTTGCCTCGTTGCATGAGAACACAACCAAGGCCTTGACTAGACGTGTCATAATATGCGGGGAAGTCATCATTTCCATCGAGGAGAGTTAAGATAGGAGCATTACACAGTTTGTGTTTCAAGTCTCGAACGCATCTTCTTGTACGGGTCCCCACTCAAAAAGTCTATTCTTTTGAGTTAGCTCCGTAAGCGGTTTCACAATCTTCGAAAAGTTTGCAATGAACCTAAAGTAATAACCTGTTAAACCCTAAAAAGAACGAACCTCGGTTGGGGTCGTGGGAACTCACCAATTCTTCACGGCTTCTATTTTTGCAGGATCAACGTGAATTCCTTGGCTATTCACCATGTGTCCTAAGAATTGGACTTCTTCGAGCCAGAAATCACACTTGGAGAGTTTGTCATATAATCGTTCCTTCTTCAAAAGATCGAGAACTTGACGTAAATGCGACTCATGATCGGTCTTTGTCTTGGAATAAATAAGAATGTCATCAATAAATACGATCACGAATTTATCCAAATACGGTTTACATACTCGATTCATGAGATCCATGAAGACAGCAGGTGCATTAGTCAAGCCAAAAGGCATAACCATGAACTCATAATGTCCATATCGAGTACGAAACGCGGTCTTTGGAATGTCGTTGTCGTGAACACGTAATTGATGATACCCAGAATGCAGATCGATCTTTGAGAATTGTGTAGCTCCCTGAAGTTGATCGAAGAGATCATCAATTCGAGGAAGAGGATATCGGTTCTTGACGGTGAGTTTGTTGAGTTCCCGGTAGTCGATGCACATACAGAAAGAACTATCTTTCTTTTTCACAAACAGCACGGGTGCACCCCATGGTGAAGAGCTAGGTCGAATGAAACCCTTATCAGTCAACTCTTGCAGTTGACTAGCTAGTTCTTGCATTTCAGACGGTGCAAGACGATAAGGCAACTTAGCCACGGGATTTGCACCAGGAATCAGGTCGATTTTGAACTCAACTTCTCGCACGGGAGGTAACCCACTAAGATCCTCGGGAAACACCTCGGGAAAATCCTGCACGACAGGTATATCCTTCAGTTCTTTACCCTTGGCTTTCGTGTTGACTACGTAAGCCATAAAAGCTATGTAGTTTTTACTTAAGCACTTTCGGGCCTTGATACAAGACATGAGTTTAAGTCTTTGGGATGATCTTTCCCCAAAGACCTTTAAGGTATCGCCCGATGGTAAAGGAATTCGGATGCACTTCTCGAAGCATATAATTTTTGTGTGTTGCTTGGCTAACCAATCCATGCCGATAATGATGTCAAAACTCTCTAGTTGCATTGGAATAAGGTCGATGAGAAAATCACGCTCGTTAAGGTGCAATCGCGTATCACGACGCCGACTTCGATAGACTTGCCATCGGCTACTTCGACCGTAAAAGATCTCTCTAAATTAGAACGCGGCTTGGAAAGAATAGGCTCGAACTCTAAAGACACGAAACTCTTATCTACACCCGAATCAAACAGTACATAAGCATAACGACTATTTACAAGATACATACCTGCTCAAATAATAACCTATTATTGGCATAATGAACGCAGGTAGGGATTTTACAAGACAAAACAATGATTAAAATAAATTAATGACGTACCATTCACCACGTCGTTGTTGGCTTGAGCTTGGTTAGCGTTGATGTTGAAGGCCCTTCCACGAGCCGGTGGCACGGTTCCCGCATTGCGAGGACATTGTGGACGGAAATGTCCAGGTTCGCCACAGTTATAGCAGGCTCGATTAGTCACCAATTCAGCATTGTTCGGAGCATGAAGGCAAGTAGCCACCAGATGCCCATACTTCCCGCACAACGAGCAAACTCGGCAATAAGTGTTACTCGCGTGATGGTACTTGCAAGTATTGCACATCGAGTGCGGCCCAGTATAAGCCCTCACCACGGGGGCTTGATTTGTAACGACAGCTTGCCTTTGAGGGGCATTTGGTGCTGTCACCGCGTAATTACAAGCTGGTGTGAACTTGCGCTTCTTGCCTTTGAAAGAGGACTCGGCCTTGACCTCCTTTGTAGCCTCGGGAGTCACCTTCACAGCAGTCTTGGCACCTTTCACCGTCAAAGTACCAGCTCTAATATGGTTTTCAGTGAGCTGGGCGGTGATATTAATCGCCTCCTCCAAAGTTGTGGGCCTACTACCCATCACTACATCTTGAATTTGAGGTGGTACCCCCTTAATAAACTTCTCGATGTTGCGGGGCAAGGTATCCACCATGTGAGGTAGGAGCATGCTCAACTCATGATGCCGGGTGAAATAAGCCAAGTGATTACTATCTTGCTTGAGGTTCCAGAATTCCTCCTCTAGCTTTTGCAGATCACTCCTCGGGCAGAACTTTTGGATCATTATGTCCTTAAATTCTTCCCAAGAAAACACCAAGGCAACTTCAATACCTCAGTTCCTTTTCTTACTATTCCACCACGTGAGTGCCCGTTGTTGAAGGACACTTACAGCATAGCGGACCTTGAGTTCATCAGGACACTCGCTGACGATAAACGTATTTTCCATACTTTCGAACCACTCGAGAAGTCCAGTGGCTCCTTCTTTTCCACTAAAGTTAGTAGGTTTGCACGAGTTGAAATGCTTGAATGTGCAGGTGTGGTTATTTCCACCATGGTTGTTGCTATTTTCCCCTTGACCATTGTTGTCACCACCACCATTGTTTCCATTAGCGTTGTTGCTGTTGTTAGCCATTAGGGTGCTGCTAAGTTCAGCAACCATCGTCGGAAGTACGGCAACCATTTGCCGGGCGATCATTGCAGCAAGTTTACGGTCGGATGTAGCACGCTTTCCTTGGTGACGAGACATTCTATAAGATAGAAATAAAGAAAATATTAGTATTCAGAAATAATCAGTTCAAAGAAAAGAAGGAATTTTAGATATTTTATATACAACCAGGATGGTTCCAATTGGTACCACATAGCCAATAGGAACATGGACACGTCGAGGTGACTTAATCCCAATTACCTAGAGGAAGATATGTATGTTGACCATAATTTAGCACTCATCCCAGAAATCTCCAGGTAAGCATAACAGGTCTCGCAATGAGATTTATACGAAATGCTTACCTTAGCCCGAGAGCCTTTTGCCAGGAAATCCAGAATACAGGTGTTTATGTGTCATACACTTCCCTAAGGCTATTACAATTAAAACCTCGATGAGATTTTTTTTCAAGATTTAGACGCATCGTCTAAAGAATTTTCCACTCGATAAGATGCGTAGTTTTCCACACGTAGTCTAGAATAAGATTAAGAAAGGATTAGGCGCGGTAGAACGTAGAGGCATAGGAAGAGGATTAGAAAGTTGGGGTTTACAAGGTTCAAGGCATATTCCTAAGGCACTATTTCTAAATGTAAGCAAATAGCACATAAGGAATTAATCATGCATCACAATAGGCATATAAGCATACTTACAAGATCATAGCAATTGTCATGAAAAGGGTCCCTAGTTTAACCATAGTCTAGGCCACCATTTCTAATAACCTAAATCCCTATAGTTATGGGCTCTGATACCAATCTGTCACACCCCAATCTTAACGGCGGAAACATCGAGATGTGAGGGTTAAGATTGTTCATGCCACACAACGCTAATTTAAAATGACAATATTATTAAAAATCAATATTCATGACATACATTTAAGAAATATAGCAAGTTCAAACATCCAACAATACATAAGAAATTCAAAGTCACAAAATGATCAATGTCTTTTATTTTAGTCTAGGTCCAATCCTAGATGTATGTAAGTCTTCAAGGCATGCTAAACAGTATCATTTCCTAAAACATGTTAAAAATAAAAGGTCAACATAATGTTGGTGAGTTTTTCATAGTTTTCATACATAAATATATATAAAAGATGGCAATCCATGTCATAGGTTATTGAATAAAGTAACTAGGGATGGATGAACAAATGTCACAATCAAACCTTGACAGATTACAAGATTACAATATTACAAGATTAAACGATTAGCTAAGTGTACTTGGTTTAACACCAAGTAGGCTTGTCAGGCCCATAGATCTATGACGTCGCCAGGCTAGCAATAGTTAATGATTGTACATATTATAGTCATCACATGGTAATTACAAGAGTTCAACTAACCACGACAAATAAGAAGAATTGCCCAAGTGTTTACAAGATTCAAACGAGTTTACAAGTGCATTTATCATAAGGTTAACATGTTTCACCCCAAAGGGTGAAAATATATAAAAGGGGTATGGAAAAACTCACATGAATAATAAGAATGAACAATTAAGAAGTCTTGTATATAATGCCGAGGATACGCTATCGTTCAACCTAAATGAACATCGTATTAAGTTAATCATGGTGATGTGGGTGTTATATTTATAAACCGTTAGTCCATGATTTGTTATGTTATTAAATAGGTGTGATTTAGTACTATTTTGGTAATTAAATGATTTAATAGGAATTCTAGTGATAATCACCATTAATAAAAGTTATACTTTTATTATCACAAGGATTATTATTTACTATCTAATAAAATAGTAAATTTGTAATTTTAAAACATTGAAATGATTTAATTAATTACAATAGTTACCCGTTTTAAATATATATATATATATATATATATATATATATATATATATATATATGTAATTCTTTCAAATATTTATATGAATTTACAAATATGTTTTATAAAGAAGAATTTACTAATTTAAAATTCTTTGGAAATTTAAAAGAATACTCATTTAATTACAACCTAAAGTTAATACAAAATTTATGTTTTATTTTTATAATTTTTAAAATAAAATTATAAGAATTTAATAATTACATTCCTAAGTAATTTAAAAGAATTGGTTTTATATAATTTCTAGATAAAAAAATGGTTTTTATTTTATAAACAATAATTATTAAAATGTTTTTGAAAATTTGAATATAAATCAAAATCTTTAAAAATTTAATGGCAGGGGCCCGGGTCGAACCCGAGACCTCCTATCCAGAATGCACGGGTTAAACCGGTTGGGCTACACCCCATTGTTGTTATGAAATAGAAAAAAAAATTAAGATAACCTTTTTTAGCCGAAATCCCCAAATTGGGTTCAGGAACCCTAGATTTGAAATCGACCAAATTGAACATCAATTTGATATTTAAAGCTAAGTTAATCATGGGGCTTTTGTTCCCCATGTAAAATCAAATCAAAAGACCACTTTAATTACCTGTTTCGTTGTTGAAATCGTTGATTTGATGTTCGAACGAAGCTGCGACTATGTTCTTGAATCAATCATTTGGTGTGTGAGTGTTTTTATGAAATTGAGGTTACAGGTAGTGAAAAGGAAGTGTCAAGGCCATTTGCCCTCTGTTTTATAGGGCTAATTTAACCCCGAGCACATCCAACGGCTACGACCTTACTGTCGGCCGTTTCAGGTCGAATTGAATGGGTTTAAGACTGTTTCAGGTGGGATTAATCATACCATTGAATTCGTATTGATTGATTGAACGTTGGGGCATGATTAATTTTACAACTAATGAGTTTTAATCACATAATTGATTTGGGTTATGAAGATTTTCGGTTTCGAGTTCGATAGTGCTAAAAATCGACGATTAAACGTGCTTGGCTGGGCAACGACCAGATGTCTGCGGATATCTATCGGCAGACCTTGAATATACCTTTTAATCTTTCGGGACACAGGCGTCACCTGATCTGGCACCAGCCTTGCCATCTCGTTGAACTTCGTGGTGTACTGTTGGTGAGTCATCGTTCCCGCCTCCAGCTGCAGGAACTTCCTCTCAACTTTGTCAAGTTCTTTATGAGGGCAAAACTCCTCGATCACCAACCTTTTCAGCTCCTTCCACCTCATCCTCCCGATCGCTCTGGTGCCCTTAGCCTGGACAATGTTGTCCCACCAGCATAAGGCTGAATCCACAAATGAGTGGGTAGCAAACTTCACCTTCTGATCCTCACGGCACTCGCTGATATCAAGTATCGCTTCCATCTCTCTCACCCAACGTTGTGTAGCAGCAGCACTCCCATTTCCATCAAACACAGGAGGCCTACACCTTTGGAATGCTCCATAGCTGCATCCCTTCACAGTCTCCTCCACAGCTTCCTCGTCCTCCTCGTTATCACTTGAGACAACCATGCCAGCATCGGGTTGCTCCATATCCCTAGAACCTCCAGCTTCACCTCCTCATCATGCGGTTCTCCTCTTCTCACTCTCCTTCTTCTCATCCTCCTTTATAGCTCTAATGACATCGGTCACTACAGTCGACAGAATCGTCTGCATAACCTGTTGGACTTCCTCTGCTACTGCCTCCTTCATTGAGGCTCTCAGATTAGCACTCCCATCCTCACCGTCCTGGTGACGAAGCTCTGGCTCATCAGGAGCCGTCTCAGCAGTCTTAGCTCTACTCCTCGTGACATGCGGTCTATCACCACGTCCACCCCGACCTCCACCTCGTGAAGCCTCAGAAGACCTACCGCCAGCCATCTAAACACTACAAGATTCAAACACCAACACGCTCAATCAAGGTAATAGCTCAAGATATGTCAAGTATAGTAAGTCCCTAATCATAGTGGCCAGTTGTGTTTAGCCACTTACTTTACTCTTCATTTCCCAAGCATTTCCTATCCTGACTACATCAGTATCTAAATCTACACAAAAGCACACAAGCCACATAACATGCGCACATAATACCGGTTAACATTAACTTACATAAAGCCTTTTACATAAAACCTTTACTTAAAACTTTTACCTGCAGGCACGTAGCTACTAGGACTGGCATCCCTTTTCTTTTCGTCCCATTCACAGTTTAAGATTAGGTTTTTGAAAATATTTACCCAATTCCCTTAAACCTAGCTCTGATACCAACTTGTAAGGCCCCGTTCCCTGGACGCTTACAGCTGGACCGTCATCGCATAAATTATTTAAAATACTCATTTCTTTGCAGCGGAAATTAATAACTTTCATTTATAATTAGAACATGTTATCTCATTACATAAATCATTTACATATCAAAATACAATAACATGTCCAAAATGTGGATGCTAGACTCAAAACGTCCCCAGTAGCGTATGCATCCATGCCTGCAACTCCTCAGCATCAACAAAATACCTGCCAACTATTATGCATACAAAAAGTCAGCGACGCTGAGTGAGTTCTAATTTTATAAATAAAATACTTTACTTTCTTTAAAACATATCCTTCAAAATAGTACGCGATCACATATCATACGTACACATTGATAATAATTTTTATTATCTTCATCATCGTTCAATTCGTACGTTTCGTACTTTCATTATTATCTTTCGTGGCAATCTGGATCCTGTCTCATGCAATACCCCCGACTCATGTCCGAAGACCGATACTGTGCCGGGGCCTATAAACAAACCCCCGGGTCATGTCCGAAGACCAAAACAGTACCGGGGTACGTGACAAGGACCCCCTTCGAGTCACAAAGACTCCCTTCGAGTCACGAAGGCTCCCTTCGAGTCACAAAGACTCCTTGGATCCTATCATATGCTATGCCCCATCATTGTGCATAAAGCAACTTCAGTCTTGGGGTCAAGCGATAAGGATCCCATTTCGTACATATTAGTCAATCTCAAAGATTGACTCCTGCATGCATCCTTATGGTTTAGCTAAACCGCACACAGTTGAGCTAACAACCCCTGGCTGTGAACCTCCTTTTCATTTGCTTGCAAGACTTTTCATTCGTTCATTATGTTCCACTTTTCATTAACGTTATCTTTCACTTCGTTACATAATACTTTACGTTCATTCATACATCAAACCACGTAAAGCCATACATCATACATAACGTACAATAAAACATAATATATACGTTTTGAAAACCATTTAACGAAGAAAGACAACACATCACACACTCACACATCAACCTCATCACATCATCATGCATACATCAAGCATAAGCCATCACATCACAACGGGACCTATCTCAAACATACCTCTTAAAGCCCCTAAGAAAGCTCTAAGTCTAAAACGAGGCACATAAAACATTCTAGGCGCATCAGCAGAAAATTCTAAGTGTAAAAGCCTTTGGGCGCATCAGTACTATTTGGGCGCATGAGAACTGTTCGGGTGTTCCAACACTTAGCCACGGAAACAATTCTGGGAGCATGGGCACTATTTGGGCGCACCATCTACACTTAGGCATTTCCACACTTTCCGGGCGCATGAACCACTGTTCAGGCGCACCACCTACACTTAGCCATTTTCACACTTCCTGGGCGCATGGGCACTATGCAGGTGCATGGCCCACACTTAGTCACCAAGGCACAATTCGAGCGCATGGCCACTATTTGGGCGCACCACCTTGGGCGCATGAGAACACTTAGCCTCATGGCCAAGTTTTTGGGCGCATGAAGGGTACTGTTTGGGCGCCTGACTACTGGTTGGGCGCATGAAGGTCAGATAGGCGCATGAACACATTCTGAAAATATATATCTAACTACCCAAAACACCCGATAATCATTCTAACATTACCCAAACACGGATCTAACATTCTAAGGCCCTTAAAACATGCTAACAAAAATTCTAACCCTAAAAAACCTCTAAAACCTCATCAAAACTAAAACCACAGAACATCATTCGAACAACAACAAGCATACACTTACGGTTCCATTTCAAAAATGTTTACCCGGTATGCATAACAGCCCCAAAGCTTTAAAATCTGTAAAAGAGGGGTCTAGAAACTCACCTGAAGCAGATCTTCAAACCAAACACTTCCACCTGTGATTTCAGCTTCAAATTCCCGAGAACAACTTCTAAAACATCAAGAACTTCGGTTTAGGACTTAAAACTCAACTGAAACCGAACTCGTGTTCAAGAGAACTCACCTTAGCAGCTTTATCTTTCTCTTTCTCCAAAAACCTGAAATTTCTTTCTTCTTCTTCTTTTTCTTTTTCTGGCCGAGAGCAGGAAAGCTGATCCCTGCTTTATGGGCGGCCATACCTCTTATATTATTAAAATAAAGAAGTTTTGTACTTTGTACAGTTTGCCCCCTTCAACTTGTACCCATTTACCTTTCTTTCTGCACACTTTTCTTTTCTCGTCTTTTAAATAAAAATTCGGGGTGTTACATTGTAGTTAAAATAATTTACAATTTAGTCCCTGTGGTTCTTAACTTTGTTATTTTATGCACAAAATAAAATTTACAAATTTTTAGGATATTAATCTTATATTACTTTTATTTATTAACAATATTAATACTTATTATAATTATTTACTATTATTAGTATTATTATTTTATCATTTTATTATTATTTTCATTATTATTTTTAATTTTAACATTTTCTTTGTTGTTATTATTATTATGGTTATTATTATTATTATTGACAATATTAATTATCCAAGCATTTAATTACATCAAGAATTTACAAAATGAATCCTCGTAATTGCATTAATACAAAACAAGCCCTTACAAGAGATAACGACGTTAAATAAAAATACAAGAGGTTACACAAGGTATATAGGGTCTTTCTGAATCATTGCTTGAGTAAGAGAAGTGGCCTATCGATTGGAGCTACCCAGTGAGTTAAATGGAATTCATCCAACATTCCATGTATCTCATCTGAGAAAGTGCTTAGCCAATAAAGATATGATCGTGCTGCTCGAGGACATCTAGGTGGATGAACGGCTTAATTATGTGGAGCAACCGGTGGCCATCGTTGATAGAAAGGAGAAGGGGCTAAGGAATAAAGTGGTCCCACTTGTGCGAGTATAGTGGAGACACAGGAAGGGGTACTAGTCTTCATGGGAGACCGAGGAAGAGATGAGAGAACACTATCCGCAGCTATTTGAGGAGTGACAGGTTTCGGGGATGAAACCTATATAAGGGGGTGGACTTATAACACCCGAAAATTTCAAAAAAATAAAAGAAAAGAAAAGAAAAGTAAGGGAGCAAACGGGATTTTATTTTAAAAAGCGAGGGTTAAAAGTGTACAAGGGCCAAACTGGCCCATAATGGGGTTTAAAAAGAAAGTAAGGTTGCCAATACTCTCTCCCCATGCATAAAAATCATACTGGTAGAGTGAGAGAAAAAAGCTCCCATCCTATTCTAGAGAGAGAAAGTGGAAGAATTCTTCAAAGGTACGGTTTTAAGGTGATTTTTTATCAGATCTAAGTTAGGTTTAAGCTTATAGGCAGATTTCTATGTGTTTCTATGTGTTTAGTTGCTTGTTTTCGTGTGTTTAGGTGTTAGAACTCCAGGTTTGCTCTCAGGTTTGTTGTGTTGGCTCGAAAGCTGTTTAAGATGAGTTCTAGATGCCCCCCCTTTTGCTTGTTTTCTACTTATTTGGGGCTGATATGTGTATTACAAAGATGTTTCTTAAACAAAAATTATGTTTTTTATGAAAATGATAACTTTATACGGATATTGCATGTGTTTCCATGATTCTGTGATGATAAATGAGTGTACTAAGTGTGTAACTGGTAGATCTATGCTAAACATACACTTAAGATGATGTATGGAACTAGAAACTGCATAAGTTGGTCGTAAGTGTTGAACATGTTGTCCGCTATGGACACTAACTGTCCGCTGTGGACACTTGAACATTGTTAGAATGTCCGCTGTGGACACTTTAAGCGTTTAGAGTGTCCGCTGTAGACACTTAAGTATGCATGCATGCCCGCTGTAGACACTTAAGTATGCATGCATGTCCGCTCTAGACACTTAAGTATGCATGCATGTTCGCTGTGGACATGCTTAGTGTTTTATTCATCTGCTGTGGACTTTGGTAGTCCGCTGTGGACTTTGGTCGTCCGCTGTGAACTTTGGTCATCCGCTATGGACTTTAGTCATCCGCTGTAGACTTTGGTCGTCCGCTGTGGACTTTAGTCATCCGCTATGGACACACTTAGTGTCTTATTCATGCACTGTGGACCTTTAGCCGTCCGCTGTGGATTTTGGTCGTCCACTGTGGACTTTGGCTTTCCGCTGTGGGAACTTAGTACTTAAGTCATCCACTGTATACCTTATTCATACGTTGTGAACACTTAGGTTTATTCTGAAATTTTGGTCCGCTGTGGACACTTTAAGCATTTAGAGTGTCCGCTGTAGACACTTAAGTATGCATGCATGTCCGCTGTAGACACTTAAGTATGCATGCATGTCCGCTATAGACACTTAAGTATGCATGCATGTCCGCTGTGGACACTTAAGTATGCATGCATGTCCGCTGTAGACACTTAAGTATGCATGCATGTCCGCTCTAGACACTTAAGTATGCATGCATGTCCGCTGTGGACATACTTAGTGTTTTATTCATCTGCTGTGGTGTAAGGCCCCGTTCCCGGAAGCCTCACAGTTGGTCAATCACAGCATAATTAAAATAAACATTTCATAATCCATTAAAACAATGCAGCGAAATTAAACATCAAAGCCATTCATTAGTTTATAAGCACCATTGCTAAGCAATACAGGTTTGTTAACAGTTCCAAAAGAATCTTTAATTTGCATTACAAAACCACAATGTTATAGATCATGAATAGATGTCAGCCTTGCCCCAACGAGTAGCCTCCCCGAGTGCCATCCTCAGCAATATTACCTGCCAACTGAAATGCATAAAAGTCAGCTTTGCTGAGTGAGTTCTAGTTTTAAAATCATAAAAATACCTCGGAAGAGTTGTATATGAAAATACTCTTTCAAAATATCATAAATTTCTTTCGAATGTGATCATACATCATACATACATCGAGGTTATATCATTATTATCTTTCATCATCGTTCATAATCGTTCGTTTCGTACTTTCATTGTTATCTTTCACTGTAATCTAGATCCTGTCATATGCTATGCCCCATCGTTGTGCATAAAGCAACTTCAGTCTTGGGGTCAAGCGACAAGGATCCCATTTCGTACATATTAGTTAATCTCAAAGATTGACTCCTGCGTGCATCCTCATGGGTTAACTAAACCGCACACAGTTGAGCTAACAACCCCAGGCTGTGAACCTCCTTTTCATTTGCTTGCAAGACTTTTTATTCGTTCATTATGTTCCACTTTTCATTAACATTAATCTTTCCCTTTATTAATGATAATACTTTATGATCATAAGCAATCCACATAAAGTCACATTATAGTAATAAGAACACAAGAACAGCCATAAAACATGAAGAGAATAATCAAATAATAAACACAGGTCAACCTTAGGTCAAACTCTAAAATTCAGCTTTCTCCAAAATTTTAGAAAATTTTCTAAGTGTCTTAGGCGCATAGGAACTATGCAGGCGCATCAGCACTGCATGGGCACATTAACACTATTTGGGCGCATGGTTTCTATACTTAGTCATTTCCGCAATATTTCTGAGCGCATGAGCCTCCCAGGTGCATGGGCAAACACTTAGGCTCCTGAGGAAGGTCTTGGGCGCATGACACTGTTCAGGCGCATGAACCTACATTTGAACACTTAGTCAAAACTTTTGGGCGCATGGGCACTATTGGGGCGCATGAACCCCTACTTAAAATTTTCTAAAGAAATTTCTAGGCGCATGGGCCCTGTTTGGGCGCATGACCTGTACTTATACATATTTTCACTAAGTTCCCAGGCGCATGGGCCCTGTTTGGGCGCATGACTGCCTGTTGTGCACCTCTTCATATCAGAATCAGTTCAAACCTGTTGTAGCACCTATTCAAAGACTAAACAAACATTTCTAAGCATTCCCAACACATGAACAAGCTTCATACATGAACATATACTTACGCAAGCTCACAGGTACAAACATACATCCATAAAATCTTTTAACCATGCATTTTCAGCCCCAAAATCAGTTTAAAATACATGTAAACGGGGTCTAGAACTCACCTATTGTAGAAGACAAGTAAAACTCCACCAAACTTGGCTGCACTAGAGTTCAAGACACCTAAAACAAAGATAAACAAGCACCAAAACACCAAAAACACTTAATAATCGGTTTCTAAGGGTGAAACCACAAAGAAACCGAACCAATTAACATATAAAAACACTAACCTTCGAAGAATGCAGCCTTCTTCCTCAACAAACCAAGAGAATCAAGATTTTTCAGTTCTTCCTTCTTTTCTTGGTCGAACACAGCAGCAGAACAAGCTTGGCATGGGCGACCATGCCTTAAAAGTGAAACTTTTGACTTTTTTGGTGTACTATTTACACTTTACACCCCTCATCTTTGCCCGTTCTTTTATTTCTTATATATACTTTTCTTTTTATTTATTTGACCAAGTTTTCGGGTGTTACATGTGGAATTTTGGTCGTCTGTTGTGGACTTTGGTCGTCCGCTGTGGACTTTAGTCATCCGCTGTGGACTTTGGTCGTCCGCTGTGGACTTTAGTCATCCGCTATGGACACACTTAGTGTCTTATTCATGCGCTGTGGACCTTTAGCCATCTGCTGTGGATTTTGGTCGTCCACTGTGGACTTTGGCTGTCCGCTGTGGGCACTTAGTACTTAAGTCATCCGCTGTATACCTTATTCATACGTTGTGAACACTTAGGTTTATTCTGAAATTTTGGGAATAGAATTTAAGTGCTAAGTACTTATGTTTAATAGTAGCTTATGCTTGTTTTAATGTTTCTAATGTTTTATCTGTTTGTGGGCTACTGTTATGAATAATAATATTTCATGTTATGTATTATGATGTGACTTTATGTGGTATGATATGTATATGTACATGAAGTATTATGTAATGAAAGTGAAAGATAACGATAATGAAAATTGGAACGTAATGAAGGAATGAAAGTCTTCCAAGTAAATTGAATGGAGGCTCATAACTCCTTGAGGGGTTGTTAGCTTAACTGCGGTTTAGCTAACCCATGAGGGTGCACACAGGGGGTCAATCTTTGTGATTGATCAAGACGTGCAAAAACGGGATCCTTATCGCTTGACCCCAAGACGGTAGTTGCTTCGTGCACAATGATGGGGCATAGAATATGACGGGATCTAGATAAAAGTGAAAGATGTTAATGAAAGAAAGTACGAAAACTAATGATTATGAACGATGATGAAAGATAATAAATAGTTATTATCAAGATGTATGTATGATGTATGATCACGTATGAAAGTAAAGGATATGTTTATACAAAAGCAATGTATTTTTTATTATAAACTAGAACTCACTAAGCAACACTAACTTTTTATATGCATATCAGTTGGCAGGTGATGGTGTTGCTGGGGATGGCACGAGGTTGAAGCTACTTGGCTAATAAAGACTAGCATCCATGTTATGCAGAAATGATATTTTTGTCTTGTAATACAACTAAATGTTCTTTTGAAACTTGTAACAACAATGTATTTGTTGGCAAAATTTATTATTAATGCATGAAATGGTTCTTGTTTAACTATTCTGTTGTCATGATTTCTTTCTTCCATGTATTTTAAATGTGTAAAGTGCTACGAATGACCAGCTGTGGGGTTTCTCGGGAACGGGGCCTTACATAATGTTACTTTTGGCATTAGACTACTGTCTTCTGAATCATATAAATGGTTGCTAACTGTTTGTTTCACATCTCACGGTCGTCAGCCTAAAGTTTTTATCATATATCAAGATCCGGCCATGAAGATAGCCATTGAATATATCTTCAACGAGAGCCGGCATAGGTTATGCGTGTGGCATATTATGAAAAAAGTTACTGACAAGGTATGCCTTTCATGTGTTATTGTTGTTGACTTATGCATTATTAAGTATATTTGTTTGATGATTCATCTTGATTCTGGCGTTATTAATGTTGAGTTATGCGTGGTTAAGTATATTGTATGCGTGATTATTTTTGTTTCATGCGTGATTGTTTGTCAACTAGTTTTGCATAATAAAGTAAATATGTTGATTAAACAAGATTATGTATTTGTTCTTTTGTAGGTCGGTGCTGTGTTGTGCAATAATGAAGAATTTAAAAGGAAAATCTACAATATAGTATGGATAGATTGTATTAGTCCTGATGTGTTTAATATGGAGTGACTAGATTTAATCAATGAATTTGAGTTCACATGCAATAATTGGTTGTCAGATGTTTTTGATATGAGATCAATGTGGATCCCTGCATTCTACCATGATGAGCCCATGTTTGGTCTTATGCAAACAACGTCCCGTTTTGAAAGTGAGAATCACTTCTTTTGTCAGGTTGCAAACTCACAATTGACTCTTGTTGAGTTTTTTAATTAGTATGACATTGACATAGAAATTTAGAGTCATAATCGCAAAAAACAAAACAAAAGGACCATGAATCACGATACACCTTTTCGGATCTCTGGTCAGAGTTTTCTTTAGAGGAACAAGCAACAATAATTCTACAAGGGCTATATTTAATGATGTTCAAGATGAAATTTATGTTGCTTCTGAGAAATGCATGTCTTTTAATGTTGCAATCGAAGGAGAGTATTCTAAGATGTTGGATCGGGTTATGGATTAACAAGACTTTTCTATTTAGTGGCTAACAAAGACGGAATCTAAGTTAACAACTTACTAACAAACACAAATACTTTGAGTAAAGATAAGTTTAAGAGTTGTTCTTTCAAAGTATTCACTTTATTAATCAAAACTGAGTACAAAGAGTGATATTCAGCAGATACACAAGTGACTTAAATAAGCTTACCTCTACTATACAAGTATGAGGGTTTTATACTATGAAATCTAAATAATAAGAATAAATTATTCTATGTTTAGAATGTACAACAAGACAGACAATCGGCACATCAGAGTTAGGCAATTTCAGTACTATGTTGTCTCCAAAAGGCAGAACACAGCAGCTGTCGGTATAGACAGTCTTGTCTTGTGTAACAATTGATCAGCAGCACACGGATTTCAGTGCTGATCAGTAGCAATCGATCAGCAGCACAACATATAAGTGCTGATTGGTAATGGTTCAGCATATGTTGATCGGCAGTCATTCAGCTCATGTTGTTTGGCAGTTGATTCAGCACTTCGCAAAAATCACCGGTTGGCAGCCAGTGCTGAATTCTTGAGTTTTCGGTAGCTTTATCCTCTTCATAGATTAACATAAGATTTTGATTAAAGATTTTGTGGCATGCGGTGATGGTTTATTGAAGGTATGTTGTTTTTCATTTAGGCGTAATTAGTTGTATGATTGCGTTATTTTTGGTACTATATTAAGACATTTATAACTAGCGTTATTTTTCATAATGGGTTGCATAATAAAACTTACTGCAGCAAGAAAGTTTAAAAATTTTATAATTAACAATCGCGTTATTTTTATTGACCTTTGCATAACAACTTATTGTAGTTATGTTTGTTGTTAAATAGGTTTTGTTCAGGAAAGATGATCTAAGTGTATGATGTAGTTGTAAAAGGTTTGAGCGTTATGGCTTGTTGTGTTGCCATATTTCATATGTTTTCAAGATGTTCCAAGTTCATGAGTTTCCTAAAAGATATGTTAGTAAGTGTTGGACAAGGAATGAAATTAGCAACACCACTAAGTATTCTCGTGTCTTCGAAGATATTGATAATAAACACTATCAAGATGTTGATAAAGTTGCTTGTGAGATACAATATGCTACTAAATATATTATAAATAGTCTAGCCTCGGATCTTGATGCTTTGACCCTTGTAAATGATGAGTTGAAGCGAATGATGTTAAAGACTAAAGAAGATTGTCGCAAAATACCTCCTCAAAACAAAAAAGATATGCCTTTGGTTGTTGGTTTTAATCAACCAACAAATGCTAGTGTACGGGTACCTGGTGGAATTAGAAATGAAGTCGCGGATCTCGCAAAATGATAAAATCGAAGAAAGAAAAAGCAATTAGTTGTGTTGGGAAGAGACACAGGGCGTGTTACATTTGCAGTGGAAGTGGACATGATAGGAGAACGTGTACTGGTGGATTAGGAACATGAGAAGGGAGCGGAACGCATTAAAGAAACTCTTGCGTTATTAAAGAAAACACTTGTGTCATGATATAACTCATTAGTGTTATTACTATTACAGTATTGCGTTATTATACTTCTAAAAATTTTATTATATTATACTACAACTTTGCTTACTTTAGCATTATTATATTTGATAGATGTTTTATTATGATTAAGTTTCTTGCGTTAGTAACAGCGTGTGCCTCATAATGTGAAAAATGATGTAAGAAACTCAAAATAGATCAACAGAGATGATTAAAGGGACATTTTCACTAATAACCATTCAAGAAATAAGACCTTTACAATTCCTCCACCACCATCACCATCACCTTCACCTTCATCACCTCCACCAACATCACCTACACCATTACCAGCTTAACTGTTCAAGATACCATCAAACCCTTTCTTCTTGCTTCCCATATTGATAAAAGGGTTTTACTTGTACCGTTAAGAGTTTTACAAAGAAGTTGGTCAGACTGTCTTGGTACTTTCAGGTGGGCGATGACCTAGACTTTTAACTCGGAGTCTGGCTCCTTGAGGATCTCGTTGAAAAGGTCAGAACTTTTAGACCTTTATTCCAAAACCTTCTGTTGGACCACAAGTAAATGTGAGAAAGTTTGTATGTTTGAATCTATTTCTAAAAAACCTTTGCCTCTTCACTAGTTCTGCGATTGAACCTTGATCAGAAACCATTTTTTTATTGTTTGTGTTTTAAAACGTTCATAGCTTTTTTCATGACATTATTTTTTTAAATTTCACCATAAAATTTAGTATTTTTATCTTTCTAACACGTACCATATTGATATACTTTTTTTTTAAATCGTCAACCCGTTTTTTACACGTGTAAATTGGTCATTACACATGCGTAAATCCGATATAACACATGTGTAAACGGCGTTCTTAAAAAAATGAGTTTTTTTGTTTTTTATAAATTTTTTTATGAAAAGGGAAACGAGGGAAATATTTTTTTTATTTTTATGTTATTTTTCATTTTATAATCTTTTATATTATGTTTTCTTTATTCATCATTTTACCATTGAAAACTTGTGGCTTATATTGTTTCCTAGAGTTCTCACGAAAGGTAGTTCTCAATTGAGCCCAACCCTATATATATACATACATATATATAGGACAGTTCGTTTGTTAACCCTATGTTATTGTGATAACCCATTAATCCAACTAGACCATTGATCTTCTTCAAGTAGTGTAAGATCTTGCCATATGTCCATATTTATATTTTAATACAAAAGGGAATTTGAACATTTTATCCTCTCACTCAAAAGTTGGATTTTATTTGGTGGTGACAAGTGTCATCATTGTTTTCATAGAGTTCTACTTTTTTTGTGTAAAGTTTACCCATTGATTTTTAAACCCTCATATTTTTTAAATACTATGTTGTTTTTTTATAAAAATTATTGCAATAAACTCATCATATTTTTCTCTTTAATTCCTTATAGTTTTGCCTAAAAAATTAAATTTCGACCGGTGTAACGAACACTTACTTCAATACGATGAACACTTATGTTGTAACGACCAGCGTAACAAACACTTACATTGTAATTACACCACTATAACAAACATTTATATTAGCATAATTCAAGAACACTTATGAACTAGAGGGAAAATATTGATGTAACATGGGTATTACATTGATGTAAGATATTATTATATCTAAGTAAAAACTAATTACATCAATCAACAATTATAGAACTTAAGACAAAAAGATCAACTACACCTTTAATAAAATTTAGAGCCAAGACAAAATCTACACAAATAAGATCAATTGTACTAGATGTAAAGAAAAGAAGTGTTTATCAACACATCATAAAATATTTAAAACTTCAATAATGTAATAACATATATCTAAACTTTTGCACCAGATCTATATTGCACCAGATCTATATTGCACCAGATGTATAATACACCAGATCTAAACTTACACTGTAACTACATCAATGTAACAGACGCTTACATCAGTATAATTTAAGAAAACTTATGAACTAGATGAAAAAATATTAATGTAACATGAGTATTACATTAAGATAACAAACTTTTAAAAAGGAAATAATGATTAAAAACAAAATTACCAAAATCCTTTGGATTTAGTTCTCCTAAAGCAACTCATGGAGCTCAAATCTTCCTTTATCTCTAATAGGTCTGATATGGAACAAGCATTACCAAGATCTTCTGGTACAATTTAGATCTACCATGGTGCATCATCCTTTTTTCCATATCTGATTAACATTCGAAGCTATTAGAGATGGTGAACGAGTTCCAAGTCATCGGGGGTGCTCTAGTGGCCGAGTGGTGCTTGTGTGGGTGCACCATTTCTAGTCCCACTGGAGAAGTAGTTCACGATGGTTAATGGTGATGAAGATAGTGGTATAGATGAACTTTTATTGAAGAGAGAGAGTGTGTATGGGGGAGGGGTGATTTTCCAGTAGAATAGTAAACCATTATATATAGTATAAAAAAATTACAAATTTAGCCCTCATCTAATCTTAGTCATTCAAATGGCATCTATATTATATCATATTAAATCTAAGGTTACAAATGCGTTAACGGGTTACCACAAATACTATGGGTTAACATTCGAACCTCTCCATATATATAATATACATGTACATTAACACTCACAAATATCACTTGATGTGTTTTATAAAAACGTAACGAAACCGACACGAACTTAATAATAATTTCAACTATAATACAAGAACGTTGACTTGCAATTTTCATCATGTGAATACATCTAAGGTGTTGTTTGTTTTTTCTGCAATAAAATATATGCAGTCTGCGAACCACATCTGCAGACATCTGCAGGAGAAGAGGTGGACCAAACGTCTACGGTCTGCAAGAAGAAGACTATTTGTTTTTAACATCTGCAGACTGCTAAAATATTTTGTAATTAAAATAAACCTATTTTTTAAACTTTAAAAACTACTTTAACATTAAAATTTAAATAAAAATCATACAACACTGAAATAATATTCATAAAACCATAGAAATACATTTTATTTTAAACGAGAGGGGATGAGGGAGGAGGGACACGACTGAGTGGGGAGGAGGGAGGAGGGGAGTCGGCTGAGAGGGGAGGAGGGAGGTGGGATGCGACTGGAGGGAGGTGGCAGCGAGGGAGGAGGTGGAGGTTAGGTGATAGTGGCAAGGAGGAGGTGAAGGGAAGAGAACCGATGAAGAGTAGGCTTAGGAAGGAAAGGATGTCTGATGGTTTTTAGGGTATTTTTTTGTGGGGGAAGAAGTTAGAAGAGGTGTGAAGAGAGTGGGCAATGTCTTCCCAAGAAGGGGTGAGGAAGACCTTTATTAATGAAAGGTCTTCTAGAAATCAAACAGTCTGGCCTCTCAAAATGTCTTCCCATGTCTGCGTGCGCGCAGATAAAGAGTTGGGGAAAAGCTTTTTGAAAAAAACAAACACCTCCAAAGTCACCAATGATCCACCAAAACTCATTTATTATGAACTTGTCTAAGTTTACCGGCCAACGATTTGATAGGAATTAATGGATGAAACCGACTAAAGAAAATGTCAACTTGAAGGATGAAAAAAATGCTTAGTCCAACTTCAACTGAACAAGAATTTAACCATAATGGTATTCCTCAATAATGTAGGTACTACCCCATGACTATTCCCACTGATCAACTATACAGGACCTGTTAAGTGATGGTCAATACAATCAGTCTCATAATGAGGAGAGTGTTAGAACACTTAACAGATCAAATAGGGAACCTAGTTTATATGAATGATACTATGAACACAAGTAAACAATGAGATAGAACTAAGAACATGAACAAGACAAGTATGGTTTTCAAGAATGCTGTATATTGCTCTTAAGTTCTTTTACAAGTGTTACAAAGAATAAAAAGAAATACAAGAACCTGAGATACTTTATACTACATCCTACAGCGGGCCATACTTTGAAGGCCAGCTGGAAACACTAATCTAAACAACAAGATCAATGTAAAGTCAAAAGGCAGATTGTCTTTTGACTCGTGACTATGACATGCCGTAGCTCATATCCTAATATATTACAAAAAGGATAAAAGGTACAAAGTAGAAAGTTACAAACTCAAAACCATAATCTACAGTTACAAAAGCATGGACCTTTTCACCAACTCATGCAAGTTGGTGAGTCTTCAGAGTTGTAGCGGAAAGTTGGTCAGCTTTATGCAAAAATAGATCAAAGAAAGCATGTCCTCTCTGTCTTCGGAAGAAATCAGTCTTCACTTCATTGTCTTCAAAAGACTTTGTCTTTGAAGGTTCAAAAGACTTCATCTTTGCCTTCAGAAGATTTGGTCTTTGGCTTCAAAAGATTTTACACTTAGAATAATTTGTTGTGAGAAGTGTAAAACTTTCAAAATGACTTCTACTCTGCACAATATGCATGCAAGCTGGAAGCTTCTTAGTTGCTTTGGTTTCTCTGGTTGCATCAGCCTTTCAAGTATAACCTTACAAACTCCCCCTAGGCTGATGCTACCAAAACAAAGAAGTATACTTAGATATTGACAGTCCTCATCAGAAACAAGACCATTCCTTTCTTCATCAATTGATTAGGATCCCTCAGACTCTCATAATACCTTCTCATGTCATGGAGATCATGCAGAGGAAGATCAAGCAAGTCTTGCCAGAAATAGACATCTTGACCTCCTTGATATCTAATGACATACCACCTGTCTGGATTAGTTCCAAAGGTCCAAGACAGGATGGGTCTTCCAGTTGCAAGAGGCTCTACTAGAGTTGGAGTTGGTTGAGCAGCCTCTTCTTGCACTACCTCAGTATGCTCTGACTCATCCTGAGATGTAGAGGTGGATGCCTTGGACTTCTTCTTTGAACCACTCTTCCTGGCCATCCTTTTCCTACTCTTTGAAGTCATTAACTAAGAAGACTGGCCTTCAGCACCAGGTTGACTTATTATGTCTTTCTCAGTTGGGTCCTCTTCCCTTACAAGTTCAGAAGGAGAGGGATTTGGACCCTGTTGTGGATTAGAAGATGAACTTGGCTGAGATGTAGCTCTAGGCTCAGGTTGTGTTGTCTCAGTAGGTTCAACCTTTACCTCAACTTTAGGTTGAGCTTGACTTGGTGGAGAATGCAAGTCAACAAGCTCTCCCTTTTTAATCTTCTGCTTGATCACTCTAATCTGCTCATCCATATTGGATAGAGACATTGGACCAAGCCTCCTTCTGGAGAATCCATACACCTTCAAGAAGCTCATCATCCTCTGCCTATCAGCAGACTTTTTTTGACTCTTTTGGATGATGGCTCTTGACTTTGCAGCTTCTTCCCTCATTTTTTCCTTAGCAGGCTTCGTTTTTTGATAACTTGTTGCTCCAGCTGCTTAAGATACTCGAATTCAACATATTCATATGATAAGGGAAGAAGAGCAGATACCTGATAGAGACTTGTGGCCCTCAGGTAGCTAATCATGTTTTGTCTATTAGCTTCCTTGTCTACCTGAGGTTGTTCAGTTGTCACAATCTCTTTCTCATGGCTTTCCTGAACTGGGGAAAGGATAGGAGCATGCTTATAGAGCCTTTTCTGTCGCGTTTCTTCCTTGATTTTTAGGAGCAATTCTGCATCCTTTGCCTCCTTCCTCTCTTTTAATAGCTCTGTGTCTACCAGTTCACTGAGTTCCTTTAAGGGAAGATAGACGAGTTCATCTATGTTGTAGTTCCTGGTCCCTAGGTAGTTTAATCTGGCTGCCCTCAACTCATCATCCTGAGTTTTTGGCCTGGGGGCAGCCCGTATAGCAGCTTCCATGAACCTTTGAGACCCTCTTGAATGCTCTCCCCTTAGCTTCATCTTCCCCTCTCTCTCCTCCTCCTCAATCTCCTTAAAGGTCATCTTCCTCTTCCTTTTGTCATGCATAGGCCTTGGTGACTTAGGGTGGAGAGAGATTTGGCCTTCATTGGTTGGTTCAGCAGTCAAGCTCTGGCCAGAGAGAAGTTGTGAAGCACCTTCACTAGTTGGTGCCTCACTAAGGGTTGATGATGTTGAAGCAGTTCTTGTAACAAGGTTTACAGGGTCTATCACTGGGCCTTCGGTCAAGGTTTCCTCTTCGAAGCTGATCTTAGGTTCCACCTCAACATCTAGTTGACCAATGACATTGCCTATTAGCCTTTGTCTTTTTCTTTGTCTGAACTCTTCAACAATCCTGTCTTGAATCCTCTCAGCCAGTCTGCCAGCTTGCTTGTTTTAACTAGGATTGGTAAGTGGCATGTGGACTAGAGGAAGACTGACATAGAACTTCAGGGCCTGAAAATTAAAAACCTCTTGCTGCCCCTAAAGTGTATGCAAAATCAGAGCTCTTCTGTCAGCATCATACAAATATTTCATTCTCAGCATCATGGGGTGGGGTAGACATAGCTCTTAGAATACCCTCCTTAAACAGACTTTGAATGAGTGATTCCACATCAATATGGACTAAGGAGGTTTCTAAGTATGAACAATTGCAAGTGAGGTTGGTGAATCCTTAATGTTCATACTCTGTGAAGAACTCCTAGGTTATGTGATTGCTTGGACTTTCTCCCCCTTTTTGGTAGCATCACCCTCTTGCATAGGTGAGCTAGGGGTTTGGTCTGTCACATCCATGGGTTCTTGTGTTCATGGTTGAGCTCTCCTGAAAGGTCTCCCAGCTAGTTGTTCCTTGAGATCAGAAATCTCAAGTTGCTGATCATTGACCTTTCTTAGCCAGGTAGTCACCTGAGATTCCAAGTGACTAACCTTGGAGACTAAATTGGTGCAGGTTTGAATCAGCTTTTGCACCTTTATTCTCATATTCCTCTCATCTTCATCAGAAGAATCAAGGGGGGATGAGAGAATAGGACCTAAGTCTTCTTCTTCATCACCAGCACTTTGTTCTTGGCTGCTAGATTTCCCCTGCACCATGACAGCTTCAAGTGAAGTGTCAATGGGCTGGGTTGCCATGGTCTAGGTTTTAATGATGTAGTTACTTGTTGAAGTGAGAGCCTCTTCCATATTGACCTCCTGAACAGATTCAGGGAGATCCACCTCAGTAGTAGGTGGATGATGTGGACTAGACATGGGAGAAACAGGAGTACTCATCTCTGCTTGAGTAGGGGAGGAGAAAAGAGAATCATGATACTCATTGAATCCCATGTCTTTATCATCATAGAATTCTAGGTTTGGAATGGGTTGGTTTAGATCAAGAGGTTGGGGATGGTAACTGTCCCCTGAAGGTTGTTTACTAGAGTGTTAAGACTTGAATGAAGGCTTAAGGCTTGGGGGGTTGTGAGCTCATCAGGCTGAGCATGAGAAACCTCAACACTGATCATTGGTAAGATGGGAGTGGTTTGCTCCTTAGGATAAGTGGGAGCTCCAGTGTCTACTTCCACCTATGTGGGTGGTAATATAGGGGCCTGCACAGACTGAGTAGCATGTGCTAGGGTTCGTTTGGATTCTCTTTGGTAAGTGATGGTTATTTATGGCTGTATAGGGGGTTGAGAAGTAGAAGGTGTGGGTTCAACACTAGCTAGTGCTGCTAGGTTGTCACCTTGAGCAATGAGCTCTAACATTTTTAGGACAAGGGTTGTTTCTACCCCTGAGAAACCAATAGTTGGCTTTCTTATAGTCTTGAAGATATCGGGCTTCATCTTTCCCAATTTTAGAACATTACCTGTTCCCCTTAACTGTGAGCCCAGATCACAGTTGAGAATGTGCTGGACCTATCTAGGGAACATGTAATATTCTAAGGAGTCCAAGTTTGCAAGTAAGTTAATGTACACAAATTATGAATACCTCAAATTGACTCCCTGAACCATCCTATGGACTATATAGGAAAGGTCCTCTAGAACTTGGTCCCATCCTCCATGCTTGTCAGATAGACTTTGGATGACGACATGGAGGAGGTATTTCCATTGAGAGGAAACCTTCCTTTTCCTGAAGGTCTTGACAGAGAAATCCCCTTCATAGCCCATCTAACCAAAAGAATGGTTAACAACATACTTGGGGAAGGACAAATCACCTTTGACATCATCCAGCCTTAGATGTGAGTTTATGGATGCTGGAGTGATGAAGATTGTCCTCCCCTGTATTGTGGCAGACAATGCCTTCTCCCCATCCATGGTGACCTTTTGACAGGTCCTCCAGAATTCCAACAACTGGTCCTCAAAGAGTGGAGGATCTATGGTGAGGGAGGTGAAGTAGTTTGATAGAGTGAGAAAGCGAGAAACCTCTAAGAAACCAGGATAGTTCTCAGAGTTAAACAGAGCAACTTGATTATGTTGCCTGTGAAGTTGCATGGAGAAATCGGGTTGGTTTCTGCGATGAAGGTTGGCTATTTTGAGGTAGCTTTGTTGTGAAGGAAGATAAGAATAAGGGCGGTTTGTGGGTGAATTTAGGTTAGAGAATTTTCAGATGAAGAAGATAGTGAAAGAGGGAAACCGTTAAGAGAATATATATAAAATGAATTTGAGACAAAGTTAATGCAAAAGGATAAACTTTGAAATCCGAATGTCAGTCCCACCTTTAAAAAGTGCCCAAAAAGGTAGTTTTCTTGGAAGTCGAAAATCTTCCGAAGGTATTTTTGTCTTTGGAAGTTTTTAAGCAAAGCTTTCGAAGCCAATTTGGCTTCAGAAGATATTTGTAAGATTTGTGAAAATTTTGCTTCGGAAGGAAAATACTTAGAGAATTTTGCTTTCGAGACATGTTTGGTTTTGAAAGATATCAGGACTTGGAAGTTTTATTCTAAAGAGAATAAATCTTCCAAGACTTTATTGTTTTCAGAAGAAAATTGTCTTTCAAATATATGTAAGTACTTAGAAGCATATTTAGGCTTCGGAAGATATATCAAAATTTCTTCCGAATGTAAATGTCTTATAAGTAGTTAGTTGATCTGAAGACATAATTTTCTTCCGAAGACAACTTGATATCTTCTGAAAGAAAATATGTTTAATATTTTCAAAAATCTAAGGAATATCTTTTGAAAAAATTTCTTCCAAAGGAAACTGGGCTTATGAAGATGATAAAATAGACAACTTAGGACACACAGGTTTTAGAAATATAATTGATTTAAGTTTAACAAAAAAATCTACTCAAAGTTAATCATCCCAATAGCTGATACAAGATATTTGAATCTTTATTCATCAAAAGCTTTAGTGAACAGATCAGCATATTGTTCATTTATGTTAACTTTGACTAGTTTGATTAATCCTTTTTCAAAATTATCTCTAATCAAATGATACATGATGTTGATATGTTTTGTCCTTGAGTGCTGCACAGGATTCTCTATAATAGAGATAGCACTGTTGTTGTCTATGTGGATGGGAGTCTCTTTGAAGTTGAATCCATAGTCTAGCATCTGATTCTAAATCCAAAGCACTTGAGCACAGCAGCTTGCAGCAGCAATGTATTAAGCTTCAGTAGTTGATGCAGACACACATGATTGTTTCTTACATTGCCATGAGACAATCCTTCCACCAAGGAATTGACAGCCCCCAGATGTAAACTTTGCAGTCATGTTACAGCCACCATAGTCACTGTCTATATAGGCATACAAATTGAAGTCAGAATTCTTTAGATACCAAAGGCAAAGCTTAGGAGCACCTTTGAGATATCTAAGAATTCTCTTGACAGAAACCAAGTTTGACATCTTGGGGTTGGCTTGATATCTTGTACAGATGCATGTGGCAAACATGATATCAGGCCAGCTGGCTATGAGGTACATAAGAGACCTAATCATAGCCTTATAGAGATGTTCATCCACACACTCCCCCTCAAGATCAGGTCCAAAGGAGTGGTTTCTGGCTATTGGAGTCTTTGCAACCTTGCAATCAGTCATGTTGAATCTTGTAAGGATGTCTTGTACATACTTTAACTGACTTATGAAAATGCCATTTTCAACTTGCTTCACTTGAATTCCTAGAAAAAAATTGAGTTCCCCCATGGCACTCATTTCAAATCTATTCTTCATCAGCCTCTCAAAGTCTTTATAGAGCTTTGGATTAGTTGACCCAAAAATAATGTCATCTATATATACTTGAACTAGCATTAAGTCATTCCCTATTCCTTTGATGAAGAGAGTTCCATCTATAGTACCCCTCTTGTAGCCATGTTGACAGAGATACTGAGATAGTGTCTCATACCATTTTCTTGGAGCTTGGTGCAGCCCATAAAGAGCTTTATCAAGCTTGCAGACATAATCAAGATGATCAGAATCTGCAAAGCCAGATGGTTGTTTGACATACACCTCTTCATCAATCACCCCATATAATAAAGCACACTTGACATCAAGTTGGTAGACCTTGAAATCCTTGGATGCAGCAAAAGCCAGGAATATTCTTACAGCTTCAAGTCTTGCCGCAGGAGCAAAAACATCTGTGTAGTCAATTCCCTCTTCTTGTGTGTATCATTGAACAACTAGTCTGACCTTGTTCTTGATGAAAAGTCCTCTATCATCCTTTTTGTTTCTAAAAACCCACTTGGTTCCTATGGTAGTCTTCCTTTGAGGAAGAAGACATAGGTTCCATACCTTTTGTCTTTTGAATTGAAGCAGCTTCTCTTGCATTGGTTCAACCTAACTTTCATCCTTCAAAGCCTCATCAACTTTTTTTGACTTTATCTGGGACAAGAAACAAGAGTATAGACAAATATTTTTGTCATGGGTTTGTCCTCTTGTTCTCACCCCTGTATCAACATTTCCAATGATGTTTGTGGTGGGGTGTTACTTGTGGATCCTGAGTTTAGGGATCACATCAAGTTGATTGGAAAGATCTAAATTTAAGAAGTTTAGATCCGGCAATGGAGTATCACCCACCACATCGGCACACTTATCAAGAGAGGCTTGATCCAATGAGTGCGTGACGTCATTTATGGTTTCTTCTATGGAGTGGTTATCAGCATCAGGAAATTCTTGATCACTGTCACCACTTCCATTTCCTCCTACATTTGAAGTTCCTTCTTCTGAGTTTTGAGACTCTGAGCTGGAATTTATAGGCGCCTCAGATGTATCAGCTGAACTTGTCATGTTTGTGCTAATAGGATCTTCACTTGTAGAGTTAGTTACCATTGGAGCTGAAGTAGTATACTTGTTTGGTCTTCTCAGCTCAAATCTTGGGTCAGGATCTCCTGTTGATAAGTTACCAGTAGATCCTGAAATATTCTCACAAGATTTGTTAAAATAGGTTGTAACTAAATTAAGATCAAACAGCCAATCAGGACCAGAACCTTTCACACTAGGAGTGTGCTCATTAAAGGTCATATTGGCTGACTCCTCAACTACTCTAGTTCTAAGATTGTATACTTTATAAGCCTTAGCTTCAAAAGAGTATCCAATAAAGTGTCCATCATCTGATTTCTCAATAAATTTGGCTATTTGATCTTTGGTATTCAAGATGGTGCAAGGACATCCAAATAACCTGAGGAAACCAACAAACGGTCTCCTTTTGTGCCACAGCTCATAAGGAGTCTTACCATGAGTCTTAACCACTAAAACTTTATTCTACACATAGCAGGTTGTGTTAACTGCCTCTGCACAGAAGGTGGTGGGTAGTTTAAAGGCAGACAACATGGTTCTTGCAGCCTCAATAAGTGTCTTGTTTCTCCTCTCAGTAATACCATTTTGCTAAGGAGTCCTGGGAGCACTATATTGTCTTGTAATACCTCTTTTATCACAGAATGTGTCAAGGATTTAGTTCTTAAATTATGTTCCTTGATCACATCTTATGGTTGATCTCATTGATTCTCAATTTTCAGAATGAAGTTCTTCAAGATCTCAGGAGTCTCATCCTTAGTACTAAGGAAAAAGACCCAAGTGAATCTTATGAAGTAATCTATGATCACCAAACAATATGAGGTCCTTCCTAGACTCATTACACTAGTAGGGCCAAAGAGATCCATATATAATAAGTGTAGGGGAGTAGTGATAGAGTTTTTTTCCTTTGGCTTGTGAGACACTTTGTGTTGCTTCCCTTTCAGACATGCTACATAGTGGTCATAACTTGTAAACTCTTTCTTTGGTATTCCGGTTACCAAATCATTCTTAATTAATTTAATCATGTTTTTAAAGTTTACATGGCACATTCTTTTATGCCAGAGGAAAGACTCATCATTATTTGCTTTAGATAGAAAGCAAGAGACTTCTCCTGAGGGAGATGTTTCTTGCAGGTCCATCTTGTGCATGTTCCCTTTCCTGGGGGCTCTGAGCAGGATATGCTCTTAAGGAATGACCACTCCAGGCTTGAGAACAATGCACTCATGCTCAGTAAAGAGCATGTTGTGTCTCTGATCAAAAAATTAGGATATACTCAGTAAATTGTACCCAAGCTCTTTGACAAAGTTTACCTTTTCAATGCTGAGCTTACCATTTGTGACCGTGCCCCTTCCAGTAATGTAACCTCCAACATCTCCTCCAAAAGCAACTGGCCATCCATCAAATTTCTCAAAATGTTGAAGTAGAGAACCATTACTTGTCATGTGCCTGGAACAGCTACTATTAATGATCCATACATTCCTCTTAGTCTTTAGCTGTTCCTACATAAGAAAGAAATGCTTAGTTATATTTGGAAACCCAAGCTTTATTGGTCTTGGGCTTATCAAGTGATTTGAAGACAATGTAATAGTGATTGATCCTATGTTTAAGTTTTGAGAATCATCAGCTGTTGTTGATGAAGAACTTTCAGTCACTTGGTCTTCCTTCATCTTCCACACCATCTTTGGAAGATTAGACTTGACCTTCAACACTTCGGAAGTTTTGACAACTTCGGAAGTTTTGGAGACTGGACCTTCGGAAGATCTTGCTTTCACTGCAGCAGGCTTCAGTACTTCGAAAGCATTTCTTTCTACCGAGACCAACTTTTCTTCCGAAGGAAAGTTTTCACTTGTCTTCTTCTTCACTTTGGAGCTTCTGAAAGGAAAAGATTTTCCTTCTGAAGCTAGCTTTTCTTTCTTCTTGTCAAAAGTTTTCTGTTTGATCATGTGGACAGTACTTTTAGGATTGTAAATGCAATCCTTAGCAAGATGGGAAGTACTACCACACATTATGCAATCCACTTGCTTCCTTCTAAGAGTCGTCTTCTGAGAGAAAGACTGAATTTCATCACTTTCCAACCCCATCTTTATCTTCACAGATGATGTAGCAAGCTTCTTAGGGTGAGGCTTGCTTTTGGAATTGGATAGTTCAGGCTGTGTAGTAGTGGTACACAGCTGATCAGCCTTCTTCTCTTTACTGGAATGAGTTGGACATGAACTAGAACTTCTGGTACTAAAGTTCGTAGTTAAGTCTTCAGACTTCACCACTTCAAATCCTGCAGAGATAAACACTTGTTTCTGCTTAGAGTTGAAAGTGGCCTTGATCTCTGGAGCCTTCTTTGATTTTCTCTTGGCTTTTCTGATCAAGTTCTTCCTTTTAGACTTGGTTATCCCAGATTCTTTTCTCTCCTTAGGAGAATAGTGTCCCTTCTTAGGATGATCTTCTTCACTCTTCTCAGAATCATCCTTCACTATCTCCTCTTCATCCACTTCATCAATAGGGTCTATAAGGGGAAGCTCATCTTCACAAGTTCCACACCTTGGAGATCTTACAGACAATAGAGTGTGTGGAGGAGCTATCTCAGTAGATCCCAGTCCCTGCTTATTCTGATAACAAACTTTTGCATGCAGAGATGAGGTATGTTCATGCTTAAGAGTTGAAATGGTTTTCTCTAGATCTTCTATTTTAACTTTGTAATCATTTTCAGCTCTTTTGAAATCAGCTTTTAAAATGTTTAAGGACTCAAGATCAGACCTCATCTCTAAGTTATAAGACCTATCTCTGTTAACTTTAGCAATACATTCAGGTGTACAAAGATGTTCCAATACCTTGGCTTCTTTATGATCTGCCATCAGTGCTTGTTTTAGAGATGCATCCTCAACCTGAAAGCTCCAGTCAAAGCCTCCTTCTTCAACAGCAACTGCAGCTTGCTGCTTGGACTTCTTATTCTAGGGAGCTCTATTAGTGTAGTTTGGTCTGGTTTGTGCTTGGCTACCATTTGTCTTTGGTGCCTTGAACTCTCTAGCAAAGTGTCCCATTTGGTTATAGTTGTAACACTTTACTTTGCTTTTGTCCAGCCTAAACTTTCCACTGGTTGCATTGCTATGAAACTTCCTCCCTGTCCTCTTGTAAAACTTCTTGGCTCTATGAGTGATAGGAGCCATTTGCTGGACTATTTCTATGTACTCCAGATCATCTAGATGGATGTAGTCCAGGTCTTCAAGGGTAAAGAGAAGGTTGCCTATGCTTTCATCAATATACACAAGGCTTGTGAAGAGCTTGTCTCTTGGAATGGGCTTCCTTGGATATAGCCCTCTCTTGGTGTCTCCAGGAAGGTGATGAAAGGACCCTTTTGTGAGTTGTCAGGGTAGCAGATGAAATGATGCTATGGTTCTCTGCAATCCCTTTCAACCATATGCAGGGCTGAACTCTACTGATTGTTAGAGTTACCAGATGGATTTTGCATGTTTATCTCCATTTGGTAGCCATTGAGGATACCATATAACTCAGTGAGAGTAAGGATCTTGAGGTTCTCAGTCCTCTTGATGACCACACAATAGTGTGTCCATTGTCTGGGAAGAGAGGACATGAACTTCCTCACAATGTCCCTGTTCTCAAGAGTTACTCCAACATCCATTAGAGTGTCCACCATCTCAACATACCTGAAGTATTGTTAAGTCATGGTTTCACCTGTTTTGAAGGTAACTGCTGCTTCAAGAGATCCTTCTTGTTCTCTTTTGCTTCAGTGGACTCCTCATACATAAGCTTTAGTGCATCCCATAGTTGCTTAGCAGTCTTGAACTTTTTGAATCCTCTGTAGGAGTTTGGAAGAGCAGTTTGGAGAGCAGTCATGGCTTTCTGATCTATATCTATCTTTTTCCAGTCTTCTTCAGAATAGTCAGTCACTTCCTTTGGTATCATACCACCACTACCAGCAGCTGAAGAAGTGGATGGTACATGAGGTCCAGAGACAACAAATCCCTACATCCTGGAGTCTTGAAACTTGATAAAGCCTTCTATTCTTTGGCACCAAGTATCAAAATCATCAGGAGTGATCAGTGAAGACTTTGTCATGGTACCAGTTTCCATATCAGCCTTTGTGATAGCTGCCATTTGAGTTGTTAAGTGTTTTGTGAAACTGAAGGGATTTAAGATGGTGAGATCTTACAATCAAGAGCCTAAAATGCTCTAATACCAATTGCATGACCGGTTAAGGGATGGTCAATACAATCAGTCTTACAATGAGGAGAGAGTTAGAACACTTAACAGATCAAATAGGGAACCAGGTTTATATGAATGATACTATGAACACAAGTAAACAATGAGACAGAACTAAGAACAAGAACAAGATAAGTATGGATTTCAAGAATGTTGTATATTGCTCTCAAGTTCTTTTACAAGTGTTACAAAGCATAAAGAAATACAAGAACCTGAGATACTTTATACTACATCCTACAGCCGGCCATACTTTGAAGGCTAGCTGGAAACACTAATCAAAACAACAAGATCAATGTAAAGTCAAAAGGCAGATTATCTTTTGACTAGTGACTATAACATGCCATAGCTCACATCCTAATATATTACAAAAAGGATAAAAGGTACAAAGTAGAAAGTTACAGACTTTAAATCATAATCTACAGTTACAAAAGCATGGACCTTTTCACCAACTCATGCAAGTTGGTGAGTCTTCAGAGTTGCAGCGGAAAGGTGGTCAGCTTTATGCAAAAGTAGATCAGAGAAAGCATGTCCTCTCTGTCTTCAGAAGAAATCAGTCTTCACTTTGTTGGTTTCAGAAGACTTCATCTTTGGCTTCGGAAGATTTGGTCTTTGGCTTCGGAAGATTTTACACTTAGAATAATTTGCTGCGAGAAGTGTAAAACTTCCGAAGTGACTTCTACTCTGCACAATGTCCATGCAAGCTGGAAGCTCCTTGGTTGTTTTGGTTTCTTTGGTTGCATCAGCCTTTCAAGTATAACCTTACAAACTACAACTCGATTGTGAGTTTTTTATAGCACATCTTTGTAACACCCGAAAACTTCAAAAAAGAAAAGGAAAGAAAGTAAAGGAGCAAATGAGATTTATTTAAAAGCAAGGGGTAAAAGTATGCAAGGGAAAAACCAGCCCATAATGGGGTTTAAAAGAGAGATGGTCGCCCATACTCTCTCCCATGCACTCAAACCTACGACTTTAGAGAGAGAAAAAGGCTCCTCATCGGTTCTAGAGTGAGAAAGTGAAAATTCTTCAAGAATGTAAGATTTTCATGCTGATTCTTCTCAGATCTAGTCGGGTTTAAGCTTATAGGCAGATTTCTACGTGTTTCTATGTGTTAAGTTTGAATGTTTACGTGTGTATAGGTGGTAGAACTCCAGGTTGCTCTCGGGTTTGTAGTGGTTTGCTCGAAAGTCAGTTAAGATGAGTTCTAGATCCCCTCTTTCACACGTTTTCTACTTGTTTGGGGCTGATATGTGTATTAAAAAGATGTTTATTAGCAAAACTATGTTTTTCTATCAAAAAGATGACTTTTACAATGCATGCTTTTCAATGATTCTGTGATGATAAATGGGTGTGCTAAGTGTGAATCTGATAGATCTATGCTAAGTATACGTTTAAAGGTGTTGTATGGAACTAGAATTCACATAAGCATGACATAAGTGTTTAAACAACTGTCCGCTGTGGGCTTTGGATGTCCAATGTGGACACTTGGAAAGGTTTTAATGTTGTCCGATGTGGGCATTAAATGTCCGCTGTAGACATTTAAGTATTCTAGACTGTCCGTTGTGGACACTTAAGTATTCATGAATGTTTGTTGTGGGCACTTAAGTGTTAAGAGTCATCCGTTGTGAACCTTAGTCATCCATTGTATGCCTTAGTGAACCTTGGTCATCCGCTGTAATGCCTTAGTCATCCGTTGTGAACCTTGGTTATCTACTATGGACTTTGTTCATCCGCTGTGGACTTGTTCACCTGCTGTGGACTTGTTCATCCGCTGTGAACACTTAGGTTTATCCTGAAAATTTAGGAATAGAGTTTAAGTGATTAGTACTAATGTTCTAATAGGAGAATATGTTTTCTATATGATTTTAATGTTATGATCTTTTACAGTTGTTATGAATAATTATTACCATTTCATGTTATGTGATTATACGACAATGGATATCTTAAAAGTATTATTCATAATCAAGTGGACATAATAGAATAAAAGAAAGACAGTGGAACTTAATGAATGTTACCCCCGTGCCCTTATGATGAATGAAAAGCCTTGCAAGCTAAATGAATGGAGGTGCACGACCACGTTGTCGTTAGCTCAACTGATGTACGACTGTTTCAGCCCATGAGGATGCACATCTAGGGTCTAATCCTTGTGATTGACCAATGAATGAATGAATGGGACCTGTATTCATGAGAAGGCTTCGTGCCTAGCAGTGTGGGTCAACTATCAAGGGTTAGCTACCATGATAAACGTGTACCGGCAGGGGTTCGACATTTGTTGCCAACCAAATGATGTAGGCTCTTGCTTTGTGTAATCCTAGTTAATGGAAGTGAAAGATAATGAAATAAAGAAAGATAATGAAAGCTTTAATGAATATTATCAGTCATTTTGACTGTTTATGTATTATGGATGGGTGATCACTAATGGAAGCTTTCAAAATGTATATTTTTATATATTAACAAAACTAGAACTCACTCAGGGACGCTGACTTTTTATATGTATATCAGTTGGCAGGTAATAAAGTTGCTGGGGATAGCATGAGGATGGAGATACTTGGAAAATAAAGATTGACATTCATGTTTTTGCAGAAACAATGTTTTTGTCTTGTAATACAACAAAAATGTCTTTTTGTACTTAATGACAATGATGTATTTTTTGGCACAAATTATTACTAATGCAATGAAATGAATTTGTTAAATTATTCCGCTGTAATGTTTTCATATTTCAATGAATTTTAAATGTATTGTGCTATGAATGACCAACTGTGAGGTTTCCCGGGATCGGGGCTTTACAGTCTTTTACTGCTTTTACTTAGTTTTGGGGCAAAAACATGTTAACTAAATGTCCTGATTCATATTGATTTCATGTCACACTAGTCCACCATATGATGTCTTACTTTAGTTAACTGATTATCATACTAGAAGTCCCCGACTGAACTGAACTGAACACAACCACTTAGCTACTGGATGTAGCATAAGGATTGATATAAATAGTACTATCAGGGTCTGACAACCCACATTCATCCAACTGATTGGAATGTGTAAATCCACAGTCAACTATGTTGAATGATTATATTCCTAACTGAGTTAGTTTAGTTTAGTTAGGGAGCGGTGCTACCTAGTAGAGTACCGGTGGTTGGTGAGGTAATTTTCTCCCCTCTCCTTAGCTTAGGATATAGTTTGGTCCAAGCCCTACTTTACATTACTATTTGGGTTGGTAAGCATGTTGTTATGTTATTGGTTATTCCAAACTGCTTTGCTATTGATAAAACATTCATTGCATGTTAATGAGTTTCAATTGAAAGAATATTTTAAAAGTAGTTTTTTGATAAAATGGAAGTTTTGATCTATGAATCGTGGCTATTAGCCACACAATGATTATAAACTTTTTCAAAGGTGTCAAGAGTGTCATGTGAATGGTCTTTGAAATGTTGCACTTCGCGCGCAAAGGAATGAGTCTCAAAACGACTTATTTCCCGAATTGGCAAAGAAAGTAGAATCCAACATAATCCTTGCTTGTCGTCTGTATAACAAAACTGTTAGAGTAAATGTATACGTAATATTCAAATTTATCGTTGTAACATGCTTGATTTTTTTATTATAATTTTTTTTATAAAGCTTCAATTATCATCAAAGTCTTCATCATAACATAGTTAATATACAAAAGAATTTCAATTAATTATAAGAAAAGTTATATGATGTTTGGTTTATAAGTTTGTAAATGAAATCAAAATGTATAAAATTAAAATTTCAAAGACCCCATCCCAACCCAAATCCAAAGTCTTTCACAGTTGCCTAACCCCTAATCTCAACTTTTGATTGCTGTAGAAACAACATCGGTTCATCACCGGTCTCATCACCGTTTTGGCTTCGAACAACCTTCTTTAGGTTTCGATCACTGATTCTTCTTCATCGCTTGTTTGTTTGTTCTTCTTCTGCGGTTTTACCTTCGGTTTTTTGGCTTTCGATCTGATCTTCACCTCTTTTCGGGCTTCGATCACCAGTTTAACTTCGCTTTTCGTTTGGACTCTTCCTCTATCTCTTTCGGACGATCTGTTGTTGATTCCGGCAGCCAATTTATCATCCGATCGGGCAAATTTGGTTTCGTTTAGCTCACGTCACGGTTAGATTTCTCTCATCTATTGATCTCATGTCCTTTATATTGTCTGCATTGTGTAATTCAATCGCTTCATCGTCCCAAGTAGTGTTGTAGGCTTTCAGGAGCAATAACTTTCATAGCATGTAGTTAAAATTGTGTCATTGTTTCATGATTTTCATGTAATTAGGTCGCACTTGCTTCTGAATTTTGTATTTTGTATGCCTTAGATCTGTTTTTTGTAATTTTATTAGCTCTGTAGAAAGCATTGCGAAAGTGATTCAGTATTTTATTGCTGTCGCCCATGGTATGTGTCTAGAATTATTGATTGATATGATTATATGATATTAGCTGGAATTGTGATTATCCAACTTTGTGTACTCCGGAAGATGTGAACTTTAGCTAATGTTTTAATTAAACTGGATGATCATATATACAAACAGATGTTATACACTTACACACACATGTTGGGATCTGGGCGTCTGAAAATTGTGCGTATAGATTGTTGTGGCAATTCATCAGTTGGCAGTTAGGCACCGCATTTTGTTGTTGTAGCTATAAATTGTGCATATATATTGTTTTTTTTGTATGAAGGTTTTGAGCAAGAAGAATAATGTGACCATGATGTAGCTGTACATTGATCTTAGTCATCAATAAGAATTAACTTTTTTCGGTTTATTCACTTTAATATATTGTTATGAGAGGACTAGTCATCTTATCATCTATAAAAATTTAACTGTATGTTCTCTACAACAGGAATCATGAAGTTGTACCTTGTCATTGACACCTAAGGCAGACTCGTCGTGAGATAATGGACTCACCTGGTTAGCTCCTTGCAACTTTTTGAAGATTTTACAAATTTATAAACTATCAAGTTTTCTGTCACCTTTTTTTGATTGCATGCTTATGTCTTGTTAATTGGTTTTTACAAATAAGTCATGTAATGCATTCTTTTAGATTCTCCTTCTTGATTTTGTTTGACATTTATTGCAGTTGGTGGATTGAGGGCTACATCTGTTGTTGTTCTTACACTTGATACCAACGAGGTTTACATAGTTGCTAGCTTGTCTTCTAGGAATGATACTCAGGTCATTTATATCGATCCAACAACCGGATATCTTAGACATGAGGGGAAGCTAGGTTATGATGTTTTCAACTCCCAAGATGAGGCATTAAACTACATCACAAACGGTTCAAGGTTGCTTTGGAAGAGTATAATTCATGCAAGAGCCATATTAGGTTATGCAGTACTTGGGAGTTCTGGTTTGCTGCTCGTCGCAACAAAGTTGACTGCTAGCATTCCAAATTTGCCTGGTGATGGTTGTGTATACACTGTTAGTGAGAGCCAATGGGTCAAAGTTGTACTTCAAAATCCTCAACCCCAGGGGAAAGGAGAAATAAAGAACATTCAAGAACTGGCTGAACTTGATATAGATGGAAAACACTACTTCTGTGAAACAAGGGATATAACTCATCCCTTTCCTAGTCACACTTCTGTAATAAACCCTGATGAGGAATTTGTTTGGAATGGGTGGTTCTCAAATTCCTTCAAAAGAATTGGTCTAGAGCAGCACTGTGTTGTTTTACTGCAGGTATTGACCTTTATTTTATGCCTTCATATCTGGTTTTGATCTCAAATGCCCTGTTCAGCTTGACAGCTAAGAAATTAGTATTTCTATCCAATTACAGACGGGTTATCCCATGTTTGTTGCAACCTTGTAAACAAAAGTCATAATTTTAGATTGGGGTAACTTTACAGAATAGAAACCAAGTTTTGAAAGTGTTCCAAATAGGTCACAAAAGTTTAAAAAGTGTTCCAATTAAGTCACTCAGTTTTTATGTTTTATCTAAATTAAAGGTTTTAACATGTGTTTTTAGCATGTTTTTCTTTTTTTTTCAGTTTGGAAATATTTTTTCCTTATTTTTAATGCTGATTTGAAATGGTGACGTAGAATTCTTGAATTTTTTTTTTATTTTTTTTAATATAATTAACATGTTTTTTTTCTAAATTTTATAATATAATTGCATATATTGGAAATCCTGACCCCCACATCTTCTCCATCATTTCATTCTTGACACAAAAAAATTCGATGATGACTCGACTTGATGGTTTAGTGATCCAATTTGAGCAAAATATGTATGAATGACCTATTTGGAACACTTTTGAAACTTGGTTACACATTAGATTTGAGTTAACATCATCACCCATTCTATAACATGGTAAATTCAAATGAAATGAGATCTAATAGTATCACATGCTCAACCAAACTACGTCAATTAACAGGGTTTTGCAGAATGTCGAAGTTTTGGAAGCGTAGGCCAGCAAGAAGGCATTGTTGCTCTTATAGCTCGTCGAAGCAGGCTGCACCCTGGCACACGATACTTAGCAAGGGGCATAAACTCATGTTACAGCACAGGTAGATTGGTATCTCCTAAGCCCGTATGTTTGTGTTCTTTATTGTAAATATATTCATCTGGTGAAATTCTGTGGATGTATTTGTTTATAACTTCATTGACACATCTGTTTGCTCATGAGTGCTTTAGTTCTTGTAGTGCTTTCTTTCATCTTCTATATCTATTATTCAGTCTAAGTTGTTTTCTATTGTGAGTTGTGTGTTGGCTCTTTTTCTCAAATACTTTTGTAGATAAGTTTTCTAAGAAAGTTGTATTTTACAACTGACACTGTAACTTAATAGTCATCATCTGCTGTTGTGATTGCACAATAGTTGAATTTGAACAAATTATAGTCGAAACAAGCTTCAAGAGTTCAATCTTGTATCTCCTAATTATTTGTCGAATGGATAAATTATAGATCTAATTTATGTTTAGCTCCTTGCAGTAATTTAATGATATGGAACAACTTGAAATCAATAAAGGAAATTGTGTGTTGAAAGCAAATGAGTCCAAATCTGTACTTATAGTTAGTGTTGGCAAAACAAGAAGGTCGGATGGTTCGGAAATGTGTAAAATTCGGTATGGGTTGGGTTGACCCGAAACACTTTTTGTTTTTTATTCTTTTTTTGTATCATATGTGATTATAAAACTTACATTATTTTTATAATAATTCACTTGTTTTAACAAAATCATTTAGGAGTTCTTTATGCACTAAAAATACTCATTGTCTTCCTTTTTCGCCACCTAGTTTTTACCCGTTCGGCTTGTTAAAGATAATACACCCAAATCTACTCAGTGATAGATCTTTTCTTTTATATTTCATTTCAGTGCTAACATATGGAAACTATGCAGCAAACAGCATAACTCATTCAAGAACTTCTAATAACACTGGGGTGGCTGTTTAAAATTTTTAAATTTTAGAGTTAAGTTCGGTTTTGCTCCCTACGGTTTGACAAAAATAACCATTTTCCTCCAAAAGATTAAAAACATCAATTTAACTCCAAAAGTTTCATAACTTGTTTCAATTTCGTCCAAAATTTCATCAGCTGTTTCAACTTGAATCCAAAATAATGAAACTTTTGGATTGAAACTTAAACAAGTTATTAAAGCTTTGGAGGTAAATTGATGTTTTTAATCTTTTGGAGGAGAATAGTTAGTTTTGTCAAACCTTAAGGAGCAAAATTGAAATTAACTCTAAATTATAATTAGAAATTGTCCTGAAACAAGCTACTGGTGACTTAAAGTAAAATTCTGCAAAAAGAAAAAAATAGTAAACATTTGATAAATTTTTTTTAATCAGGCGGCAACTTGTTGGCTTGGCATTGACATCTGTCAACACATCTTTATTATCTTGTAGATTGATTTCTAGAAATACTATCACTGTGAGCCTTTAAATAGTAGTTATGCTGGCTTGAGAGGATTCGTTAACCCCTAGCATTTGATGATAATAATTGTTGTAAAGTTGACTCTAACAGCATCATGATTAGCCCCATAGAAGCATAATATTGGAGTTAGTAGACTAGCTGGATTAAATATCGTTTTTTATAAAAGATTTTGTTTTCTTTAAGAGTTAAAGCCTAAACAACTATTTTCTGGACTTGGACATGAGACCTCATTGTATCCATTTATTTTTCAATTAATAAGGTTTGCCGGGATATTGTCCTCTTTTCCCTAAAAAAGGAGGCCTCATCAGTGAAGTTGATCATCATTCAGCAACCAGCATACGACCCTGCATTTTACTACACTTTTTTCAGTTGTGTCTGTTTTCCTCTTCTTCCTTACCATGACTGCATGCAAGTCTTTGTGAAGCATGAACAATGAAAAAGGAAATGAGAGATTAGCATATGAATTGAAGTTAAAGGTTATCACAGTAATGAAATGAGTGAAACTTGTATGAGTTATTTAGTTGAAAATATCTGAAGGTGGTAAGAATTGTTAGAATAGTTTGCTTCTATCATGCTTTTTTGGAGGTTTACATATCAAGCTGTTGATGATTGGTAATTTTTTTTATCTTAATTTTAATTAGCATTTTTGCTGAGCAGGCAATGAAGTTGAGTGTGAGCAAATTGTATGGGTTCCAAAAAAGGCTGGTCAAAGTGTTCCTTTCAACACCTATATATGGAGACGAGGCACTATTCCTATCTGGTGGGGTGCAGAACTAAAGATCACTGCTGCAGAAGCAGAAATTTATGTCTCAGATCGTGATCCATATAAAGGAAGTGCACAGTACTATCAGAGATTAACTAAGAGATACGATAAAAGAAATATATCCATAGTTGGTACAAATCAAAAGAAAAATCCTTTAGTTCCAATTGTGTGCATTAACTTGCTACGGAATGGAGAAGGGAAGTCAGAATACATTCTAGTTCAGCATTTTGAGGAATCTATGAATCACATCAGATCAACCGGAAAACTTCCTAACACTAGAGTTCATTTAATAAACTATGATTGGCATGCCAGTACAAAATTAAAGGGTGAACAACGAACCATTGAAGGATTGTGGTACCTCCTAAAAGCACCGACAATATCCATAGGCATTTCAGAAGGAGATTATCTGCCCTCTCGTCAGAGAATGAAGGATTGTCAAGGTGAAGTAATTTATAATGATGACCTTGCCGGTGCCTTTTGCTTACGGTTACATCAAAATGGAGTCATTCGTTTTAACTGTGCGGATTCTTTGGACCGGACAAATGCTGCTAGTTATTTTGGTGCCCTTCAAGTTTTCACAGAGCAGTGTAGGAGGCTTGGAATATCTCTTGATAGTGACTTGGCTATTGATTATCAGTCTGCTAAAAACTATGGTGGATATACTGCCCCTTTGCCACCAGGTTGGGAAAAAAGATCTGATGCTGTAACAGGAAAATCATATTATATCGATCACAATACTAGGACTACCACCTGGAATCATCCATGTCCAGATAAATCTTGGAAGCGTTTTGACATGTCATTTGAGGAATTTAAAAGGTCTACAATTTTGTCACCGGTATGTGTGCTGGCTGACCTTTTTCTAATGGCTGGTGATATTCATGCAACACTCTACACTGGATCTAAAGCAATGCATAGTCAGATTCTTAGTATTTTTAGTGAGGAAGCAGGAAAGTTCAAGCAGTTTTCTGTGGCACAAAATATGAAAATTACTTTGCAAAGAAGATATAAAAACGCAGTTGTTGATAGCTCTCGTCAGAAGCAGTTAGAGATGTTCCTTGGTATTCGGCTTTTCAAGCATCTTCCATCACTCCCAGTTCAACCCTTACATGTATGTAACTGCTTGTGATATATTGTTTTCTAATTTGTTTTTTAATTTGTTATTTTTCCCTAATCAACTAATGAAAGAAGCCGTAAGTGGCTTATGGCTAACATAGGCATGAGAGAAGTTTTGAAGAAATACAACTCTTTAAGGTTTATGTGTTATTAAATGAGTGAAAGAGTGATAACATAATAAAGTTCAGTTATGATTAACTTGTCTGTCCCAAAGCTATGTGTGCTTAGTTCAGAGTAACATGGATATAATTAACTCATTCATGCCTTATACCATGTATATTCCCGTTGTAGTAATATATTATGACCTTGAACACACTGTTGTTCTTTTATTATATTCATGTTTTCATTTCTTTCTTACCCTGCTCATGTATCATTTTGTCTCAAAATCTCAGTTTAATGTGTGAGAACCATTTGCAGTTAATTGATATTTTTTAGCCAATTATGTAAGCTGTTAATGATCTCTGTTATCGTAGGCATGTACATGTATGTATCTCTATGTACATAGCTAAAGTAGTTGCTACCACCTCTATAGTCAAAAGTGCTCCGGGGCTCTAGGCGCAAACCTAACAAAAGATATTCCCTTCCTTCAAGTGCACCAGAGGCGTGCACGCTCGTCTAGGCACATGTGATTCTGTTATCTTTTCTTCTATGCGGTCGCCATATCTACATCTCTTTCTTCTCTCTTCCCATATAGTTTCTTGTTGGTTGTTGGGCTTTCTTTTTTCATGTTTGGGCTTCCTGTTCTCTTATTTAGGTTTTTTAGTTGGGCTTTGAACAAATAACTCTATAAATTGTTACTACTTTTAAAACTTACAATTTGTTTTGGGCTTTATTTCTTCTTATTCTATCTGAAATCCTGCAAATTATTATGCCTTAGTGTTTGTGTGTGTGTATGTACTAGGTTAGAAACCCATGAATTACATGGGTAGAAAAAAATCAACATATTAAAATCATTAGGCTTTAATAATATTTTGTATGTTACATGTCATTAGCCATTAATAAAATAACAAATAATGAAAATTTAAGAAATTATAGATAACAATAATAAAAAACAAGAATTATAAAATTATATTTTAAGATAAGATATAACCGAAATCTAACAATATAGCATGTTTTAATAATTTATTAGAATAAGAAGATTTATATTTTGGATATTTAATTATTTAGTTTACTTATTTAAAATCATTTTCATTTAATAGGCCAGAGAGACGGGAAACAAAAGGTTTAGACTTTACCAGAAGTTGGCACGTGTCCCTAAAAAACCTTCTCTTATTATATAGCTCAATTTTTTTTCCATCTCTTGGTGTGCTTTTTTTCTGCCTAGCACCTAGGCTACAGGCCAGCCTTTTGCGCCTTTGACTTCCTAGGCTAATGCTGCAGTTGATTTTTGCTGACCAGAAACCTACACCATGCAGTGCTGACATAGTGACTGATGTAACAATCTTTATTTATCGTTGTTTTTAGTGGTCTGTAGTCTGTACTCTGTAAGTGCGGGAAATACTAGTACAAAACCTCACTCGGTTATAAACAATGTTATTTTACATAAAGCAATTATGATCGTCGACACATTCTATGCTATATCATGAGAAGTTTATGAGAGAGCTTGCTGGTAATCTTGGTTTGCTTTGTTAATAAACATGCCTATTTTCTGTAATATATATTTAAAAAAAGTTGCATGTCGGTATTTTAGAATCTGGGTTTCAATGTAGCAGTGGAGTAGTTGACTAGGACACCTGAAACTTTGTTGCAAACCGGAGTGGATGTCAAACTTTTGGTGACTGTTTGACCTGATTTGGTAAAAGATTCAGTATACAATCATACATCATCAGCCACCTGGTTTTGACATTAAACACTGGCAAAGTAATCCTTGTCTTCCTGCCAGATGAAACTGTCCTGTTGATATGTTACATGCCCATAGATGGAGAGCATAGAATGATATTTTGTCTCTATGTGTATTTTTTTGGAATTCTTATATCTTGAATGCCAAAGTTAATAATGTTCTTGGAAGCTGTCTCACACAGCAGCTGCTTCTAGGTACCTACCTCTGGCCAAGTAATCCTTGTCTTCTTGCCATATGAAACTGTCCTGTTGATATGTTGGTTAATACATGCCCGTAGATGGAGAGCAGAGAATGATATTGCATCTATATGTGTATATTTTGGAATTCTTATATCTTGAATGCCAGAGTTAATAATGTTCTTGGAAGCTGTCTCACACAGCAGCTGCTTCTAGGTGCCTACCTCTGGTGTTTGGTATAGGGCTTCCCCAAACAATACTTTGCAAAATTATGCATTTCAAATTATCCTGTATTTATGTGCTATACATTTTTCGATCATATTGAGCATCTCTTCTGTATTTTAGGTAATTCATATTTGCTTTTACCCATGCAAATCAGAAGTGGACATATGTTTTTACTTTTACCTTGAAGAAAAGGAATATACCTTGTAGATTGTAATATTAGTCCATGCACAGCAATGGTTTACACACTTATTGTTTGAGTCGATTATCTTTAAATCTTAGAAGAAGAATCACACCCTTTATGTTTCATGGTCCCAAATTTTCCCATTGCCTTGAGCCCTTGACTTTATTTTATGAAGTATAATTAACTTTGGTAAAAGGAATTGTGTGTATTGTCAACTTAGAATACAGGAATATAAATAGATATAAAATTTACATCTAGAACCCTCTACTTATATTAATATATAATATTGACTAATATTCCCCCTCAAGCTAAGGCCGGGTATCGACTCTTAGCTTGGACTTCAAAAAGAGAAAACGTTGAGAAGATAACGGCTTTGTGAAGACATCGGCTATCTGATCGTTTGTTGAGATAAACTGAACTGATAATTTCCCTAGTGCAACCTTCTCTCTAACAAAGTGAAAATCGACTTCTACGTGCTTTGTACGCGCGTGAAAAACTGGATTGGCAGATAAATATGTAGCCCCCAAGTTGTCACACCATAATGTTGGAACCGATTTCATTGGAATATGAAGCTCACGTAATAGTGTCTCAAGCCAAGTCAATTCTGCAACCGTATCGGCTAATGCCTTGTATTCAGACTCTGTAGATGACCGAGATACAGTTCTCTGCTTTCGTGCAGACCAGCTAACTAAATTAGATCCAAGATATATTGCATATCCGCCCGTGGATCGACGGTCATCTGGGCACCCAGCCCAGTCTGCATCAGAAAAGGCACTCAAAGAATTGAATGCGGCATCAGTGTAAGCATGTAAGGTGGACGATGAGGAACGGGAGATGAGAAGACCATGAGTTGCAGTCCCATGAAGGTACCGGAGAATGCGTTTGACGGCTGACCAATGGTTCACAGTAGGTGAGTGCATGAATTGGCAAACCTTATTAACTGCAAAGGTAATGTCGGGTCTTGATAAGGTAACATATTGTAGGGCACCGACAACTTGACGAAATTTAACCGGATCCTCAAATGGGGCACTGTCACCAAGTGTCAAATGAGCGTTAGTTGTACACGGAGATGGGACTGGTTTGGAATGAGACAAGCGTGTCCGATCTAACAGCTCATGAATGTACTTGTGTTGTGAGAGGACAATGCCATCCCCTTTAGGTGCCACCTCAATTCCTAGAAAATACGACAAGGGGCCCATGTCTTGTACCGGAAAGGAACGACTTAAGCTTGACACCACCCGTTCGATAGCTTCTGGTTGGTTACCTGTCAAAATTATGTCATCGACATACACAAGCATATATAACAAAACGCCATTAGCCGAGTAAATAAAGAGAGAGGGATCAGTTTTAGAGCCCTTAAAACCCAAAGATAGTAAAGCCTGAGAGAAACACCGGAACCAGGCCCGGGGAGCCTGTTTGAGGCCGTACAACGACTTATGAAGTAAACAAACATGATCAGGTTTGGAGGGATCAACAAAACCAGGTGGCTGCTGTAGGTACACTGTTTCTGCCAAATCGCCATGCAAGAAAGCGTTTTGGACATCAAGTTGTCGGAGGGGCCATTGTTTAGTGACAGCAAGAGATAGAACAACTCTGATAGTGGTGGATTTCACCACTGGACTAAAAGTCTCTGTATAATCAATTCCTGGTTGCTGCTTAAAACCCTTTGCAACCAAGCGTGCTTTGTAGCGCTTGATTGCACCTGTTTGATCACGTTTGAGCTTGTAAACCCATTTACAATCAACCACATTAACCCCAGAAGGACGAGGCACAAGTGTCCACGTACCATTACGGATAAGTGCCGAATATTCCTCGGCCATAGCGTTACGCCAGTGAGAGTCTGAGTTGGCAATAGTAAAGTTTGCTGGTTCGGTGACATTAGAGGTGGAAGTTGTGTAATGTGAAGTAGGGTTAAAAGGTGTAGTTTGCCTAGGATTTTGTCGCAAATTGGACGGGCGAGAGCGTTGGGTAGGGTTAGATTGTGGTGGAAGAGTGGAAGGTGGCTGTTGGGCAGCCGACTGTTGGGTAGTGGTGGTAGATTGAGAGTGGCGATATTTATCAAAGGCAGAAATGGGCGGTTGGAGTGGATTTGGTGGATGTGTAGGGCGGCGGCTGTAAGTTTGGGTGGGAAGTGAAGTGGTTGGTGGTGGTGGTGATGGTATGGGAGAAGGGTCGGGGTTAGCAGGTGGCGGGATATGTGGTTGTGGTGGTGGAGTGGATGTAACATAAGTGGGAGGTGGAACCGGGTCGCTGGTGGTAGAAGTAGAAGGAGGATTGGGATAGGTGGAGAAATAGGGGCTGGAAAAGGAAGAGGAAGAGAGATCAATGGGTTTGATGTGGAATGGAAAAGATGTTTCATTGAACCTGACATGTCGTGCAATGTACATATGCTCAGTTTCCGGATCAAAGCAACGATACCCGTGATGGGATGTACTATATCCAAGGAAGATGCATGGTGTGGAACGGAAATCCATCTTGTTAGGATTGTATGGTCTCAAGTGAGGATAACATTGGCACCCGAAAACTCGTAAGAAGGAAAAATCAGGTTTCCGTTTAAACACAAGTTCAAACGGGGAAATGGCTGAGTTGGCACGTGATGGCATCCGGTTAATGAGGTAAACTGCCGTTTCATAAGCAAAATGCCAGAAATGTTTTGGAACATTGGATTGGGCCATGAGAGTGAGACCGGTCTCGACAACGTGTCGATGACGACGTTCCACGACACCGTTTTGTTCACTGGTGTGAGGACACGAAAGACGATGGATGATGCCAATAGTGGAGAAAAAATGAGAAAGATTTCTAAACTCACCACCCCAATCAGTTTGAACACATTTTATTTTTGATGTAAACTGTCGTTCTACCATGGTAACAAAACATTTAAACACCTCAAACACATCAGATTTGCGCTTTAAAGGGAATAACCACATAAACTTTGAATAATGATCAACACATAATAAGAAATAATTGTGACCATCAAAGGAGGTGACCGGTGCAGGTCCCCAAACATCACAGAATATTAAATCTAGAATATGACTGCTTTTATAATCAGAAGATAGTAAATGAAGTTTTGAAGATTTCCCAACAGAACAAGAATTACAATGTAAATCAAATGTTTTATTAGAAATAGGTAAACAATACTTAGATAACATAGTCTGAAAAAGTTGATGGTGTGGATGCCCTAAGCGTTGATGCCATGTGGTAGTAGACGCACGAGAGGTTGAAAAAGCAACTTTGGGAACAGTTGAGCGGGAGGAAGATTGATAGAGTAGAGACCTCCGTCACTTGGACCCGTGAGGAGGGTAATGTGTGTAAACTTGTCCTTCACAGCAAAAAAGGTGGAATGAAATTCAAAATAAACATTGTTATCATGGCAGAACTTTTGAACAGAAAGAAGATTTCGTTTGATTTGAGGAACATGAAGAATGTTGGTTAAGGAAAAGGTTTTGTTTGGTGAATAATAACGAGAGGAACCAATGTGTAAAATGGGTAAGGCTGTACCATTACCAACATGCAGACTATCATCACCGTAGTAAGGCTCGGCATTGTCAAATCCGGACAGATCCTGTGCTACATGGTTGCTTGAGCCGGTGTCCGAAATCCACGAAGTAGATGCTTGTGAGGTAGTCAGCATAATTAGCAGAAGGTTGTCTTGTTCGGAGAGTGGATGGGTCACGATTTGGACATTGTGACGGGATATGACCTATGCCACACCTGTTACACGTCCCATACACCGTATTTTGATTCGAGGCCCAACTAAATTGACCTGAACTTCGATTTCTCCCCCTCCTTGATTACGATTGTAACTGTGGTTTTGAGCACGCCCACCGCGACCACCGCGACCGCGGTTGGAATGTCCACCCCGGCCTCGGCTGTTGTTTCCTGTTCGGTTGGTGTAATAGGCTTGCGGGGATTGTTGGGGTGATGCCAAGGTGGGCTGCAGCTGTAAACCCAATTTGCTGACTATTGTTGAAGGGTGTGCATCACTTCTGGTTGAACAGAAGAATTTCCAGCAGTTGTAGAGGCTGTAAAAGCTTGGGTTGGAGCAATTTCTGGGACAGTTTTCCTAGTCATGAAGTCGTGATCAGCAAGTAAACTATAGAGTTCATTAAAAGCTGTCGGGAATTGCCTAGCAAGCACATTGGATTTGAGGGAGTTGTACTCTTCACGAAGTCCGGAGAGAACAAGCATAACAATATCTTTTTCTGGCATCGGTGCTCCAATATTGGCCAGGGCATCTGAATACTCTTGGGCCCTAATAAGATAGGCTGCAGATGTCTCGTTTTCCTTCATCATAATCTTCAGAAGTTGTGTTCTCAAGGTGAATTCCCGTGAAGAAGTGTGAGGAGCATAAGCACGTTCAAGGGACAACCACAAATCACGAGAGGTCTCCCCTTGAACATGCTGAAACGAGGATTCTGATATAGTGGACATGAGTAACATCCGAACGTGAGCATCATTGGATACCCAAGCCGTATGGCTAGGGTTAGGGATCTCTACAGCAGCAACATCAGCCTGCCCAGGTGTGTTGGTTGTCTTAATAACAGAAGGTGGACATGGTAGAGTGCCTTCAACATAGCCGAACAGGCCATTGGTAACAAGAAACGGCTTGATCATGGCTTTCCAATGACCGTAGTTGGTAGGAGTTAACGTGAACCCAAACTTGTGTGAGTTATGGGCTGTCTTCTCGGCAGAAGTGAAGATAGGAAGAGGATCTGTTGTGATAGCCATATGTAACAGAAGATTTTTGTCCAGGAAAAAAAAGAAGAATAGGGATTGTGATCGGAAGTTGTGTTCCGGTGATAACAGGAGGCGGCAAGAGAGACTAGGGTTTCCTAGCTCTGATACCAAATTAACTTTGGTAAAAGGAATTGTGTGTATTGTCAACTTAGAATACAGGAATATAAATAGATATAAAATTTACATCTAGAACCCTCTACTTATATTAATATATAATATTGACTAATAAGTATAACTCTCACTTTGTTTTAGTTTTGGTTGTATAAAAGCTGTTTGGAATCAGACTATCAAGTTTTTGTGTTTTAAGTAGGCATTTTGCTGCTACTTTTAGGTGCAACAACAATTGAGTTTACACCCTGTTGTCAATAGCGGCTATAGCGACCGCTATAGCGCGCTATGTAGCGTGGCGCTCCTCCCTCGCTATTTGTAAATAGCGACCACATAGCGGAATTTTTTATTTATTTTTATTTTTTTATTTTATTTTTTATTTTTTTTGGTAAATATGAGATTTAGATAATTAGTAATCGAGTATTTTAGCTATTTTGGGGGTCTTTGCTTAGATTTCCTACTACTTTATTGCTAAACATGCTTATCTATTGAATGTAAAAATTCTTACATATTATTCTACTTAATCGCTAAACACGAAATAGCGGTCGCTATTTACCGCTATTCGCTACATAGCATATAGGTGGCTTGTCGCTATTTACCGCTATTTGCTATTGACAACTATGAGTTTGCAAAACCTAAATCTTTCAAATCATTCTATAATTGAGAACAGAACTCTTTCCAAATGACATTGTCTGGTGAATCTCATCTAAAATGATTACCTTCTATAATTCCATGTAGTTGCATGTTCAGTGGCTTCAGTGTAGCACCCCAAGAAACTGATGAGTCTTCTTCATGTTGTTCTGAAAGCTGCAATCAAGCCTCAGCTCATGTATCTTATATTATTAACTTCTTTTGGTGATAGGTGACTAGTAGACCATTTGGTTGCCTTCTTAAGCCGGTTGCCAGCATCTCGCCAAGTCCTGATGATGGAGGCTGTCTTCTTAGCTTTAAGCAAAAAGACCTCATTTGGGTAACCATCATATGTTTCTGTTATCTAAGGCTTAAACTTGGGCATTTCTTTAATGGCTAATTACAAAATGGACAGTTTACGATCCAGTTTTTCTTGTGTGCAGGTTTCGCCACAGGCAGCAGATGTAATGGAACTCTTTATACATCTTGGCGAGCCCTGTCATGTTTGTCAGGTTCTTCTCACAATTTCACATGGTGCAGATAGTTCAACATTTCCATCCAGAGTTGATGTGAGAACTGGGCGTGATCTAGATGGGCTTAAACTTGTTGTTGAGGTATGATTAATCTCTTCCTGCACTTGTCATGTTAAATTAGTAGCCACACTTTCTTTCTATAATGGTGTTAGGATAAAACATATAAAGGCATATGAATCCTTTTTGGAATTTTCTAATATAGGCTTTTTAACAGAAAAGTTTTAATGATTTTCATTGCAATCATTTCCTGTCTAATTTTCATCACAATGTTAGTTTTAACCAACATCTCCATCCCTCCAATTGTGCTAGGTTTCTTTGCTCTAAGAACCACGGCCAGCCATAATTCTTGTGGTTGAATCTCTAAGTTGTTTGGTGACTTGGTCTATCTAATCACTAAAGCTGCCTTAGACACCCAATATAAGGAAATCAAATAGAGCACATATGTATTCCATAAGCAAATGTACCTCAAAATGAAGAGAGACATTGATGATACTTGATAGTTATCGTATCCATTCAACACATCTGTCATTGGTAGATCAAACCAAAGTCATGGGCCAAATGTTGCTTTGGCACATAAATGTTTGCAAGATTTTTTAGGTTTATGGCTGGTTTTTAGTTAACACAAAGTTATGTGGTAGTGTTGGATGAATTTGATAGTGATCATGCAATTTAGAAAATCTAGGTTTTATGTCGTATATTCTTATCACAAAATAATATGATCATGCAATTTGGTAGTGTTGGATGAATTTGATAGTGATTATGCAATTTGATAGGTTTTATCTGATAGAAGTTATATGTTCAACTGATTGTCACAAAATAATGTTCTTATATTCTTATCCCTCAACGTTTGCATTTTTTATATTGTAGAAGAAAACAGTGAAGTCAGAATTATTAATCATGCTTTAATAAGAAACAAGAACAAAAGTTGGTCAAGCTTGATCGACTGTAAAAAAGTTATGGGTTTGATTGTGAGCCGTTCAAGAGACATCATTTGCAATTTATAAGGGAAACAGAAATGGTCATGTTTGTCACAGGAGAATGAACACTGTTAGAAGTAATCATGCTTACATAATAGGTCATACCAATTATGAATAACTGAGCTGGATTAGTATTTTTCATATTGAACTTGGTAAAAAATCACTCTCGATTGGTCACCTTAGGCAATATTCTGGTTTTAGCTTAATTAGAGTAGTTTAACAAGGTTTTTATTTGTTTACAGGGAGCCTCTATTCCTCAATGTGCAAGTGGTACAAACATCGCTATACCCATACCAGGACCTACCAGTGCTGAGGATATGGCTGTGACAGGAGCTGGTGCACGTCTACATGCCCAAGATACAACCAACCTTCCATTTTTGTATGATTTTGAAGAACTTGAAGGCGAACTGGACTTTCTTACTCGTGTGGTCGTACTAACCTTCTATCCTGCTGTGTCAGCCAAAACCCCAATCACACTCGGGGAGGTACAGTGAAATTTAAACTACAACTTTACCACCAATGTCAATTTATTAGTTCTATCAGTTGTGTAATTTCCTAAATATAATCAAACATCATTTGATTACAAAAATAGTAATTAGTAAATACTTCATACGTTCTCCTTGCCTCTTTATCCTTTAGGATAAAGGCTTGCCTCCATCCTACCCCTCCCAGACCCTACACATAGTCAGACTATGCATTGGATATACTGGGTTTGTTTGTTGGATTCATACGTTCTTCCTGGTGATTTACTTCCTGTGCCACCAACTCACACTGTTATGTTAATAATTTAGGTGTGGCGTGATGTTAATGTTGGTATCGTCATTTAATTTTGCTGCAAAAGCAGCATATGATTTATTAGTATGAAAGATGTTCTTGTAATTGATCTGCATATTACAATCTGCAAATGGACGGTCAATTGAATTGCTGTTTCCAAATAGCTTGCCTTTCATGTGTGATAACAAAACTTAACCATAAATCTGGTGAAGAGTTAATCCAGACTTTCTTTTCGTCATTGGTAGAAAATATCACTTCACAAACCTTCTTTGGAAGTTTTAGAAGTAAATTAAAAAAAGTTTCTGTGAGCAATAAGAGATTAAATGTGATATGCTTATATATGTTTTAGGAGCAAAATGAAGTTGGAGATTTACAAGATTTGTTTAAATGGTGTATCTAATTATCACCTTTGTGCTCTTCATTAATTCTTTGATAAACATGTTTGGTTTGATTTGTATTGATGCACTCAATCTTTAATCAACTTAATATCTTTGTGTGTGTCGTTATTGATGTTGAAGGGATAGAAGTTCATTATTACATTCTTGGTTGATGTACCTTTTGTCTGTTGCTCTTTACTGGATTATGTAACAGGTAGAGGTACTTGGAATCTCTCTTCCGTGGAGAGATCTCTTCGCTTCTGATGGACCTGGCATGAAACTATGGGATCATATCAATAAATTTAATGAAGATACTGACCCTCTTCCATCTGATATCAACAGCAATCCCTTTGCAGTTGATGATGTATTGCCCCCTGCAAAATCTGAAAATACCACCAGCACCTTTGTGGACCTCTTATCAGGCAATGACTTTATATCAGGACCCATTTCCCAACCTGTGCTAGAAACTGCTTTCCATGACCCTTTTCTCAACCCATTTTATGATGAACCAAGTGATCCTCCTCCTAAGGTTTCTGTACAAGATAAAGGGCCAACTGAAAGTGGTTCTCAACAGTATATAAGTTGTTTTAAGAAGTTGGCTGCCTCAAATGTGGTATGTTATTTCCTTGATATGCTTTTCCTACCGAATAAGTTTTGTCCGGCATAGATTGGAATAGAATAGTTCAGGTCATGCTTAGGTGTGGAACATGGGTTTAGGGGCCTAGATTTGCCTCTGGATCGGTTGGGTCCTTTTTTTATATGACCTTTTGAACTTTGCATCCTTAATCCTTCAATGGTGACCTAGTACCCAACCTCCCCACTTCCCCCCCATCTGTGTGCAGCTTGATAACTTTTCCCCAAATGAAAAAATCTGCATATACATTTGCCACATTCACATTGATTTCTTTAATACTAAACCCCCATATTTTCAATCTCTATAATGTGAAAAATTGTCACTGTTTTGTCAATAGAGGCTGTGGAAAGTGTTAAAAACTTATAAAACAGGTGTGAAGGGACAACTACACACAATCAAGAGATTTTGAGAGGAAAAGAATTGCCACTGAAAGGGTTGGGTGTGTTTTCTCATATGAGCAGACTCTCATAGGATAAAAGTGAGCCGAATCACCAATATATGAATTTAAAGGACGTGGTTCATACTAATAGACTTCACTAATTATTTTTCTGCTAAATATGAAACGCAATACCTTTTTTACTTAATTTTGTTGGTACACTATTTAGCAATTTGGTTTTTGATAGCTTTCAGACTTGAGATTGAAAGAATTTCATTTCAACCCTCTTTTTTCTACACATCGGGTCATTGACATTTACTTTTATATTTAAAAATTTGATTATTAGATTAGGCGATTAGCAGCAAATCTTATTATACCTTAACCTCGAATGTGTAACTGCAGTTTCTTTTCATAGAGAAAAGAGATGCAGGTTGTTTTCTTTTGGGGTTTTTAAATACACAATGTCAATGGGGTTTTGCAGGCTAACAAATTAAGCTTTGTAGAAGCGATGAAACTAGAAATCGAACGTCTTGGCCTAAATCTATCTGCTGCTGAACGTGATAGAGCTTTATTGTCGATTGGCATTGATCCAGCTACTATAAATCCCAATATGTTGCTTGAGGAATCTTATGTAAGTTCATTATGCAAGGCTGCCAATACACTTGCACTCGCCGGTCACATTTCATTAGAAGATAAAACTGTTGGTGCTATTGGTCTTGGTTCTACTGATGATGATGATATTGATATTGATTTCTGGAATATGATTAAAATTGGCGAGGGTTGTTGTGGAGGAGCATGTCAGGTTCGAGCTGAACCTTTAAAATCTTCTTTTTCTTCGGCATCCATATATTCGTGCTCCGAGTGTCGACGCAAGGTTTGCAAAGCATGTTGTGGGGGTAAAGGGGCAGTGCTTCTACATGGTAGTTATAGTAACGATTCTTTAAGTCGTTCTGTGAGTACTAATGGGGTTATTTGTAAGCTGTGCTGTCATGATATTGTTCTTGACGCGCTGATCCTGGACTATGTTAGGGTTTTAGTCAGCCAGCGCAGAAGTAGTAGATCTGACCTTGCTGCTTGCAAAGCCTTGGACCAAGTTGTAGGAAGAGACTATCTTTCCAGAAGAACAATAATCAACTCTGACAGAAATGGACATAATGTCATCCACCACAACTTACTCAAAGGACAGCAATCATTAGCTGAATTTCCATTTGGCAGCATTTTGCACACGGTATTATCCTTCCATTAATTAATAATTCTTGTTCCTGTCCCACACATAAGTTTATGCTAACTTAATATCTGCTGTAATTTTTATTTCGTAATAGTCACCTGCTTAAAACTTGATTACTCAGTATTGTTATACTAAATGCAGTTATATTTCATAGTAAAGGATTCCATTGAAGCTTGTATTATATATAATGAATTCTAAACTTCTCTTGCATTTTTTACTTTTGCTAGATTGAATCAGGACCAGGTTCAGCACCAGTTTTATCATTGCTTGCACCTTTGGATACTGTAGCACAAGAGTCATCATACTGGAAAGCTCCTCCAACGACCTCTTGTGCTGAGTTTGTTATTGTTCTTGGCAATCTTTCCAGTGTCTCCAGTGTCGTTTTTCTTGTTAGTCCATGTGGCTATTCTATGTCTGATTCCCCTAACGTAAGTAAATTTATTCCAACCCTCTAAACAACATGGCTCCAGAATTTGCTTTTGCCATGTTTCAGTTATCTCATGGATACCATTACAAACAAGCGGTGATTCATTCTGTTTGTCTACTACTTACCATGCAGGTGCAAATATGGGCAAGCAATAAGATAGACAAGGAAGAACGAAAAATAGTGGGAAAATGGGATGTTGGATCACTCATTGCATCATCCCCTGAGCTTTGTGGGCCTGAAAAACCTGGTAGTACGAGTCCAAGGCACATAAACTTTTCATTTCAAAAACCTGTTCGTTGTCGCATGATCTGGATTAAACTAAGCATTCAGAAAACTGGTTCAACCTCTTCTTTAAATTTTGATAAGGGTTTTGATCTTCTTTCCTTGGATGAAAACCCATTTTCGCAGAGTTTGTCCTTAGAAAGTGATCCATGTCTGCATGCAAAGAGAATTATTGTAGTCGGCACGCCTGTTAAGTTAGAGACACCAACACAAACCTCTTACCAAAGCAGCATAAAAAGCTGGTTGGAGAGAGCTCCACAACTCAACCGGTTCAAGGTTCCAATTGAGGCTGAGAGGTTGATTGCCAATGAGCTCGTGTTGGAACAATATCTGTCTCCTGCCTCACCAATGCTGGCAGGGTTCCGGCTTGATGGATTTAGTGCAATAAGGCCTCGAGTTACCCATTCACCGTCATCATTTTCATCACCAGTTGTTTGGGAAGATAGATTCATATGTGCAGCAGTACTTTACCTTCAAGTATCTGTTTCAAAGGTACTTTCTATAACCACAAATGTCTTACCATCCATCATATAGGTCTGACCGCCTTGACTCCTTAAACAATGCAAAGTTTTAGAAGATCAGCCTGTTTTGGCCCGTTCTATGGTTTTGATAGGGTCAATAGACCGAAATTGACCCGCTATGTAATTTTAGTTGACCTAAATTGACCCCCATGCAAATTTCTTTTACCCAAATCAACACATTCTTTAAAGTTATTTTGCACATACAGTATTTTTTTCATTAATTCTTGTTAATCTAGCTAGCTAATTATTAACGTTATCATTAATTAATAGTAGCAATTAATATCGTTAGTATTATTATTATTATCATTAATCATGGCATATTTGTTTTTATAGGACAATGGGAGCATGGTGGTAGTTGAGGAATACCGGTTACCGGAGGTGAAGGCTGGGACGGTCATGTACTTTGATTTTCCTAGACCATTGACCACTCGGCGTGTCTCTTTTAGACTAGTGGGAGATGTTGCATCATTTGCAGATGATCCTGCAGATCTGGATGATTCTTCAGACCTTCAAGGGCCATTGGCTACGGGCCTCTCTTTATCCAACCGAATTAAACTATATTATTACGCCGATCCCTATGAGCTCGGCAAATGGGCCAGTCTTTCTGCTGTTTAGATACATCATTTGTGATTTTGTACATCAAAAACTTTCATTCATTGTTGTAATCATGTCTAGATTTCTTCTATAATTGGGGATTTTCTTTTTCATTTTTTGTTTTAACCCCCACCCCCACCTGATAAATGTAAAACCCAATGAAACAAATATCCCTGACAGTTTCCACTCTGTTTAGTGTTTGTTTTGGTAGTCATGAGAATGAAGGTATGTGTTTGTTTTACAAGTGTTTGGTTAATGTGAATGGATTTTTTATAAATTAGTTTCAAACCCTCAAAGATAATACTTGTCAATGTAAAAACCAAGCATACCATTATGCTAATTACCTTATATTGTTTTCAAGAAATTACGGACATGGTATTTACCATTTGTATATAACAACTCCTGGCGTTTGATGAGCCTTACCCTTTGCATGTGTTGGAATTGCGACAAACATGTAATGGTTTTATATTTACTTGAAATTTTACCAACTTTGGTAATATCATCTTCCGGTTTAACGCATTCTTCATTCTTTCTCTTTGGCCTTCAATTATGATGTAATGATAAGGTGAGGGTTTTGAACACCAACACCTAGGCAACATGTTTTTATCCTTAGTTCGAATAACATTCGATGAATAGAGAGTAATAATATCCCAGCTTTTCGAAAAGAAAGACCTACCATGACTTGAGCCAATGACATGGATAGGCCAAAGATTCTGATTCTGGTGACCCAAATCTCTTGTTCATTTATGGACATGTTTCTCTACGGAGTTTCAACATGCTTCCAAGACGACCACCCTGTAACTCCTATTTCCTACAACTACATGTTTTTCCCAACAAAACTAATGACGCACTAATCATTATAAGGAGCGCTTATATGATACTTTTGTCCACCATGGTCGACATCAGCACCATTATCAACACCCATATCATGTTGACCAACATTTAGATCTTGTTCAAATTATATAAGTACTTGACCAATATGAAAATTTTTCAAAACCAGTATGAATACTGTGTAATTGTTCAACATATTAAAGAGAAAAGAAAGGTCAGACAAATCTTGACCGACATCAACAACTTGTGTTCGTTCTTGTTGAGTAACCTATGTTTGTTCTTGATAATCCAGGCTATCCTTGATGAGTAACATGAACCTTATGAGCAGCAGGCACCTGCAAATCATCTTGATGAGCAATAGAATGTTACCATGTTCACGACCAACACTAAATCTCGATGAGCAACAAGAACGACAACCTTGTTCACCACCAACAATAACACCTCTTGAGCATTAGCATCAGCTACATTATATCCCTCATGTATTTACCCAAATTAAGCATATCATGATCATTCATTAAAGCATGTAATAAAAAATCTTAATCCATACAAAGTATTAGATATTGCTAACACATGATTTACCCTTTTTAAAACAACCTAGTTCTTGCACTATAAAAGCCAATTTCGTGCATAGAAACTCATCCATATCTAAAAATCAACAAAATTATGCTACCATATGAGCATATACTTCTAGAAAAGCTCTTAGAAGTTCTTTGATAGCATAGTGGTCTAAACCTGATCAAAGTAATTTTAAAGGTTTCAAAATGAGATATTGCTATTATAAAAAGGTCTTGAAATGTAGCTTTAGGGTTGGGTTCATTAGTGGATAGTGAAGAATACGATGGTCTAGAGAAATCATAGATATCGATAAACTCGAAATGTAATAATCACGAGGGAAAGTCGACCCATAACTAAACCAACTGCAAATAAAAAGAGACTTATACTATGATAGTCATGTGACATGACTTGCCTCTAAAACAAACGCATATCCACACCAAGAATAAAACGTGCTACAATTTGACAAAGAATATACATCATATTGTCCATATTGTTAAATTAAAAAAAAAGTTTAACAAGTGGTCCTTGTGGTTTGGGCAAAGTAACATGTTTAGGTACTAAAGCAAATAAAAAAAAAAAAAGGTTAGTATTAACTTTCAATTTTGTAACGAGCTTGGGAGGCTAATTTTAGAAAATTAGGACAAAATGTTAATACTCACACTTGTTACTTTTATAAAATAACTTGAAAAGTTAACTTTAACACTCAATCTCGTTAAATTAATACTCATACGTAGTACTTTTATACTTAGCATCTCAACCTAGGGGTGTCATTTTTACCTGGACCCGAATTCCTAATCCGATTAAACTCTACGGCTTTACCCGAACCATGTTAAGACATAACTCGAAAAAATGACCCCGATCACAAATCATACCCGAACCAGAATGTGTTATTTAAGTTGGTCTTTGAGTAATTTTTTGACAATTCAGGTTGACCTGAATAACCCAAATACCATATCATTCTACCTTGATATTCTTATTACATATTCCGGGATTCCAATCGATGATATATGTTTTTGACCTTTTACGAACCTGATCAATCATTCCATGTCTTCAATTGATGATAGAATTCTTAAACTCGATCATTGCATTAGTTTATATTTCATACTACAAGCCGATTATAAACAAAGTATATTATCATGTATTTGTTTAAAGTATTTGTTTATTTGTTACTCCCTATCCAAGCATAATACTATAATGCTAACATGTTTTCTTGACCTCAATAACATGTGATTGCTTCACATTTCATACTAATCAACACGACCCGAGAACCAAATCCCAAATACCAACTAACCATTATTTATTGGGATTTTTACATATTTCCCCTTCCTAAGACCTTAAATTACATATTTTCCCAAGGCATAAAATTAATTACACATTTCCCCTTCCTAATACACATATATTACATATTTGTTCATTTTATTAAAATTAACCTATCAAGTGACTATTTTATCTTGTTTTTACTAACAGATTTTTACGTATTAATGTTTTGGTATTATAATTGTTTGAACCTTTGGCAATTATGTTTTGTATTGGAGATATAACTTGGATTACAGTGATTATTATTTTGAAATGAACTTTTGTATTTGGAGTTATAATTATATAGTTTTTATTTATATAAAAAACTCAAATTTGAGGAAACATATGTTTGATGTTCTTAAAAAAAGAAATGTGTAAAAATAAATAACTTAGTAAAATTTTGGATACAATAACTAATTTTGCTAAAATAGGTAACTATGTAATATATATGTTTTAAAAAAAAGAAATATGTAATTAATTTTTTAATTTGAATAAATATGTAATTAAAGAGTTTAAGAAGAAGAAATATGTAGAGAAATAATTTTTTTTCATTATTATTATTATGCACAAGTAAATGCAAAAATCATCTTCCAATTGAAAAGATTTGGCTTCCTTTTGCAGAGGCAACCCCGTGGATCACCGTTGTTCGAGTGTTGTTAATTCTCTAAGGTTAGGGTTTAATCTCATCGTCTTCTTCATACACAGTAAGTATACTATCAGTTTTTGCTTCAACGAATTTGGTTTTCCGGAAACAGATCGAAAGTAGAATTCCGTTTGATCCATCTGTTAGCAAGTTTTCAGAATCTAGTTAATCGCGCAACGTTGATTATGATCCAAAAACTGCTTTCGTAATCGTATCTTCATGCTGATGATCATTCGCCTCTGCTCGTATCTGACCTAGTTTTGCTTCTATACGATCTTTGATTTAAGTGATTCGGTGTGAATTTAGATAGCATTTAGATTAGCTTCAATTTCAGAAGTTCGTTAATTCTATAGATAGGTGTTAATGGCCAATTTTTGCATTCCAATTGCGCTTTGGTTTGTACTTCAAACCTGAAATTATGTTTGAAGTCATTGTGTCTGGCTGGTAGGGAATTATTATGATAATTAACAGACTATGCTAGGTCTAATAATCTGATTAACAGACTATGTACCAGGAAAACTTGTACATCAGTATACATTTCTGTTGTTCTTCATTTTGCTTGGCACCACGGTAACGGAATCTGTTTACTATATGAAGACAAGGTTTTAATGTGTGCACACACTTTTTGAGGGTTTATTGTTATTTGTTTGGCATCATGAAACTAACGAACGTGAGTTTTCACTGTTTGTAATGAATGTTATGTGAACTTGACTCTAGATGTCATCAGCACAAGATCCTTTCTACATTGTGAAGGAGGAGATTCAAGAATCGGTATGAGTTTTCCTCTCTTGTATTTGTTTCAATTTTAGTTGCGTGATGGAACCTTATGAATTATCTTTGTTTATGAAACTTGTACTTGTATGTAAAGTCTCTAAGCAAGCCATGTAATGAAATTTCTTATTTCTGATTTATATTGCTAAGGCCCTGTCCCTAAAACATTTAAATGGTACGTAAAGAGAAGCAGCTCAGATTTCTTTATATGAACATAGGTTATTGGGCGCCGTAGAAATGCAACCTTTATGCAACCCGGATCCAAACTTGGAGGAGACCCTTTTAAATTTAAATTTAACAATTTACGATGCAGCTTACCTTATCTTTTACATTTTTGTCTCACCCTCTTTTTGGTCTACTGTCTTCATCTGCTTTCACCAACCATAGGTTCTAGTGCTCCCACATTACAAATTGATCTTGGACAAGCGTACATCTGTTCTATGTCTGCCTTACATTAATATTTATATGATTCGTTGATCTAATATTAGATGAAATTTTTTGTAATGTGGTCTTCCTTGTGTGCCACAATCGTTGCATCCAGTGGTACCCATAAATAGTTGTTCATTCTTCCTATAGCTTTTTAGTGCCCATGAAGTTTGTCACATGAGGATGTGTATTTGGTTCTTTGTTTGATCATTCATGTTGTGCTTATTGTATGTTGTATCAAACTGCTCTTATCTCATTTATACAATCGTTTAAGGGACCCCACTTGGTACTTGTCTCTTTTATTCACTGCTCCACATGATATCCCTGCTTTGCTTATATTCTTTTGATACTTCTAAATCATGTAATGATCAAATTTCATGATTAGATTGACAAGTTACAGTCCAGTTTTCATCAATGGGAAAACATCCCTGCCAACAGTGAAGAGCACCTGCATCTTAAGAAGGAGCTCCTTGAAAGCTGTGGTAGCATTGAATGGCAGGTATAGTTTACTTTAAAAAATAACATTACATTGTGGTTGTTGTTTCTGAATATACACTTGCTATGACTTTACACACTTGCTAACTCATTAATTACATTTCTAAAAGACGTTTATGGTATAATTTCTGAATGAATATTATTAATGATCAAAGCCCTTTAAATAGGGACTGTACAACTTAAACATAGGAACCGATATACATGACTAAGCTTAAATATAGGAACCGATATACATGACAAATATAATAATAATCTCATACTAAAATATAATCGGCTAAGACACCCCCGCAGTTTGAGCGGGCGGAGGACAAACGCTCAAGCTGGACCGAAAAGATTCAAACAACTGTCTTGATAACCCCTTCGTGAAAATATTGCATACTGAAGAGACGAGGTACATGAAGAACGCGGATATGACCCACACGAACTTTATCACGCACAAAATGTATGTCGATTTCAATATGTTTGGTCCTCTGGTGTTGTACCGGATTGTTGGATAAATAAACGGCGGACACGTTATCACAGAAGACAACCGAAGCCTGATGCAAGGGAGCATGCAATTCAAGTAATAAGTTCCGAATCCAGGTGGCTTCGGCCACAGCGTTTGCTACCCCTCTGTACTCCGCCTCTGCACTGGATCTAGAAACAGTCGGTTGGTGTTTTGAAGACCACGAAATAAGATTATCACCCAGAAAGACACAATATCCGGAAGTAGACCGTCTGGAATCAGGACAGCCACCCCAGTCGGCATCCGAATAGGCCACTAGGGAATGCGAGGCTGACTTAAGAATACGAATGCCATAGTCGACGGTACCCTGTATGTACCTGATAATACGTTTCATAAATGCAAAATGCGAATCTCGTGGCTCGTGCATAAACAAACAAACCTGTTGAACTGCGTACGAAATATCCGGTCTCGTAAATGTGAGATATTGTAGGGCCCCTGCTAGACTTCGATACAATGTAGGATCAGAGAATAAAGACCCATCAGTAGCACTTAACTTTGCAGATAGATCAACAGGTGTCGTACACGGTTTGCAAGACGACATAGAAGCACGGGCAATGATATCCTTTGCATACTGAGCCTGAGATAGAAAATACCTTGTGCCTGTTGTGTGACCTTAATTCCCAGAAAATGGTGAAGACGGCCCAGATCGGTCATGGCAAACTCTCGTGAGAGTGTGGTAATGATATCGTTTAACAGACGATCAGAGGAGGCGGTGAGCACAATGTCGTCAACGTATAGAAGTAAGTAGGCCACGTTATGAGCATCCCGATTATATATAAACAAAGAATTATCGCACACACTACTCTTAAAACCTTTAGAAGTTATAAACGTAGCGAATCGGGTGTACCAAGCATGAGGAGCCTGTTTAAGGCCATAAAGTGACTTCTTCAAGTGGCATACATGATTAGGAAAACGCCTATCAACAAAACCTGGTGGCTGATGCATAAACACTGTTTCATGTAAATCCCCGTGTAAAAATGCATTCTTGACATCCAACTGATGAATGGGCCAAGACCTCGAGACAGCCAGTGAAAGAACCGTCCGAATAGTGGCCGGCTTAACAACCGGGCTAAACGTCTCATCACAATCAACACCCACTGTCTGTGAATTACCGTTAACAACCAACCGTGCCTTGTATCGTTCTAAAGACCCATCTGACTTAAATTTATGGCGAAAAAGCCACATACAGCGTATGACCGGATAGTCCGCGGGTCTGGGAACAAGTTCCCATGTTTCATTAGCCTGCAAAGCAGTAAACTCGTGTTGCATAGCATTAGACCAATTTGGATCAGCAAGGGCTTTTGCATAGGTGGTGGGTATAGGGGATAGGGATGTAGCGTTTAAGGCTAAGTGGGAGTCGGTGCGTGACCGAGAGCGGGTAGTCATGGGATGGACTCTTGTAGATGAGGATGGTGGGATAGGAGCGGATGGAAGCGGGGTAGGTGTGGGAGACGGACCAGTAGGCTGGTTGGTTGGAACAGGGGACGGTCTGGGTCGGCGTGAGTAAGTGATTGGGTATGCGACGATGACGGAAGGCTGTACCTTTGGTTGGGTAAAGTTAAAACCCAATGGGAGAAAATCGTCTAGAAAGGTGTAGTATATAGGATGTTGGGGAATAGTGTAAGGAAATGTGTGCTCATCGAAGGTCACATGACGGGAGATGTGAACCTTGCCCGTGGTAGGATTGAAACACCGATATCCCCGAAAATCCGGAGGATATCCGAGAAATATACACCTCACGGACCGTGGGTGTAATTTGTGTGGTTGGGTGGCAGAGGTGTTAGGGTAGCAAGCACAACCAAAGACACGTAAGTGTTCATACTCAGGGTGACGGAGGTAAAGGGCGAAGGTGGGTGTGTAAAAATTTAGGCGTTTGGTTGGTAATATATTGTGGAGGTAGACGACAGTATGGAGGGCTTCCACCCAAAATGAGGGCGGAAGATTGGCATGAATAAGGAGAGCACGAATGATGTCGTTTAGACGACGAATTATACGTTCAGCCCGACCGTTTTGGGATGAGGTTTGAGGGCAGGAGAACCGAAATACCATGCCATGTTGGTTTGCAAAATTTTTGAACGCAAGGTTGTCAAATTCACCCCCTAAATCACATTGGAAAGTTTTAATTTTTCGATTAAACTGTCAATATTAGTTGGTGAAATTTTGCAAACGTTGGGAAAGTGTCAGACTTATACTTAAGTGGGTATACCCACACAAAGTGCGAGAAATTATCAATGAGAACCATATAATATTTATACCCAGAAGTACTCGTGATAGGTGAGGTCCATAAGTCGCAATGAACAATGTCAAACGGAGCAAAAGTAAATGTATTTGAAGAATAAAAAGGCAAGCGTTTACTATTTGAAAGTTGACAAGAATTGCAAACATGAGACACATTGTCTTTATTACAAGAAAAACTAAAATTACGATTTAAAATGTCTAAAACTTGTGCCCCGGGGTGACCAAGTCGATCATGCCATGGAAGATTGGGTGAGGCAATATACGTCGCTTGAGACGGAAGTTGCGGTGTAGTGAACGGATAGAGGTCCCCGGTGCTGTTGTGGCGAGAAAGTGTCCTTTTAGTTTTGAGATCCTTCAAAGAAAAACCAAAGGGGTCAAATTCGATTGAGACATTATTATCACGAGTAAATCGTCTGACAGAGATCAGGTTTTTAATAATTTGAGGACTATAAAGGACATTCGGTAATATGTATGTGCGGTTTGGTAAAGGGTGAAAGCCCGTGCCAGATCCGTTAATTGGTAAATAATTACCATTGCCCACCAAGATATTACTACGAACAGGATATGAACTAGGGATTATTATTTTACCTGGATCATGGGTGAGATGAGAAGCAGCTCCAGTGTCCATGATGTCAGAAGTCCAAGCGGTATTGGGTTGATTAACCTGCAGATTAGCAAACGCAACGCCCAAATCAGCCGGGTTTAGAGCATTGTACCCGCCTTGTTGCACCTGTGTGTATTGGGGCGTTGGATCGGTGTAGCCCGCAAACTGGGCCTGAGGAAACCCAGTGAACTGGGCCTGCTGTGGTGATGTAGTCTATTGGCCCAGCTGATTGGTGGGTCGCCACATGTTTTGGGTTGGGTATGGGCATGGTGGTGGAGCCCACCAGGCCCAATTCGGATACTGATGGTTTTGACCAGCCCATGGAGAAGTCTGTTGACGACCACCGCCACGACCTTTGCCGCCTCGACGATTCCAGGAACCCCGACCCCGTCCTCGGCCACGCGATGAGTAGGAGTTGGGGTCTGATTGTTGTGAACCGCTACTATACTGTTGTTGACCATTGTTATTGTTGCTGGAAGGCTGATTGGACGGTGGTGCGGCTGGTGCAACAAGAACCGTAGATGGAGATCCGGTTCTAGCTTCTATTCGGAGGACCTCATCGTTAAGCATGGTGATGGCTTGATCCCAGTTAATGCCGTTCTGATTGATTAATGAGGCGGTGGTGTTATATTCAGTCGGCAGTCCGCGGACCAGTTGGAGAACTAACCGAGACTCGGTTACCGGCTGATCTACATCGGCCAGTTGATTTGCCAAGTCAGTCAGTCGCTGGCAGTAATCTTCAACCGAAGAACATGCCGTGAGTGTCAGATTACAAAACTTTGTCTCCAGTGCTGCTGCGCGTGCCTTCTTATTACTGAGGAAAATCTTTTCTAGTTTTGACCAGGCTGTATGTGCCGTAGCATTGGTGTCCAGAATGCGAATCAAGAGTTCGTCTGACACCGTACTGTATATCCATTGTAAGACCAAAGCGTCGAGTTCCTTCCATAATTCATAGTGTGCGGATGTTGATGCCGGAGCGGGTGTGCCATCAATGTGACTCAAGACTTTGTATGCAACTGCATGGAGGCGAAACAACTTCACCCAGGAGGAATAAGTGACTTTCTTCCCATCTAGGGTTCGTATTTTGGTCTGGATATTAGTGACCGAATAGGCTGGGTGAAGGGCAGTGGGTTTGGATGAAGCTTCAGCATCAGCTGGTTTGGTCATGGCTGCGATCGGAACAGGAGATAGAGAAACAGCCGGCTAGGGTTTTAGGGTTTGAGAAGAAAACAGAACCGTAGCTCTGATACCATAAAAGACGTTTATGGTATAATTTCTGAATGAATATTATTAATGATCAAAGCCCTTTAAATAGGGACTGGTACAACTTAAACATAGGAACCGATATACATGACTAAGCTTAAATATAGGAACCGATATACATGACAAATATAATAATAATCTCATACTAAAATATAATCGGCTAAGAATTTCTAATCTCTTTACTTGTATGATTATTAATAGCACTTCCCATTTTCCATGTTTAATATCCAGCCAATGTAATTTAAGTAAATGGAATTAAGTACATGATGATGATGATCATCATCATCGTCATCGTTGTTATTGTTATCAGCTTATCAAAGATGCTTCGAGTTTTGTTCTCTAAATGGTGTTTTTTTCTGATAGGAAGGTAGATGAATTAGAGAAGACGATTTCAGTTGCAGCAAGAGATCCTGCAAAGTTTGGCATCACTGAAGTCGAGCTTGGAAAAAGAAGGAGATGGACCAGCATTGCCCGTACTCAGGTTTCTATTACTTTGCTTTCCACCATCTTTGGTTTAACTCATGTTTGTTGTATTAAACAAACACCCCTATGGAATTCCATCACTTAATTAGGTGGGCAATGTGAAGAAAGTAGTGGGTAGCGTTTCAAATAAGAGTGGAGAACACCGAGAACTGATGAGGATGCCACGTTCCCAAAAGCAGGATACAACTTATAATTACATTGCTGGACAGAATGATGATTTCATCTCGTCTGAATCAGATAGACAAATGCTTCTCATAAAGTAGATTAATTTTCCTCTTTTCTTTTCTTTTCTTTTCTTTTCAACTGTTTTCACTTATGATAGCATGTACCGTATCTTATCTACATTGCATGCCTAGAACTTCCATTCAAAACTACTACATACATGTTTATGAGGAAGAACAAACACCCTCTGCCCCTGCACATGATCACACACTTGTTGATATTTAAGGGAATTGATGGCCATTGGCTATGGATTTTAATTTTTACTTGTTAAGTTCAGTAAATTCATCTACGGGTATTAAATGGGTCGTGTTCACGAGTTGGTGGGGCAACCCAAAAATTTGACAAGAACAGATACACAACACGGACTTGAAAATGGTACTAGTCAACACGAGTTTCACAAGTTGACACAAACACAACTCGTTTATCCCATATTTTTTTGTTGCCTATTATTACTATAAATTTACAAATTTACATTAAAAAATACAAACGTACATAAATTACGTTCAAAATATAAAACTTGATGCTCATTTCTCTCGTCTTTTAAATATTTGTACAGGATACCCAATAGGTTTAAGTTGTGACATAAAAAACATACCTTTTTAGAAGAAAAAAACACAAATAAACGTGTTAAACAGGTCACCTAGGAACTGCTTTGTATTTGCTATCTGGGATCATCTGTATCTGTGTTTCTTATCACATATGTATTGGTGATTGCAGGCGACAAGATGAAGAGCTTGATGAGATGAGTGAAAGCATTCAAAGGATAGGAGATGTTGGTCTTACCATACATGAAGAGCTGTTGGCTCAGGTAGGTAACTATGTCCTGTCTATCCAGTTCAAAGTGAAAACTGGATTTTTTTTAATTTAACTGGGGTCTTTCAGAATCTTTGCTGACTCTTAAGATTATATGTCATGTTTCAGGATCAGATTATTGATGAACTGGGTATGGAGATGGATAGTACCTCAAATCGTCTTGACTTTGTGCAGGTCTGATATCTCTTTATCTCTGTTGATAGTTAGTGGTGCTCAATGTGTTCATAAACAGTTAAAACCAATGGATTGCCCAAATAGAAGCAAGTCGGCCGGTTTGGCTAGTTTAATATCCAAGTGGTTCCATTTTGATGGTTTAACAGTTCTTTTGGTTTGGCTTGGTCCTGTTTCGGAATTTGGGGCTGTGTAAGCCAAACAGGTTGTTAAACATTTATTATTTATATATTTTTCTCATTTATGGAATGTGGGGCGGTGTATGTATCTATAATTTTATATGTATAATAATCACAAATCATATTTATCATTTTAAAATTCTTTTACTAACCAATGATTAAAAAAAAAAGTACCGCATCAAACGCCAAAACCAAACTGTTAAAATGCCAAAGTGGTAAAACCAGCCGATCTAGCCAACTGACCCAATCTGATTGGTTTAATTTGTGATTTCCCGAAACCGTAGTTAGCTATTCATCCAAGAATTTTCGTTAAAACCGGCTGAGATTGACTGTTAACATCCTTATAGAGGGTAGGCAAGTCTGATTATAGTGTGACACTAATATGCTTGAGTCATTTCTGCAGAAAAAGGTGGCTATGGTAATGAAGAAGGCTGGTATGAAGGGGCAGTTGATGATGATATTATTCCTAGTTATTTTATTTATAATCTTATTTATCTTAGTTTTCTTCACTTAGTTTATATGATTAGTGGTTAGTTATCAGAGATGGACGTTAATTTTGTTTTGTTTTTATGTCAAATGGTTGTGAGCAGCTTGTAACAATTGTACTTTGGACTTGGTGAATAAAAGACGTGTGATGTCTTATGTCATCATGTTTATGAGTTTGGGATTAAAAAAAGCTTATGGTGTGACAGTGTTGGTATTTGTCGACTGAAGTGTGTTGTCCGCGGGTTGAAATTAGTGTACCCGGAAACAATTCATATGTTAGTTCGTGTTAAACATTTTTACTTTTAACTTTGGACACACTAAAAGCCATAAATTCAAGCACGAGCCTGTTTATCTAAACTAGTCTAACAGAGATGATAAACGGGATACAATGAAGTTCAATCGGTTGTGGTTGATATGATAAACTTAAAAATTAGGGTGAGGTTATTTTACAAAGTGTTTTTTTTGCTACAAAGTGTGAGAAGACACAATGAGGCTAAAAAAGTCACAAAAAAAATTATATCTCACAATCTAAATCGAATTTTAAAAAAGTACTTCGGAGTCTCTGTTCCTCTCGTCGTCCTCTTCAGAAAAAAATAAAAATAATAATAATAAAATTTCATTGTCTTTTATGACACAATGACATCATTGTGTCTTTCATAATGACACAATAACGTCATTGTGTCTTTCATAATGACACAATGACGTCATTGTGTCTTTCATAAATGACACAATAAAAAAACATTAATTTTTTATTATTATTTATTTTTTGTTTATTTTTTTTCTTAGTGAGGACGGCTAGGGGAACAAAAGCTCGGAATTACTTTTTTGAAATTCGATTTAGATTGTGAGATAATTTTTTTGTGACTTTTTTGACTCATTGTGACTTCTCACACTTTGTAGCAAAAGTACACTTTGTATTTAAACCTCTTTCTAAAAATTATATACTTTAATTATGATTTTAAACGATTTTATTGGTTGATCCATTTACAAGGGACACTTGAAGCAACCGGTAAGTTTATTGCTTTGTGATAATGAGTTCATGGGTTCAAGATGTGAGAAACAACTTTTACACAATATGTGGGGTAAGATTGTGTACATTAGATAACAAAACGTTCTGTAACTCCGTGCAAAGCGAGAGTTAAATCAAGCATTGAGTACACTCTTTATTGGCCAATCCATTTAATATTTATTACATCTTGAAATTGACTTCTTTATTAAACAGGTTAGACATGGTAACCTAAATATGAATTATTTATTAAACATGTTTGACTATTTGAGTGATCGATCCAAAAGCTAGTTATTTTCGTGTGATTTTCCAAGCCATGTTAGGATTTACCACCCCTAGTAATTGCACGTGCTTGTGAATGAGAATGATCATATGAGTTATACCCTTTAGTTGTCGGATGAAATGTTTTAAATCGAGGTTGTAGAGTAACAAACACATCAAGTAACACATGCTATAACACCATCTCAAATAAAACAACATTTAAACAAAAACCTCTAACATAGTATTCACACATCACTGACATGTAATGCATTGAAGGGACATATAGGTTGTGTGGAAGGAAGAAAATGATAATATGAATCGCATGGAGGCGTTATGAAGTGGTGTTCGTCAAGACATGTCATGCATATGTTAACTTCTTGACTGACATAAAAATAACTGATACAACCATCAAAATATCATACAATATGATTACTTTTCTCCCTACCATATGGCTCATATGATATGAAGACTCCGGCATGCATGCTTGATTTGACATCATACAATACGTATGATGGGTAGGCATGCCGGCGTACACTTTTAATGATGGTCTTTTTAGCGGCACCCCTCAAATAATTGCATGTTTTGACATTTACCTTATGATACAACAAACATTTACTATTATCTAATATTATAATTGGTTTGATGATCGATAATTAACACTCAATAATAAAACTCATCTACTAGTTTTTTAAATACAAAATTCTTTGAAGGTGATTGATTATGTAATTCCAGTTTCAAGTCATTAGGATTGTGATAAGCTTTAGCAGAGCCCACGCCCTATTAGGATAATCTCCAAAAGAAAAAAAAATGGGTGTTCATGGTCATAGGGCGTCAAATTAATCATACTCGCATGTTGACAAGTCAAACCTAAAAATTTGTCATGAACCTAAAAAGTATGTAAGACAGGTAAACTCAAATATAAACTAGTATTTGTAGGTTCACATAAAAATATCCTTTTATCTGGTTTTATTTTATTTGGCATACAACTACTCTTAACTTCAAATTTATAACCAAAAATACAAATGTATAGCTTTTTTCGCATTTACACGACAAAATAATTACAAAGATCTTTATCTTTTTAATTTTGACGTAAAATACTTATAAAGTTTAAATGCGTAAAACACAATCTCTTTATAAATGAATTATAAAGGTCAACCCGCAACCCTCAAGTCGATCTATACACATCCAACTTTAGCTAAAAGTGTATGTAGGTTTATCTTGAAATTGACTAGTACGCTTTTAGACTTAATTTAATATTAACCTCATTTTTCAACTAGATGTCAAAAATTTGCGCCTAGAGGCTCTAAATACACTAATGTCCTTTAGTATCTCATGTCAATTTTGTCTAGTTTTCTCAATTTGTACCTGATGATAAGCCACAGGTTGACAGTGTCTTGTATCAAACTAGATCTGACCACAAAACGGAAGACTAGTTAAGGGTGACAATAGAGGTGGGCATTGTACCCGGGTATGAACCCGACCCGGACCCGGGTACGGGTAGGATCCGAGAGGGGGTTTACCCGGTTAGGACCCGAAAAAACCCGTAGGGTAGGAACCGGGTATAGATTTTGGAAAATTTCCCGTACCCGACCCGACCCGACTTGGACCCGATTGTACCCGGGTACTACCCACGTATTACCGTTTTTTTTTTCTTTTCAAAAAAAGTAGTTGTTTTCAACAGCTATATAGCCGTTATGCTTGATTTTTGGCTGTTTTTTTTTGTCTTTTTTGTTTTATAGGTTAGTATAAATATGTGTGGGTTGATATGCTTGAGTACCTAAGTTCCAAAAGCAAAAACATACGCAAAAACGCAAAAAATACTCTCGTTTACTGTCGTTTTACACTTTCGCTCTCTCGTTTTACACTTTCACTCTCTTGAATCTTGATATGGCTCACTCACAATCTTCCGTTGGTCAAGGTTCGTCCAACACTCCAACCGCCGTTCGTGTTCTTGCACACTATGGTAACATGGATGTTTGGTGCAATTGGGATATGGTTGAGTTGAGTGATGGGTCTGTAAAGGCTCGTTGTAAGTTTTGTGGAACTTTACTTACTAAAGATTCAAACACGACTTTAAGCAAGCACATTAACAAGAAGTTTTGCAAGTCATTGGAAAAGTAATCCGGATTCGCAACAAATACAATTGGGTGGAGACGGTGGAATCTTTAATTACGATGTTAACACGGTTCGAGATCAAATGGCGAAGTTCGTGATTCAAGAAGCTTTACCTTTTAGTCACGTTGACAATCCTCGGTTGATCAACTTAATTCGAGAGACGCTTCAACCTCGTTAAACCCACGTAAGTCGTACTACACTTAGACGTTATTGTTTAAAATTATGGAAACAAGCAAAAAATGATTTAATTGTATTATTTGAAAATTAAAATACCGGTGTAAACTTAACTAGTGACGTTTGGTCGGCTCCACATGGTTTACCCGAATCGTACATTTGCGTCACCGCTCATTGGGTAGATCCCAATTCATGGCAAATGATTAAACGTACGATTGCATTTTATCTTTTTCCGTATCCACACACCGGAGAATTTTTGTTTTACTTTTTGAATAATGTAATAACTACTATTAATTTTCAAAATAAACTTTTTTCAATTGCATTTAATAACACCTCCAACAACACAACCGCGGTTGAAACATTAAAATTAAAATATCTTCCGATTGCAAACAATGATTTTTTCCATACTCATTATGTTGCATATATTATTAATTTAGTAGTGCAAGACGGGCTATCCATGGAATTTGTTGATTAAAGCTTTTAGATTTATGTTACATGACGTTTTTAAAAAAAATAAAAAAATATATCAAAATTATAAACAACTTTGTAAGGATACAGAATCTATATTTTTAGGTCCTAATTGGAATGTACCTATTCGGTGGAATTCGACTTGTCACATGTTTGATTGTGCTTTAAAACAAAAGGGCACTTTGAAAGCTTTTCATAATAGTCTTTCGGATAATGGTGAAGCCGACCTATTTCCGGATGTGGGTTGGAAGAATGTTCAACGTCTATCCGAGTTTCTTGAGGTGTTTAAAAACTCAACAACAAAATTATCGGGAGTTTATTATCCCACTAGTTATTCGGTGCTTCAAGAATTATATTTCATGGCTTTGAATTTAAAAAATTTTCAAAATAAAAATCATGTGTTTAGCCAAATGATAAAACCAATAAAGGAAAAGTTTAAAAAATATTTTAAGAAGTTACCACCCTTTTTACTTGTGCCGCCGCTTTAAATCCGTTTTTAAATGTTGCAGGGGTTGAATGTTTGATAGACGAGATAAATGACAATTTAGATATGCATGACGAAAACTCTAATTTTTCAAACGATGCAAAAGTAAATTTTAATGAAAATTTGAAAACAATTTATAATTTTTATTTAAATATATATGGGCCTAACGTAAACATAACCACGCCAAGAGAATCAACCTCAAGTGCTAGTATCTCGGTTAAAGACCCGGTATTGACTATTTTGAATGTTGTTCGGGATGTGACGGCTAAACAACAAAAGGGTAACACCCCAACAAGTGAGCTCGGTTGATATAGTGGAACAGATTTTATTTCCACTATGACTACCGAAAATTATCGTGCATTCAATATTTTAGCTTGGTGGAAAAGAAAAGAATCTCAATTTCCGATTCTTTCTGCTATGGCCCGTGATTTACTAAGCGTCAAGCTTCTACGGTAGCTTCGAAATTGATTTTTCTTTTAATGGCAGGGTATCTGACATATCCGATGAAGAATAACATTTGATCAAGCATCTCATAACAATAAACATTAAACGATAACTTAAATAATAAAATTTTATGTTTTTTTATTGATTCATTTATGTATTTTTAAGTTGTTTTAATATTGTTATAGAAATATATGACGATTAATCCGACTTTTTTTTCAAATATAATAAATGATGAACAATAACAATAAAAATAACAATAACAATAACATAACAATAACAATAACAATAACAATAATAACAATAACAATAACAATAATAATAATTATTATTATATTATAATAATACAAAAAAAAAATAAAAAAAAAAAACAAAACCCGGATAGTACCCGGTTATGGACCCGACCCGGACTCGACCCTACCCTAACCGGGTTATCGGGTAGGGTATTGATAAAGGTGAACCCGACCCGGGTTCGTACCCGGGTTCACCAATACCCAGGTACACAAAAAACCCGGTTGTGCCCAAGCCGGGTTGTACCCGGTTTCGGGTACGGCTCAAACCCGAAACCCCCACCTCTAGGTGACAACTTTACAACATAGACAGACACAAAATAACAGGTTTTGGGTTGGTATATCTAACCCATTTAAAACAGGTTGGAAACCAACACGAAAAAGCAAGTTTTGGGTTGATGTATCAAACTTGTTTAAAAAACAGGGGGTGTTCACGTTGAGTTGTTTTATTATATAAGTTGTGTTTGTGTTCACATGTTTAATCCGTTTAATTAAACAGAAAACCGTTAACTGGTTAACAAAACATATTGACCTACTAACCCATTTATCACCTGTTTAACTCACTTTTTAGGACCCACCAACCCGATTAAGTGATTAACACACCCAACTTCATGTCCACCCACCAACCTGTTTGATACGTACAGAGGTTAAACGGGTGTTCGGGTTACAGAAACTCAAGTGTGTGCAGGTTAGGGTTAATGTTATTGGCATGAATATAAATACAAGTTGCATTAGGGTTAAACAATTCAACTAGCAACCTGTCAACCCACCAACCTGACATGATTAACACCGCTAGATTTACTTCCAAATAAGTCATCAAAGGCAATACTAACCCTAAACTTCGGAATTACCAAACACATTCTTCAAAATGAAAAAATGTAAATGCTACTACTTTGTTTTAGTTAATACCGAATTACCGAAACATTTCAATAGAAAAATGTCAAGATGAGATATCGACAGTAGGATGAGAATCAACGGTTTAAAACAACTAACTGTTTTTTGCAAGGAGCACTCTTTGCAGATGGAAAGCTTCTCCTTGATTTCCGTTGAGTAATCTTTTCTGCAAGAAACAAGCAGTTAGCTGCCTGAGAAGCCTCTCGAGATAAGAATGCAAGCAACTTCTTTGGTCTTTCAGGTCTGGATTTGTAGACAATATCATTGCGTTTACTGCATCCGCCACTGTCTCTCTGTGTGATTCCTCCAGCAGATACCCTACGGATGATTTATTCGGCTCTTCATATGCCAACAAAGCTGCACAGTCCTGCACACCAGTAATGACAATCTCAAAACCAGAAATAAGGTTTGATGTAGGGGGATGTTAGGTAATTCAAGCGGGTCGAGTATCACAACAATTCAAGTCAAGATGGCCCGCTAAACCTTTTTGTCTTTTTTCTTAGTTTTATAAAAGTTCTACTGAATATGATTGCAACCTTGGGATTAAAAAGCACGAGGTATTCAGGTCCAAAAGTCAGGCCCGTGGCGAGAGACAATAGCTTCATGTACACGAGGTGTTGGTCTATGTACATCCAAATAAGCTTTGTGTACAACCAGAAACTGCATCTCTCTCATCTCTTTACATATCAGCCTTTTACCAAGTAAATCATTCATAACTTTTTCATCCCTTTGGTTGGTTTACATATTGGCCTCCTACAAACCCCAATTTGACTGAGATGTGCATATGGTGCCACATCAAGCCCTGAAGTTTTCCACACCATCCCAAGAGCGTCCTTTTTAAACCCAAGACTTCAACCATTACTAAAATTAAGATCTGGTCATTTTGAGTAAAGCAATTTCAGATGTTGAGTATACCAAACCATTCGTGTTTTAACCTGTTGGGTCATTTTTCTTTTCAGCTAATTTTGTTTAATCCTCTACCCATTTGACCAGGCATCAATAAACTCCAACCTGAATTGACCCATTTTCACACAAATGGGTTGAAATTGCCACCTTTAGAAATCACATATAGCTTTCTTAAATCATTGTCAATGTAGCTGGCATGGACCTTATTTTTATATAATTATTAAGTATAAACACCAACTAAGAGTGGCTATGTAAATCATGGTTGTTTAGTGGTGATCTATTCTTTTGCTAATCTTCTTGATTTGAGTTTGGTGATTACCTTAACAAGATCTTCATAATGTTTCAAGCTAGAAAACTTTTCAAAACGAGTCCTCCCATAATCCACAGCTTCCTCCAGACGTCCAACCTGCAAAACAGAGGATAGATCAAGGTTTCCATTAGCACTAGATGCAGTACATCAGAAGAAAAAGCCCAATCTCCTTGACGGACACATCCAATAATTTATAAAAGCATAAACTGAGGGTTGTAAGACAGCACCATATGCCTTAATACATTTAAATATTGGAAACCATCAACCAAATGTAGAAGAGAACAATAATTTACCCGAACTAGTTCGATGAACTTTTGACAGTGTAGCATAAAACAAATGGCTGATGTATCATCCTGCAGGGACCAAAATTATCATGATCAGTAGAAATTCAAACAGTATATCTACCGCATCGCGCACATGGATGCATGGATGGACAAGAGAGCCATATGAGTATATCTAACTGAAAGTAATAACTTAAAACTGCAAGCAACTTCCAAGAACTCTAAATTTGCACTTGAAAAAGAAATGCAATTTGATGTTTTAAGCATCTTTTTTTTGGACGATTAGATGGATGCCAAAAAATTTTTTTGGCCAACAAGTATGTAAGTTGCTTAATTTCTCGACTAAAGTGTGTAGAATATTATTTTTCTAGCATTCCATATATGGCCAACTACAAGGGGATAAATGCCCTTAATTTCCTACTAACACACTCCACAAGTCATTGTTAAAAAAAGGTTTCTAACATACAGTATGTTCCATAGCCAGGGTCCACTTCCCAAGATTTATAATGATAAAGGCTACCGACTAAAGTACACCGCTAGATTTACTTCCAAATAAGTCTCCAAAGGCATACTAACACTAAACCCGGAATTACCAAACCCATTCTTTTCAAAAAATGAAAAAATGTAAATGCTACTACTTTGTTTTAGTTAATACCGAATTACCGAAACATTTCAATAGAAAATGTCAAGATGAGATATCGACAGTAGGATGAGAATCAACGGTTTAAAACAACTAACTGTTTTTTTGCAAGGAGCACTCTTTGCAGATGGAAAGCTTCTCCTTGATTTCCGTTGAGTAATCTTTTCTGCAAGAAACAAGCAGTTAGCTGCCTGAGAAGCTCTCGAGATAAGAATGCAAGCAACTTCTTTGGTCTTTCAGGTCTGGATTTGTAGACAATATCATTGCGTTTACTGCATCCGCCACTGTCTCTCTGTGTGATTCCTCCAGCAGATACCCTACGGATGATTTATTCGGCTCTTCATATGCCAACAAAGCTGCACAGTCCTGCACACCAGTAATGACAATCTCAAAACCAGAAATAAGGTTTGATGTAGGGGGATGTTAGGTAATTCAAGCGGTCGAGTATCACAACAATTCAAGTCAAGATGGCCCGCTAACACCTTTTTGTCTTTTTTTCTTAGTTTTATAAAAGTTCTACTGAATATGATTGCACCTTGGGATTAAAAAGCACGAGGTATTCAGTTCCCAAAAGTCAGGCCCGTGGCGAGAGACAATAGCTTCATGTACACGAGGTGTTGGTCTATGTACATCCAAATAAGCTTTGTGTACAACCAGAAACTGCATCTCTCTCATCTCTTTTACATATCAGCCTTTACCAAGTAAATCATTCATAACTTTTTCATCCCTTTGGTTGGTTTTACATATTGGCCTCCTACAAACCCCAATTTTGACTGAGATGTGCATATGGTGCCACATCAAGCCCTGAAGTTTTTCCACACCATCCCCAAGAGGCGTCCTTTTTAAACCCAAGACTTCAACCATTACTAAAATTAAGATCTGGTCATTTTGAGTAAAGCAATTTCAGATGTTGAGTATACCAACCCATTCGTGTTTTAACCTGTTGGTCATTTTTCTTTTCAGCTAATTTTGTTTAATCCTCTACCCATTTGACCAGGCATCAATAAACTCCACCTGAATTGACCCATTTTCACACAAATGGGTTGAAATTGCCACCTTAGAAATCACATATAGCTTTCTTAAATCATTGTCAATGTAGCTGGCATGGACCTTATTTTTATATAATTATTAAGTATAAACACCAACTAAGAGTGGCTATGTAAATCATGGTTTTTAGTGGTGATCTATTCTTTTGCTAATCTTCTTGATTTGAGTTTGGTGATTACCTTAACAAGATCTTCATAATGTTTCAAGCTAGAAAACTTTTCAAAACGAGTCCTCCCATAATCCACAGCTTCCTCCAGACGTCCAACCTGCAAAACAGAGGATAGATCAAGGTTTCCATTAGCACTAGATGCAGTACATCAGAAGAAAAAGCCCAATCTCCTTGACGACACATCCAATAATTTATAAAGCATAAACTGAGGGTTGTAAGACAGCACCATATGCCTTAATACATTTAAATATTGGAAACCATCAACCAAATGTAAAGAGAACAATAATTTACCCGAACTAGTTCGATGAACTTTTGACAGTGTAGCATAAACAAATGGCTGATGTATCATCCTGCAGGGACAAAATTATCATGATCAGTAGAATTCAAACAGTATATCTACCGCATCGCGCACATGGATGCATGGATGGACAAAGAGCCATATGAGTATATCTAACTGAAAGTAATAACTTAAAACTGCAAGCAACTTCCAAGACTCTAAATTTGCACTTGAAAAAAGAAATGCAATTTGATGTTTTAAGCATCTTTTTTTTGGACGATTAGATGGATGCCAAAAATTTTTTTGGCCAACAAGTATGTAAGTTGCTTAATTTCTCGACTAAAGTGTGTAGAATATTATTTTTCTAGCATTCCATATATGGCCACTACAAGGGATAAATGCCCTTAATTTCCTACTAAACACACTCCACAAGTCATTGTTAAAAAAAGGTTTCTAACATACAGTATGTTCCATAGCCAGGGTCCACTTCCCAAGATTTATAATGATAAAGGCTACCGACTAAAGTACATTTTAGTTCCATCGTCTTTAATGCTAAAGCCAAAATTATGCTCGCCAATTCATATCAGTCATTCAACATTTTACTTTACTCAATTCAACGTGGCCTAACATTAACGCTTTTGGGATAAAAGTCCATTGTTGACTTAAGTGATGCTATCACTATATAAAGGATATAAATAAAAAAGTACGGTTTAACTGTATTATGGATGATACATCTGACAAATATTTCCGTTTTCTGAACTTTGGATATTACAAGCAGTATGTTATTTAGATGATACATGTTGAATAATCTTATCCCAACCTAATCTCATTATAGACTATAGAGCTAACCAAACACTGTATTTTGATAAATTGATATGATGATAACAAACATCCTATTGCAGATATACATTGGTGAACGATTTGAGTTCTCAATGATTTAAGGTCCATCATGCAGAGAAAAAAAAGGAAATACAGAAACCAACTATACCCATCAAACCAAAATGATTTCATGCAGGAAGTCTATTACTTCAACCACTCAAGTGGCCAAGTTCCATGAAACTTTTAATATAATTATAATGTTGTTCAAACTTCAACGAGACGTAGACTATTCTAATAACTTTCCCAGCATCTCTGACTCTCCTTAAATTTTCACACAGTTAAATTTCCAGAATTATTAATTGCATGAAATCATCAATCAACGAGTAAGGTACATGGGAAGAACTGAGGTTCCTTGTTACTTACTGCCTTAAATACAATTGGTGTGAGATTAATCATTTGTACAAACACACTTTAAAACGAAATCGATATGTCTGGTACAAAACGAAAGATGAAAACTATGAGAGAATAAGTACATGCAAAAGATGAAAGCTTTGAAAAAGAAAAACAAAATGTCACTAACTAGATAGTAAGCATAAACTTCTATAAAAAGCACACATGTATGCATGAGCCGTGTATTTGTACCATTTCAAAAGCTAATTAAGAAAACTTTCCCACGATGAGAAAGGACTTTTGTAAAATGTATTTTACTTATATATGGCATAGTCTGGTCATTCAATTATATTCTTCTAGTATCCAAAATTCTTAAATCTCACATTAAGAGCATTATAGTGTGTATGCTCTCAAGGTTAAAAGATAGAAAGAATTTGGTACATACGGGATTTCTAAGATTCTTAGAGTAATGGGAAAGCAACAAACAGTTGAGCAAAATACAAGAATCAAGAGGTAGACTAGAATGGTGATGAGTCAGGTTAAGAGAGCCAAAAGGTTGCATCCAGCGTAATGATATAAACCACAAGTGTTGGAAGAGTATATACTGTGTGTTTATCTGACTACAAACCTCTGCACAGTATATTTAGTTAAATGGCACTTCTCTTTAAAAGTAATCACTTAAACACAGTTTTGTACTTTTCGTCTTCTCTTTGTCATTGTTCCAATTTTAACCAGTCTACTCTAACTAGCTCCCTGAATTTTGATATCGGATCAAAAGAAGTTTTCATAAGTCCTTAAAAGGTAGTGAACAGACTAACTATGTATATTTACCGGCCGCATAAAAAATTATAAAGTGCAAAATAAAATCTGTAAGTCAACTACACAATCTGAAAAACATGTCAACTGACTTCAAGTTACAGGGTGATGGGTGCAGATGAGTCTTTTTAAAAAAAAAAAGAAACTGCTAGAGGAACTTGTCATTGTAACCAAAGTAATACTTGGAAGGTTATAGATTTGAAGGTTAGAGTTCTACAAAAGTTGAAACTGAAAGGATATTGAATATCATCTGTTTACCTTGATATCGAAAAGAAATGGATCTTTACCGAAGTTCACGCTCACCCTGCAGCACAACAAACTGTTTTAACAAGATGGAAAAATCCCAGCCATATCTCCAACTCTCCATTTATTCAAAGCAAAAGCATATACCCAATGCAATCTTAGCACATATAGTTAGCTCATCAATTTGACTAGCAGACATTTAATTTGAATCATAAAGCACAAAAAAGAGTAACAAACGGCTAAATACTAAATTGTAGCTAAAGCACAAAGAAATTTATGATAACCTAGATCCTGAGAAGAAAGGATAAACTTACTCCTCATTTTGACTGTGAACAGCAATTGTAGGATACAAACGACCTTTCACATCTTTCTCTACTGTTCCAACCACTTGACCATTCTTCCTGGCATCAACAACATAAAGACATTCCTGTGTAACTTCTGAAAGAATGACCATCTTACGTGAAAAAGAAAGCTAGAAAACGAACTTACGTGAAAAATAACTCCTGTAAAGCATAGTTAATACCAGCACCACCATATCACCAGTGGTATAAGTTGGGCCAAAAGTCTCTCCTTTTCCTTGTCCACGGTAAAGCAGTCCATCATCCCCATGATATCCGAAACTGTTTGCCTCCCACCTATAACATAGTACCAAGTTCAAAAATATTTCAGAAATACTTTTGATAAATGAATAATGCTATCATGGCACTTCCAATAACCTTAAAGACCTGGTCGTGAATTTTTTATTTCAAATCAGGATGCTCATTTCTGTATAACCTAAAAACCAAAGGCAATCAGGAAAAAGATATGTGGGGTTTTTAACAGTTATTCAACTAAATAAAGCAAATAACAACTCACCACAATAAGAAATAATACTGTTAAAAATACATAGAATTCTAGAGCAGTGCTATGCTGATTGGAGCAGAAGCTACATGCATAATTGCTAAAATAATCATCAGGTTCCTATTTAGAGATATGTACATCAAAACAACTTCATTAAAAAGATGCATCTTTTTACGAGACTAGTGAAAAGAAAATTTGAATCCAACATAAGCATTCATGTTGGATGTCAGAAAAATGTTGCAACTTATGTAGGTTCCAGAAAAGAAAAGGATGAAAAATAAAAGCATGACTTTGGGATGGGGATATTAACTAACTATGTTTTAAATTTCTAGCATCTGTTTGAGATATACATATAATGCGAACCTAGAGTTGAATGGTGAGAACAAGTGGAGAAATAACATAAAGGTAACTGGTATTGAAGAAAATTCTCAAGGCGTCTTCTTCCCCGCATCTCGTTTTCTATCGAATTTCTCCTTGGAAATTCACTTGGAAATCAAGAGCCACATGATACATTTCTGACCCAACTGACTTCCAACACAACATAAGAACTATTATCAAAGTAATGACTACAGTCTAAAGTTGAATAATAACAAAACCTACAGATTTCAATGCATCAATGTAAATCCAATATAACATCCGGTCCAAATAATAAACCAATAACAATCAGCGATTGCACACATACCCTGGTTGCCTGCGCATATTGAAACCCTCGGTGGTGAATCCAATAGCAACATTACCTTTAGCCCCAGCATTCTTAACATACATCTCAAAGTAATAAAACAAACACTTCACGGGTGCAGGACAATTCGCCTGAACAACCCCCACATCATGCCCATGTAAATTCACAGTCGGATACTGAACCGATAGCTTATCCGGCAACACAATCGAGAACCCACCGGAACTGTTCAAAGTATCGAGTTCCGTAGGCACACGCTCCTCCTCTTCCCCCAGATCTTCGTCTTCGTTATCCAAATTCGCCATTTCAACGTCTCTATCGTGTGAAGCAGCGGCCCTCTTGGACTCCGATCTCCATAAGTTCAAGAAATAGGAGCCCACGAGATCTTGTGGTTGATGTGTCTGTTCGGAATCGTCCACCATTTTTAAGAATCGGTGGGTAAAACCCTGATGAAAGAGAAATGGTTGGATCGAGTTTGGAACCCTAGAAGTGGATGGTGTGTGTTGTTGCGGTAGATGAAACGCAAATCGAACGATGGATGTAACAACGGCGGTTGATTGATCTGTTGTATCAGTCGCTATTTGGGTATAAACGATTGGATCATCTCTCTCATACCTTCGATTTCATTGAAGATATTGTTCTAAACTTCTAATCGGTGAGTTGGTCTTATAAGAGCATTTATATCATAATTCTTATTTTTTTTCTTATTTTTTTAATTAAATCTATATATAATACTAAAAGAATAATTTAAAAAAACACTTAACACATTTTTAGACCTCCTAACTTTATTTTTTACGTCTCTCACTCTTCTTTTAAATAAGTATCAAAATTAAAAAATATTAAATAATTTTGATTTTTTAGATTAATTTTTTAATAAATTAAGAAATGTTTTTTTTTATTAATATTCTGAAAAATAAATTTTTATAGAATAAATTTTTTTCTAAGACATCTAACTTTTTTTAAAATATAAATATTTTAATATTGGTTTTTTAAAAAGTAATTTTTTTATAACCTAAAAATAATTAAAATTAGGAGATATAATAAGAAATTTTAAAAAATGATATTTTTTTAATACGGTTTGTTTTGAAAAAATATTTAACTTTTTTTTGAAAAAAAAGTTTAAAAACAATAGGTTAAAAATTGATATCATTATTTTATTACTTATATATAATTTTAATCATATCTTATTTTAAAATATTATTTTATACTTTATAAATTTTCATTATATTTAATATTTTATTTTTTCAACCCGTATAATATACGGGTTTACTAATGTTAGTTTAAAATCTATATATAATACTGAAAGAGTAACTTAAGAGGACATTTGACACATTCCTAGGCCCCCTAAGTTCGTTTTTGCCGCATATCTCTCCTCCAAAATAATTATCTAAATTAAGAAATATTAAATAATTTTGATTCTTTTTTAGACTAAATTTTTTTAATAAATTAACAAAGATGTCTTTTTATTAATGTTATTTCTAGAAAACAAATTTTTATAAAATAAGAATCTTTTCTAAAACATCTAACTTTTTAAAATATAAATATTTTAAAATTAATGTTTTCTAAAAACTGACATTTTTAATACGGTTTATTCTGAAAAAATATTAATCTTTTTTTGAAAAAAAAATTTAAAAATTAATATCATTATTTTATTATTTATTGTTACTACTCATATGTAATTTTAATCATATCTTATTTTAGAATATTATTTTAACTTCATAAATATTTATTATATTTAATATTTTATTTTTTTAACCCGTATAATAAACGAGTTTACTAAAGTTAGTATTAAATAAATAATAATAAACATTCTAGCTCACGATTTGACCTGTCAAAAGATTCCTTTTAAGTCTAAAAGAATACAGTTTCATTTGACTGTATGTTTCGCTATGACAATAAACAAAAGTTAAGGTCAATCTTTGTCAAAAGTCGGTTTGTACTTAAAAGAATATGTTTTTACGCATGGTAAGTTTTATGTCATCTTGTTACCAGTCAAGAGTAAAAAATAGATTGAAACTCTAAGCTTTAGATAATGAGGACAAACTTACTAACGTTACTACAAATGTAATTTACAATGAGGTTTTTGCTCATTTATGACCTTGTAATAAAAAATTATTATGTCTTATTAAATATATAATGCATTTGGTTTTATTTATATTTTTATGTTATTTAATAATTAACTATCCCTATTCCGTGTAATACACGGATAACTAAAACTAGTTGTTATAATACAACAATAATTAACACAAAATTAGTGTTATAACTTAAGAACTTTAAAGAGAATTGCAAGAGCAAGAAGAAGAGAAATGTATAACTTATGAAAGTGTATACAAGAGGTGCATTTCTCCTTTACATCAAGGTGGTATTTATACTACAAAGATCAATTATTTTGGTAGACAAATAAAACTATTTGTAAGATAAGTAGCATAGTAAACTTATCTACAAGTTTGACAAAGAGTTCATCCACTTACTATGATAATAATTCATAATACTTGGATACACTTTTCAAACTTCAAGAGTTTAAGTACCGCTTCATTAAAAGCCTTGCTAAAAAAAACCCAGTGGGAAAAAACCTTAGCTAAGGAAAAAAGAGTGCAGCTTATAACTCCCCCTCAAATTGTCTTCTATAGATCATCACATTATGTGTACGTGTCGCATGCCAATATCATAAACATGTTTTTTGAAAGTTGTTCTAGGAAATGCCTTTGTGAAAAGATCAGCTAAATTGTTGCTAGATTACACGTATCTCATTTCAACTTGTTTATCTTTAATAAGGTCTTGAGTGTATGAAAAGAATCTTGGTGGTATATGTTTTGTTCTGTCACTTTTGATATACCCTTCTTTCATTTGTGAGACACATGTTGCATTATCTTCATAGATTAGTGTTGCATTTCTATCTTTCTTTGGTCCACAAGAAGCCAATATAAGTTGTGTCATAGATCTTAACCATACACATTCTCTTGAAGCTTCATGTAGTGCAATGACTTTAGCATAATTTGAGGATGTAGCAACGAGTGTTTGTTTCTGACAACGCCATGAAATCGCAGTTCCTCCATTCTTAAATACGTATCCAGTTTGAGATTTTGCTTTATGGGGATCAGATAAATAACCTGCATCTGCATAACCAACCAACCTTTCTTTTAAATTATTAGGATAAAACAAGCTTAAATCAATAGTACCTCGAAGATATCGAAAAATATGTTTAATCCTGTTCCAGTGCCTTTTAGTAGGAGCCGAACTAAATCTTGCTAACAATTAACTGCAAAAGAAATGTTAGGTTTTGTACAATTAGTAACATACATAGGAGCTCCAATTGCACTGAGATATGGTATCTTTAGACCAAGAACCTCTTCATTATGGACGAAATAGATCATTATCACCATTAAGTGATCTAATAACCATTGGTGTGCTTAAAGGATTTGCTTTGTCCATATTAAAACGCTTTAAGAGTTTCTCAGCATAAGTTGACTGATGTACAAGTATTCCATTATGCATATGCTCAATCTACAAACTAAGATAATATTTGGTTTTTCCAAGGTCTTTCATTTAAAATTCTTTTTTTAAAAGAGCAATTGCTTTTTAATTTCCTTTTGCATCCCAATTATATTTAGATCATCAACCTACACAGCTATGATCACATATCCTGATGTTGTCTTCTTAATGAAGACGCATGGACAAATAAGGTTATTTGTGTATCATTTACTTGTCAAATAATCACTAAAAAGATTGTACCACATCCTTCCAGATTGTTTGAGTCCATATAAGGATCTTTGTAATTTGATAAAATACATTTCCTTAGGCTTTGAGCTTAATGCTTTAGGGAATTTAAAACCTTCACGAATTTTCATATAGATGTCACTATCTAGTGATCCATGCAAGTAAGCCGTGACAACATCCATAAGATGCATCTTTAAATTTTTAGAGACTGCTAAGCTGATTAAGTATCTAAAGGTTATTGTATCTATAACATGGGAGTATGTTTCCTTATAATCAATCCCTGGCCTTTGTGAAAAACCTTGAGCTACAAGTCTAGCTCTATACCTTGTAACTTTATTTTTCTCATTTCGTTTTCGTACAAAAACCCACGTATACCCTACAGGCTTTACAGCCTTTGGAGTAATAATAATAGGTTCAAAGACCTTTCGTTTGTTAAGTGAATCTAATTCAGCTTGCATAGCTCCTTTCCATTTATCCCAATCATGTTGATTTTGAAAGTCACTAACTGATTTTGGTTCAGGTTCATCATCTCCACTCATGATGTCACTTGCTACGGAATAAGAAAATATTTCACCAATACTTTCCATTGCATATCGATTCCATAAGCTATGTATGTGACCATAGTTAATTGACATTTCTTTGTTATTTTCATCCAAATCCTCCTCATAAGAGGTTTTGGTATTTAGCGTTGCATCAAGATCATTCACTATATGGTCAACTTCCTTTTTATGAGTTTTTCTTTTTTGAGGATTTTTACCCTTGGAACCGATTGGTCTTCCTCGTTTCAAACGTATCTGAGATTCATGAGCCATTGTGTTATCTATTTGCTTATCTGGAATCTCAACTTGAGCCGGAGCATTAGCAGCTAGTATATGAGATTTAGTAACTCTGTTTGTATCAGTAAGTGCATCAGGTAATTGATTTGCAAATTCTTGCAGGTGTATTATCTTTTGAACCTCCATCTTAAATTGTTTATTTACTGGATCAAGATACAATAATGAAGGAATATACCATGAGAAATCATTTTCTTGTTTTTTCTTTTCTCCCCTAATGTCGGGAAAACTAACTCGTTAAAGCGATAATCAGCAAAACGTGCTGTAAATACATCACCCGTTAAAAGTTTAGGATATCTTATGATGGAAGCTAATTCATATCCAACATATATTCTCAACCTTCTTTGAGGACATATTTTTGTGTGTTGTGGTGGTGTAATAGGGACATACACAACACACCAAAAAATTCTAAGGTGGGAAATGTTTGGTTCATTGCCAGAAACAAGTTGTAAGGGAGAGTATTTATGATTTGCACTTGGTTGAGATCATCAAAATTATCAACATGGTTCACTTCCTTCTTTTTCCTTTTAAGAGAGGCTTGGTATAGTTCACACAAATGTGAAGCTATGCAACAAGCCTTTGACTAGTGGTTTGTGCTACCACATCTAAAATAGGAAGTGCCATTGTTTTTGGACCTACCAGCTTTATTCCCTTTGTATTGGTTGGAATTGTTATTTTGTGGAGCGTGGTAATTGATTGTTCTTTGATTTCTACCACGACCATGTCCACGGCCACGACCACGTCCATGACTATAAAAGTTACCTCGGTAATAATTATTACCCTTGAAAGAATGGTTGCGACCATTAGGATAGCTTTTATCAAAAGAACCAAGACCACGACCTTGTCCCCACTTTCTTCTAGAGTTTTTAGTAGCAACATTTACTTCTTGAATTGTTAATGATCCTGTGGGACGAGCTTGATGATTTTTCATCAAAAGCTCATTGTTTTTTTCTGCTATGAGGAGAAATGAATTTAAATCAGAATATCTTTTAAACTTTTGCAACTTATATTGTTGTTGTAAGTTTATATTTGATGCATGAAATGTGGAGAAAGTTTTCTCCAACATATCTTCCTCGGTATCATTTTGTCCGCAGAATTTAAGGGTCGAGCATATTCTGAACAAAGCAGAGGTTTACTCGTTTACCTTTTTGAAATTTTAGAACCTGAGATTGTTCTATTCATCTCTGGCAGTGGGAAGTAGAACTTCCCTTTAGTGATCAAACCTGCTTTTTAAATATTTCCATAAAACATACGGATCTTCACAATTTGAATATTCCAACGGTAACATTTCATCAATATGCTTATGCAAAAAGACATTAGCTTTCGCTTTGTCTTGTTCCGAGCAAGCATTTCCCTTTTGTATAGTTTCTAAGACACCCATGGATTTAAGATGTCTTTTTACATGAGCCGTCCATGACATATAGTTTTCTCCACTGATATTAAGAGCTTGGAATTCAATTTTCATAATGTTCGACAGTTTTGTTTGCTAAACAAGAATTAAGTAAAAAGTAAGATAATTATTAGAATCTATATATATCAATAAGCATTGCAATACAATAAATCGATATAGCTATAAACAAATACAGAAATAAGAAAAGTTTAAATTCTTCAGGTGGTAGATCAGCAATAGGGATAAGAATTAAAATGAGCATTATGGTTTACTAAAACTGGGTGTATCATCTTTGAAAAACTACCTTGGATAAACTTAAGAAAAGATATAATCTGTTTATTGTAAACAAAAATAATTTGATAGTGGTCAATTTATAGTTTAAATTATAACCGTTTGTAACGGGCTATGTAATTGTTTACAACGGCTATATAACCGTCGTGTGTGTATATATCAACAGTAATTTTAAATAAAATAGATAAGTATAAGATTATGTTATAAAAACATGTTAGTTTATAAAAACAAAAGAGAATAAAAACGACAAGTTAGGATAAGAATAAGACGTTAGTACGAATAGATGTTAATAAACATAATTAAAAAATGTTAGTTGCATAAGTAAAAGTTAGATGCATATATAATAGGTTAGATACATAAGTAAAAATTAGTTGACATAAAAGTAAATTTTAGTTGCATAATCACAGGTTAGATACATAAATAGAAGTTAGTTTGTTAGTAGTCTCATGGTTATTAAGATGTCCATAATTAGATCTCCTTTATGCTTACTTTATTTATCTTAGTTATCTTCTCAATATAATATATTATAGATTAGTACTTAATGAAACCCTTACCTTGATTAATGGATGACTTTATGCTTTACTGATCTTCTTGATTAGAGTTTAAGAGCTTTCGTGCTGATAATATGTTATAATATCACAATAATTAACACAAGATTAGTGTTAAATTTAAGAACTTTAAAGAGAATTGCAAGAGCAAGAAGAAGAGAAATGTATAACTTATGAAAGTGTATACAAGAGGTCCATTTTCTCCTCTATATTAAGGTGGTATTTATACTATAAACATCAATCATTTTGGTAGACAAGTAAAACTATTTGGTAGATAAGTAACATAGTAAACTTATCTACAAGTTTGACAAAGAGTTTATCCACTTGCTATGGTAATAATTTATAATATAAATAATATTTTTAATAAGTTTATCTATTTTCTTTATTTTATTTACTTATAATCACTTTTAAAAATATTAAAATAATTATAGAGCTTAAAGAGTGAATTTTATTTTTAAATATGCACATGATCATTAAAATTTTTTCTCTAATCTACTCACAATTATTTAAAATTATTTCCCTAAAATCTAAGGAGCACATTCATATGAATATAAAAAAATATTGTGAATGCACTAAATGTGAATAAAGCAATATAGAAATTGAAGGATCTGAGTTGGATTTGTTACTCGGACTTGATCCAATCTAGGTAAATAGGAAGGTTTGGACGTGGGTGACCAAGCTAACATCAAGATGATGAAGGAAACCTACATCAAGAGGGAAACGTGGGGACCTATGATCAACCACGTTTCAAGGGGTTTTCTGTGACATCCGGTAATTTTCCGTTACCAAACTCCGTTTGTTCCGTTAAGTCTTGCATACACGTGTCGAGCACACACACTAGTTGTCGTTGAACGTTGGTGACTTAACAGTAATCAGTAATGTTAAATTGATGATAATTAAGTTAACAATGTGATTATTAAGTTATGCTTATGTGATTTGAATGTTAACTGTAATTTTATCGCGTAACGTGAAAACGTGCATATTTATTTCGTGTGTTTTGTGATAAATGGGAATTATGCATGATTGTTATTTGTGATTAATAATAATTGTGTTTAGTAGTTAAAAACTATTTAAAAACTATTCAAAAAGCTTAATTTTTATAAAATACAAATTATAAGGGTTAAAAGGGTAATTATGGATTATTTAATTAAATAAAAATCAAAACTCCACCCTAATCCCACCCATCGGCCGCGACTTGCATCCTCTCTCCCTCTCCTCTTCGAATTCAGCCCAAGAACAAACAATCATCTTCGGTTTTGGTCGATTTCAAGGCATAGAACACGTTGGAATCATCAATTGCAAGCCATTACACATTTAAAGGTTAGATTTTTATATGATTTGGTGATTGTTCATGTTTGGCCGAAAGTTCCATGCGAATTCTGCAATTGATGGTCGATTGATGCTTGTTTGTTGTTGTTAATGTGTTTACTAGATAGATTACATGTTAATTAACGTCAAGTATGCAATAAAGGTTGGATTTTTACAAGTTTTTATGGAAATTAGATTAGGGCCGAAACCCTAATTCGAAACTTGCAATTGGGGATCGATTTGTTGATGTTGGTTAGTGTTATTATGTTAGTTGGATTGTATATATGCTAGTTAACGTCGATTATGCAAGAAAGCTATGATTTTGATACATTGTTCATAGGTTACTAATAATAGTAACTTTATTTTGCATGAATTGATGATTGGTTGATGTATGAATGTTATGGATGTGTTTGTAATGATGTTTAGATGCTAGATGGTTGATATGAATGTTAGGAATTCAAGAATGCATGTTGTAGTTCATACCTTACTAAAGATAGTAACTTTTGGGTATGAAAGTTGATGAATCATGATGATTAGGTGTTGTTGATCATGTTTAAATGTTGTCATGGACTTGAATTGGTATATAATTGATGAATTCATGAATGTAGTGTAAGTTTGATGAATTTGGGATGAACTTTCCCAAAAGGGAAACTTTATTTGTGCAAATCCTTGAATTGGATGATTTGGGCATGTTTGGGATATTAGGATCATGCTAGTGTATTCATGGATGATTTCTAAAGTAACTAAATGTGTTGTTTGTGTCGTATGAATGTTTAGTTGGATAGTTATCTGATTTGGCCTGTTTGTGGGAATTCATGGTAATGGGTCATATGGGTATGTTAGGACTATTGTTGGGTTGTATGTTGATCATGTATGATATGCTGTTGTGTTAGTATTAACGAATTATCACCTATAAGGTCACAACGGGTCAACTGGGTCAAATGTGTCTTGTCTTTCTTAAACCTTGAGTTCCTTGGTTTGTAGAGCACTTAGGGTTTCGTGTTGATTTTGTATACACGTACTTATGTACTCTTGTGTTCTAGGTGACCTTTGAAGGTTGTCTTTCCCTCTTTCTTTCAAGTTAAGCTCTAGGTTAATTCTTGCGCGCATCAGGTGAGTTCTTGCCCCACTCATTTTACCTAATCTCTTTTGGGGGAGATAGCATACTGTTGATCACAAACGCTTTTATTTATGAGTGTGTATAATATTGATATAGTGTTGTTTACCATGGAAAGTCCTCACACTTTCGGATTGTTAATATTGAATAGCGGGGAAATCTTGGGTAGTACTACTGGGTCTGACGAGCCCCACCTGTGCGACTCGAGGTCAAACGGGTGCAATTTTGTCCTAACACATATTCGTCACGACCTGGTAAGTCGTGACGGGAGGCAACAAACGTAACACAGTCAGCTTCGATCGCGAAATCACTATGATTAATATTTTTATGTTAATAGACTAGCTATCTATTGCAATACACTACTTATGCTCTGGAAACTGTTGATTGGTTTATATTTTAACGCAACTCTTGAACTCACCAACCATGTGTTGACTTGTTTAGTATGCTATTCTCAGGTTAAGGTTGCCAGTTGCCTAGGAGCACACACATCAGCATCGTTGAGTTGTCTACATTGTTTGTTTACACATTTGGGTTTATTTTCCTATTAAACATTTGTGTTTGGGGCGCGTATGTTTTGCGCATTCTCTTTACATACTACTTTTTTGAGTTTTCTAGTTTTAAAAACGCTTCCGCAGTATTTTAAACGTTAACTCTGGTTTTGTTTGTTAATCATATAGAGTCGTTCTTGGTAACTAATGACTGAGATCCTGGTATGTCACGCGCCTCGCGGTAAAACCCCGCTCGCGGATTTTGAGGGTGTGACATTTTCTCCCATGTAAAAGAACGAGGAGCGGGTATGACCAAGTAAGAAAAATAAGCTCTTATCCGGATTAACTTCCATTGTGATTAAAACTGTATTCCTTTAATCACTATTCTCGATACTTATTCTCACGTCGAAGTGTGGTCTCAAAGAGTTTTTTTAAATGGGTTTATTTTTGATTTTGTGATGGTTTTTTGATTGTTTTTTAAAAGATTTTCTTTTGTAGGTATTTCATAAATTAGGAATACGAAACCAATCTACATGGCAAAACCCAATAATTTAGTTGTCTGAATCCGCCCTCTTACAAAGCAGAAAATCCTTCTTTTTGGTTACTTTCAAACGATTATCTGAATTACGAAACTGGTGCTTCGGCTGACATCGTCGTTCAACTGTTTGTTGACCACATCCCTGTTTGCTTTGTTTTGCTTTTGTTATTCACGGAAGCTATCATTTTTATTTTTAATTCGAGTCCGTAAATTAGGTTTACAAAACATCTCCAAAAAAAGAAACATATTTTGTTCTTTAGGTTGTCATTATTACTCTAATATGTAAATAGGGGTTACAAAACCACAAATCAAGCCCTCATCCATAAATTTTATCTTTTTTTGATTTTTTCACTTTTGATTATGTGGGTTACCGATACATCCATAGGTGTGTGAAGGTTTTTAAGAGTACAATATTTTTTTCGCCTTTGATTTTGTAGGTGTAGGTGTAGGTGTAGGTAGGTTGTCAAGTAGGTTTCATCCGCTGCAGACTCTTCTTCATCCGCTGTGGAAAGTCTTCATCCGCTGCAGACACTTAGCAAAAATTCCTGTTTATCTACGATCTTGAAAAAGAAATTTAAGCCACATTAGTGTGTGTTACGAATGTTAATGATACTAATGTGTTAGTTAATGGCAAGTATTATCCTTTTAATACACTTGTTGAGTCCAACATCAACAATAAACCTAAAAACCTAAACTAATGTTTGTCACTTGATTACTAAGATATTTATACAAACTAATCCAAATCAATGGATTACTAGAATACTTATCTAACCTAATCACTAACCAATTACAATTTACAAACTCATAAAAACATTAGCATGGGGAGATGACACCTATCCCCTTTGACACTAAACACTCTTGGTAGTTTGACACACACACCCCATAATTTGACACACACACCCTACAATTCGACACCTATACACCATACACTACACTAAGCTTAGAGGTAATGATGAAGGTTTAAAATTTTTCTCTTCTTTTCTTTTACTCTCGACTTTCTCTCGGTTCTCATATCACCCAAAACCACTATCAACATCACCATAATACCACCTTAAAACCATCATCTACTAGACATCTTTGTGGTATCATTTCAGTTCAAAAACATCCACCACCAGCTCTGAGGCTTGAAGATTCCCTTATCCACTCTTTACACTCTTATCTTCTAAACAATCAAGGTTAGATTCATATATTTTTGTGATTTAAAAGCTTACACAAATTTTTTGTATGTGTTTAACATACATACAAACCCTTGTGATGATTCATTATCAAAATCTAATTACAAACTCTACAAAGTTCTTTAATTTTCAATAAAAATCAGTAACAAAGTTTATGAAATAGGATTTTTGAAGGTTTTATAAAAGTTTTATATTTTAGAACAATTAATAAGAAGGAAAATCGAAAGTGATAGCAAAACTATAGCTAAAATCATGAAAATTTTACATAAATTATTGGACCTTAAAATAAACAGTATGTGTGATTTTCAAAATTTTTAGGGATAAATAACTATATCTGCCATTATTTCGAAATATTGAAAAAATTACAAAAAAATATCGGTAAGGATATATGAACTGAAAATTTTATATAATAATCTTGGTATGAAGGTACTACTGTAGGTAAATTTTATAATTTTTGGACACTGATAACTATAGTTTTAAGAATTAGAGCTTAATTAATAATATCTTTAAATATAGGAATAAGTATTTATTCTAACAAACAAATAATTATTTTATAGGAAATATCTAATCAGTTTGCAAAAACAAAGGCGAGTAACATAGCCCCTTTTTATTTATAAGTTTTGGGGAAAAAGCATACTGTGTATTTTACTGTTGATGCCAATGTAAATAAGGATTTTTGATAAGTTACTGTCACTAAGTACCATAAGTCACAACTATTAATTCGTATAAGGAACCGTCAGATAATATAGGTAGCGCTACTTAGGAACATGTTTTCTTGCACCGACTGGAATAAGAGTCGTGATGTTATATTATTTGATTCTATGATTTCTATGTGTGACAATCATGAATCACTTGGCATATAAGTAGGTTTGGTTGTGGACTTGTTTATATTGCATCAGTTAAGAAAATTATTATTAAGTTACAAACCTATGTTCTTACCAACTTTATGTTGACTGTTTGAGTATGCCTTTTCAGGTAATCAGAATGTTTTATAATCTCATGTATACTTTCACCCTGTACAATGGATGATATGAGTATGTAGGGAGGCTTTGTGTATGGATAACCATGGACTTGATGGATCTCAGCATTTACGTGGACGTTCACGTCCATTACTAGCTGGGAGATAATAAGAGTGGATAAGAAAAATCTTTTGATGTAGGTTTCAAGCTCATATGTAAAAGTATATAGAGACAAGTTTTGTATGAAATTGAATATGTAACCCGGTATACATAATTATCTAAGAAAATTATCATTAGTTATCGATTGTGAATGTATGTTTTGTAATCAATGTGTTGTGAGCCAAAAGTCACACCCAAGCATTTCCCCGCTTCCGCCGGATGTACATAACATACTACATACATACATACATACATACATACTGCAGGACCGTTAAAAAAGGACTTTGCACTTAGTTAACACACTTAGGAGGATCTTTAGGATCACTTAACAATTCAAATGGGGAACTTAGAACTTTAAACAGATGATACAATGCACAACACAAGTAAAGTAAGAGCAAGAACATAATAAATAATTTTTAATGAAGTAGTATATTGCTTTTTCAGTTCTATTACAGGTGTTTGCACTGATATCTAAAATACAAGAACCTTTGACTCTTTATACTAAACCTACAACCATCAATATGCAAAAAGACAGTTCGATGTGACTAATCTAGACAACAAGATCAGCCAAAGTCAAAAGGCAGATTACCTTTTGACTAGTGACTATGACAGGTCATAGCTCACTGACTTTCCTATTACAAAAAACCAAACAGAAACAAATACAGAAACTTGCAGAGAAAGACCTTATCTACTTTATCATAAAGCATGGAGCTTTCACCAACTTATGATAGTTGGTGAACCACCAGAGCATGCAGCGGACAGGAGGTTGCTTTATGATAAAGTTGACAGAAAAAGTGTATTTTCTCTCTCTTCTAAAGTAATCAGTCTTATTTTTATTCAGCTTCGGAAGACTTTGTCTTGAGAGCTTCGAAAGACTTCATCTTTAACCTTCGGAAGAGTTGAGTCTTTGTCTTCGGAAGACTTGAAACTTGGTGTAAAGTTTCCTCAGTAGTTTCTTCTGAACATTGGCTTCGGAAGATTTTACGCTTAGCATTTTTCTTGAGAGTGTAAAACTTCCGAAGCTAGTTCTTCTTTGTTCCTTAGTGCATGTTGGAAAACCTGGTTGTTTTGGCATCTTTTAATTGATCCTTTGGTTGCATCAGCCTCTTAACCTCAGAGGTTCCTACAAACTCCCCCTAGGCTGATGCTACCAAAACAGAGAGATCTTCAGATTGGGATAGTCCACATGAGAATCTTCAAACTCCTTTTTTATCAGTAGATCAGGATTCTTCAGACTCATGAAGTACCTTCTCATGTCATAAGATCATGCAGAGGGAGTTCAAGCATGTCACTAGTGAAGTAGATATGTTGTTCTCCCTGATCTCTAGTGACATACAATCTATTTGGGTTTTCATTGAATGCCCAGGATAGAATTGGTCTTCCAACAGAGAGAGGCTCTACTATGATGGGAGTTGGTTAAGAGCCCTCTATATGCACTTCCTCAGGATGTTCTGACTCATCTTGAGGTTGGAGGAGGATGCCTTTCTTGTTTTCTTCTTTGAAGATCTTCTTCTGGCCATCCTCTTTCTTCTCCCAAATGATTTTGACTGAGAGGGTTGGTTTTCTCTACCAGGTTCTTCAGTGGATTCCCTCTCAGTTAGGATCTCCTCTCTCAGGTTCAGAAGGAGAGGGAGGAGAACCCTGCTATGGGTCAGAAGATGAAGTTGGCTGTTGTGTAGCTTTAGGTGCAGGTGGTGTTGTCTCTGTAGGTTCACCTTTACCTCAACTTCAGGTTGAGCTTGACTTGATGATGAATGAAGATCCACAAGCTCTCCCCTTTTAATCTTCTGCTTGATCATCCTTATGTGCTCATCCATTGTAGAGAGACATGGGACCAAGCCTCCTTTCAGAGAACCCATAAAGCTTCAAGAAGCTCATCATCTTCTGCCTATCTGCAGACTTTTTTAGACTTTTCTGGATGATGGCTCTTGATTTAGCAGTCTCTTCCCTTTGCCTCTTTCTAGCAGCTTGTTTTTCTCTTTTAGCTCTCTCTTCTAGCTGCTTGTTATATTCAAATAAGATGTAGTCATATAGGAAGGGAAGAAGTGCTGGTGCCTAATAGAGACCTGTGGCACTCAAGTAGTTGATCATCTTTAATCTTTCTTCTTCATCAACTACTTGAGGTTGTTCAGCAACCACAGTCTCTTCCTCAGGACTTTCCTGAACTGGGGAGAGAATAGGAATGTCCTTATAAGCCTTTCCTTTTCCTCTTAATTCTTCTTTGTGTTTGAGGTTTAAGGCTGCATCCTCAGCTTCCTTTCTCTCATTTGACAGCTCTGTGTCTGCTAGTTTATTTACTCATCCAAGGGGAGAGAGATGAGTTCATCAACATTATAGTTCCTGGTCCCCAGATAATTGAGTCTGGCTGCCCTTAGTTCATCTTCTTGAGTGTTTAGAATAAGGGCAGCCCTGATTGCAGTTTGCATAAATCCTGAGGAACTACTAGAACTCTCTCCCCTTAGCTTCCTCTTCCTCTCTCTTTTTTCTTCTTCAATCTCCTCAGCAGTGAATTTTCTTTTGCCTTTGTTTGCCACAGGCTGAGGAGAGCTTTGGCCTTCATTGCTTGGTTCAGCAGATAAGCTCTGGCCAGAGAGAGGTTGTGATGCACCATCACTAGCTGGTGCCTCGATGATGGTATGGGGTGCTGGAGGAGATGTTGTCTCAAGGTTCACAGTTTCAGCCTCTGGGCCTTCAGTCAAGGCTTTCCCTTTGAAGCTAATCTTAGGGTCCACCTCAACATCCAGTTGACCAAAGGCTTCCACTGCTAGCCTCTGTCTATATAGTGCTGATCTCCTTTTGAATTCTTCCAGCACCCAATCTTGAATTTTACTGGCTAGTCTGGCAGCTTGTCTGTTATTGCTTGGGTTGACAAGTGCCAGATCTACCAGATTTATACCCTTATAGAAACTCAGGTTTGAAATGTTTAAGATTTCTTGTTGACCCTGAGCTCTAGAGAGTACAAGAGCTTTCCTTTCATTGTCATACCCCCAACCCCAGATTGGGTTCTCAGAAGGGGCAGACATTGCTCTTGGTATTCCCTTCTCAAACAGTTGTTGTATTAACAAATGTAGATCACTGTCTAGAGGAGGTTGCTGAGTATGGACAACTGCAAGAGAGGATGGTGAGTCCTCTATGTCCATACTCTGAAAGGAACTCCCATGTTCTGTGATTGTTAGGATTTTCTCCCCCTTTTTGGTAGCATCACCCTCTTGCATAGGTGAACTGGGAGATTGATCCATGACATCCATAGGTTCTTGTGGACCTGGATGAGTTGATCTTATTGGTCTCTCAACGAGCTTACCCTTGAGATCGGTGATCTCAAGTTGCTGGTCATTGACCTTTTTCTGCAAGATAGTCAACTGAGATTCCAGGTGAGCTATCTTTGACACAAAGTAGGTGCACATGTTTGAAAGTTTGTGCACCTTTTGTTGCAGACTCCCCTCATCTTCAGATGAAGAATCATAGGGGGATGAGAGGATTGGACCTGAGTCTTCTCCCTCATCACCAGCATAGGTTTGTTGGCAGCTGGATTTCCCCTGCCCAATGACATCTTCAAGAGAAGTGTCAAGAGGCTGGGTTGCCATGGTAGAGGTCCTAGTGATGTTATCACTGGCAACAGTTATAGCCTCTGCCACATGGATCTCCTGGACAATATGATGGATCTCCTGGACAATCTGAAGATCCACCTCAGTTTGGGGTGTCTGATGTGGGCTAGAAGTAGGTGAGGAGGAGTACTCATCTCACCTTGAGTGTGGGTGGAGAGGAGAGATTCATGGTACTCACTGAAACCCAATTCTTCATCAGAGTAAAAGTCAAGGCTGGGCATGGGTTGATTAAGATCAAGAGGCTGGGGATGGTAGCTTTCCCCTGAAGGTTGATCACTAGAGTGTTAAGACTCAGAGTGATGGCTTAAGGCTATTTGAGGAGGTGTGAGCTCATCAGGCTGAGCATGAGGAACCTCAACACTGATTGTGTCAAGAATGGGAATGGTTTGCTCCTCAGGGGAAGTGGGAGCTCTAGTGTCCACTTCCTCCTGTGTAGGTTGTGATATGGGGGCCTGCATATGCTCAATAGCAGGTGCAGGGGTTCGTTTGGATTTTCTTTGGTAAGTGAGGGTAATGGTAGGCCATAATGGTGGTTGAGAGGTAGAGGGTGTTGGTTCATCACTAACTGGTGCTGGTAGGATATCACCCTGAGCAATGAGCTCAAACATTTCTGGGACAAGGGCTGTTTCTACCCCTGAGAACCCAATAGTTGGCTTTTTCAATATTTTGAAAATGCCGGGCCTCATATGTGCAAGTTTAAGAACATTACCTGTTCCCCTCAACTGTGGTCCCATTTCACAGTTAAGAATGTGTTGAACATACCGGGGAAACATGTAATATTCTAGGGAGTCCAAATTTGCAAGTAAATTTATGAAAACAAACTGAGAATACCTGAATTTGACCCGTTGAACCATCCCATGGACAATAAAGAAGAGGTCTTCTGGAATCTGGTCCCATCCTCCATGTTTGTTAGACAAGCTGTGGATGACAACATGGAGGAGGTATTTCCACTAGTATGAGACCTTCCCCTTCCTGAAGGTCTTGTCTGTGAAGTTACCTTCATATCCATCTGCTAAAGGAATGGTTGACAAAAGCTTTTGGGAAGGACATTTCACCTTCTTCATCATCCAGTTGAAGATGGTGTTGATGATAGCTGGAGTGATGAACAGTGTCCTCCCTTGCACTGTGGCAGACAGTGCCTTCTCCCCGTCCAAAGTGACCTCTTGACAGGTCCGCTAGAACTCAAACAACTGATCCTCATAAAGGGAGGATCAATCGTAAGGGAGGTGAGATAATGAGACGAAGAAAGATACCTTCAAACATCTGAGAAGCTTGGATCCTTCTCAGAGTTTAACAGAGCAACCTGGTTGTGTTGCCTGTGTAGATGCATGGTGAAATCTGGGTCGTTTCGGCGATCAAGATTTGCCATTTGCAAAAGCTTTTCAGAGAAGGAAGGTAGAAGAAGATGAAATTTGGGGTTAATTTTAGGTTAAGGAAAAAAAAGTAGAGATGAAGATAGGACTGTTTGGGGAGATATACGTAGGATTTAAAACAAGGTTAATTGAAAAGATAAACTTTGAAATCCGGATGTGGGTCCTACTTTCAAAAAAGCACCCAAAAAGTTAGTTTTCTTGGAAGTAGAAAATAACTTCCGAAGACAATTGTGGCTTCGGAAGATTTGAAACAAAGCTTCCGAAGGTAAATTATGCTTCGGAAGATATCCCCAAGAATTTTGAATATTTTGACTTTGGAAGAAATGAGTAAGTCTTCCGAGACTAAATTGCTTTCGGAAGAAATTTGTTATTAAAATACATTAAATTGTTTATAAGAGACATAAGCTTCGGAAGATACTACAAGAATTTCTTCCGAAGGTAAATCTTAGATAAACAAGTTGAAGGAATTTTTAGGACATAAATTTCTTCCGAAGACAATTTCACTTCTTCCGAAAGTAAAATTTTATTATCATTCTAAGGAATATCAGTTTAAAATTTTATTTTCTTCCAAAGAGAACTGGGCTTATGAGGTGAGCTAATAGATAACTTAGGACATATAATTTTTAGGAGAAAAATTTGATTAAGTTATTTCAGAAAATCTATTCAAAGTTAATCATCCCAATAGCTGATACAAGATATTTAAATCTCTGTTCATCAAAAGCCTTTGTGAACAGATCAGCATATTGTTCATTTGTGTTAACTTTGATTAGTTTTATCAAGCCCTTTTCAAAGTTATCCCTAATCAAATGATACCTGATGTTGATGTGTTTGGTCCTTGAGTGCTGCACAGGATTCTCTGTAATAGAGATAGCATTATTGTTGTCTATGTGGATGGGAATCTCCTTGAAGTTGAATCCATAGTCAAGCATCTGATTCTGAATCCAAAGCACTTAAGCACAGCAGCTGGCAGCAGCAATGTATTCAGCTTCAGCAGTTGATGCAGACACACAGGATTGCTTCTTGCATTGCCAAGAGACTATCCTTCCACCAAGAAACTGACACCCCCTAGATGTGGACTTTGTAGTCATGTTGCAGCCACCATAGTCACTATCTATATAAGCATACAGATTAAAGTCTGAATTCTTTGGATACCAAAGGCCTAGATTTGGAGCACCTTTAAGATATCTAAGAATCCTTTTGACAGTGATTAGGTGTGACATCTTAGGGTTTGCTTGATATCTTGCATATATGCATGTGGCAAACATGATATCAGGCCTGCTAGCAGTAAGATACATAAGTGACCCAATCATAGCCCTGTAGATATGTTCATCAACACACTCCCCCTCAAGATCAAGACCAAGGGAATGGTTTCTGGCTATGGGTGTCTTAGCAACTTTACAATCAGTCATCTTGAACCTTGTAAGTATGTCCTGTACATACTTTGACCGACTGATGAAGATGCCATCTTCAACTTGCTTCACTTGAATTCCTAGAAAGAAATTAAGTTCCCCCATGGCACTTATTTCAAATCTATTCTTCATCAGTATCTCAAAGTCTTTGCAGAGCTTTGGATTAGTTGAACCAAAGATGATGTCGTCTACATATATCTGAACTAGCAATGTGTCATTCCCTGTATCTTTGATGAAGAGAGTCCCATCAATAGTACCTCTTTTGTATCCATGTTGGCAGAGGTATGTTGATAGTGTCTCATACCACTTTCTTGGAGCTTGATGTAGTCCATAAAGGGCTTTATCAAGCTTGCAGACATAATCAGGATGATCTGGGTCTACAAAGCTAGGTGGTTGTTTAATATAAACTTCTTCATCAATCACCCCATAAAGAAAGGCACACTTCACATCAAGCTGGTAGACCTTGAAATCCTTGGATGCAGCATAAGCCAGGAATATCCTTACAGCTTCAAGTCTTGCTACAGGAGCAAAGACATCAGTATAATCAATTCCTTCTTCTTGTGTGTATCCTTGGACAACCAGTCTAGCCTTATTTTTGATGATGATCCCTCTATCATCCTTCTTGTTCCTAAATACCCACTTGGTACCTATGACAGTCTTCCCTTGAGGAAGAGGGCACAAGTTCCACACCTTGTGTCTTTTGATTTGAAGCAACTCTTCTTGCATTGCTTCAATCCAGCTTCCATCCTTTAGAGCCTCATCAACTTTCTTAGGCTCAATTTGGGATAAGAAACAAGAATGTAGACAAACATGGCTATCATGAGTTTGTCCTCTTGTTCTCACCCCAGAGTCAACATTTCTAATGATGTTTGTGGTGGGATGTGACTTGTGGATCCTGAGTTGAGGAATCATAGCAAGTTGGTTGGACAGATCAAGATTAGAGAAATTTTGATCTGGCAAAGAAGAATCCCACACCACATCAGCACACTTATCAAGAGAAACTTGATCCAATGAGTGTGTGACATCATTGATGTTGTCTTCAATGGAGTGGTTATCAGCATCAAGAAATTCTTGATCACTGTTATCACTATCCATTCCTCCTGCATTGAAGGTTCCTTCACCTGAATTTTGAGCTTTTAAACTGGACTTTGAGGGTAATTCAGTTGAATCAACAGTATTTGTCATGCTTGTGCTGATTGGAGCCTCAATGACAGGGTTAGTCACCATTGGAGCTGAAGTAGTCTTCTTGTTTGGTCTTCTCAGCTCAAATCTTGGGTCAGGATCCTCTGTTGACCTGTTATCCATAGATCCTGAAACATTCTCACAGATTTGTTAAAGCAGTTGGTAACTAAATCAAGATCAAATAGCCAATCCGGACCAGAACCTTTCACACAGGGTGTGTGTTCATTGAAAGTCACATTGGCTGACTCCTTAATGATTCTAGTTCTAAGATTGTATACTCTATAAGCCTTGGCTTGAGAAGAGTATCCAACAAAATGTCCATCATTTGATTTCTCAGCAAACTTAGCTATTTGATCTTTGGTATTCAAGATGGTGCAAGGACATCCAAATGTTCTAAGAAAATCAATAAATGGTCTCCTTTTGTGCCACAGTTCATAAGGAGTCTTACCATGTGTCTTAACTACTAAAACTCTGTTCTGTACATAGCAGGCTGTGTTGACAGCCTCTGCCCAGAAGGTGATGGGCAACTTAGAGTTAGACAACATAGTTCTTATAGCTTCAATAAGTGTCCTGTTTCTCCTCTCAGCAACACCATTTTGCTGAGGAGTCCTGGGAGCACTATATTGTCTTGAAATACCCTTCTCATCATAAAAAGTATCAAGATTTGGTTTTTAAATTCTGTTCCCTGATCACATCTTATGATTTTGACCTTGTGATCAGATTGATCTCAATTTTCAGATTGAAATTCTTCAAGATTTCAAAGGTTTCATCCTTAGTTCTAAGGAAAAACACCCAAGTGAATCTTGTGAAATCATCTGTGATCACTAAACAGTATGAGGTCCTTCCTAGACTCATTACACTGGTGTGGCCAAACAGATCCATATGTAACAAGTGTAGGGGAGTAGTGATAGAGTTCATTTCCTTTGGCTTGTGAGTCATTTTGTGTTGTTTCCCTTTCAGGCATGCAACACAGTGGTCATCACTTATAAACTCTTTCTTTGGTATTCTAGTTTCCAAATCATTCTTAATAAGTTTATTCATGTTTTTAAAGTTTACATGGCACATTCTCTTATGCCAAAGAAAAGACTCATCACTATTTGCTTTAGATAGAAAGTAAGAAACCTCTCCAGATGGAGATGCTTCCTGCAAGTCCATCTTGTACATGTTTCCTTTCCTGGGGGCTCTAAGCAAAATATGCTCAGGAGGAATGTCAACCCTAGGCTTGAGAACAATGCACTCATGCTCAGTAAAGAGCATATGATGTTTTTGGTCACAAAATTAGGACACACTCAAAAGATTGTATCCAAGCTCTTTGACAAAGTTTACCTTCTTAATGCTGAGCTTACCATTTGTAACCTTGCCCCTGCCAGTAATGTACCCTCCTGCATCTCCCCTAAAAGCAACTGGTCCTCCATCAATCCTTTCAAAGTTTTGAAGCAAGGACTCATTGCCAGTCATGTGCCTGGAGCAGCCACTATCAACAATCCAGATATTTTTGTTGGTCTTTAGCTGTCCCTGCACAAAAGAGATGATTTAGTTACATTTGGAAACCCAAGCCTCATTGGTCTTAGGCTTATTAGAATGAGTTAAAGGTAATGAAATAGTAATAGATCCTATGCTCAGGTTTTGGGGATCATTTATTGTTTCTGATGATGAACTTTTAGCCACATGGTCTTCCTTCATCTTCCACACCACCTTTGAAACATTGGGCTTGACCTTCAATGCTTCGGAAGCTTTTGTGGCTTCGGAAGCTTTGGAGACTGATCCTTCGGAAGATCTTGCTTTCACTGTAGCAGGCCTCAGTACTTCGGAAGCATTCCTTTCTTCCGAGACCAATTTTCCTTCTGAAGGCAATGGTTCATTTGCCTTTTTCTTCATTTTGGAGCTTCCGAAGGAAACAAATTTTCCTTCCGAAGCTGTTTGTTTCTTCTTCCTCTCAAAAGTTTTCTTCTTGATCATATGGATAGTACCCTTTGGATTGTATTAACAATCCTTAGCCAGATGTGAGGTACTACCACACATAACACAGTCTATATCTTTTCTTCTGAGAGCCTTCTTTTCCAAAGAAGACTGAGCTTGAACACTTTCCTTTTCCTCTTTCACCTTTTCAGATGATGCAGCAGGCTTCTTAGGGTGAAGCTTGCTTTTAGAACTGGATGGTTCAGGCTGTGTAGCAGTGACACACAGCGGATCAATCTTCTTGTTGTTGCTGGAGTGAGTTGAAGCTGAAGTAGAACCCTTGGTACTAGAATTCTTGGTAGGATCTTCAGCTTTTATCACCTTGAACCCTGCAGAGACAAATACTTGTTCTGTTTGGGATCAAAGGTGGTCTTGACCTCTTGAGCTTTTCTTGATCTTCTCTTTTCTCTTCTGATCAAGTTCTTCCTTTTGGTTTTGCTCAAACCAGCTTCTTTTTCCTCCTTAGGAGCATGGTGACCCTTTTTGGATTTACTCTCTTCACTCACCGCAGAGTCATCCCTCACCTTCTCCTCTTCATCCTCTTCATCACTGGGGTCTATGGATGGAAGCTCATCTTGACCAGTTCCACACCTTGGATATATAATAGATAGTAGAGAGTGTGGAGGAGCTATCTTACTAGATCCCAATCCCTGCTTATTCTAATAACACACTTTTGCATGCAGAGATGAGGATATCATGTTCTTGAAGGTTTCCTCTTCAAGAACACATTTTTCTGCCCTGGCTTTGATGATCACAAGCTCAGCCTGGCATTCAGTCAACTTGGTAATAAGATCCTTAATTTGAGTCCTGTAACTTGTTTGCTCATGTTTAAGAGTTGAAAATGTTTTTTCTAGATCTTCTATCTTAAGTTTATAGTCATTTTCTGCTCTTTTAAAATCAGCTTTTAGAATATTCAAGGACTCAATGTCAGATCTCATTTCCAAGTTGTAGGACCTGTATCTGTTTACTTTAGCAATACTATCAGGAGAGCATAGATGTTCAAGTACCTTGGCTTCATCGTGGTCAGCCATGAGTGCTTGGTTTGGAGATGCATCTTCAGCTTGAAAGCTCCAGTCAAAGCCTCCTTCTTCAACAACAACTACAACTTGCTGTCTTGGCTTCTCATTCTGGTGCCCTCCTTTAGTGTAGTTTGGCCTGGATGAGACTTGGCCACCATTTGATTTGGGTGCCTTGCATTCTCTAGCAAAGTGTCCCATCTGGTTACAGTTATAACACTTGACTTTGCCTTGTCCAGCCTAAACTTTCCACTGCCAGCATTACTAGGAAACCTTCTCCTAGTTCTCTTGTAGAATTTCTGGGCTCTGTGAGTGAGAAGAGCCATCTGCTGGACTATCTCCATATATTCCAGATCATCTGGATGGATACAGTCCAGGTCTTCAAGAGTAAAGAGAAAGTTGCCTGAACTTTCATCAGTGGAAACAAAAGCTTGAGAGGAGCTTGTCTCTTGGAAGGGACTTCCTTGGATGTAGCTCTTTCTTGGTGTCTCCGGGAAGGTGATGAAAGGGCCCTTTTGTGAAGTCTGAGGGTAGCAGATGAGATGATGCTGTGGTTCTCTGCTATCCCTTTCAACCACATGGAGGGCTGAACTCTGGTGAGTGTTGGAGCTACCAGATGAATTTTGCATATTCATCTCCATCTGGTATCCACTGAGTATCCCATACAACTGAGTGAGAGTAAGGGTTTTGAGGTTTTCAGTCCTCTTAATGACCACACAATAGTGTGTCCATTATCTTGGAAGAGAGGACATGAACTTTCTAACAATATCCCTGTTCTCAATAGTTACCCCAACATCAGCTAGAGTATCCACAATCTCAACATACCTGAAGTATTGTTGAGTCATGGTTTCACCTGTCTTGAAGGTGAAATTTTCAAACTGCTGCTTCAGGAGATCTTTCTTGTTCTCCTTGGCTTCATTTGAACCCTCATACATAGTTTCAGTGCATCCCATAGCTGTTTAGCAGTCTTGCACTTCTTGAAACCTCTGTAGATGGAGTTTGGAAGAGCAGTTTGGAGGGCTGTCATGGCTTTCTGATCAATGTCAATTCTTTTCCAGTCTTTATTAGAAAAGTCAGCCCTCTCCTTTGGTATCATGCCACCACCAGCAGTAGTTGAAGAGGTGCATGGTACATGAGGTCCATCTACAACAGACTCCCACATCCTGGAATCTTGAGACTTGATAAATCCTTCCATTCTTTGACACCAAGTGTCAAAATCCTCAGGAGTGATCAGTGGGGACTTTGTCATTGTTCCAGTTTCCATATCAGCTTTGGAGATAGCTGCCATTTGAAGAGTTAAATGATGTGTGTTACTAAGAGGTTTTGAAGATGGTGAGATCTTGCAAACAAGAGCCTGGGATGCTCTGATACCAAATGCAGGACCGTTAAAAAGGGACTTTGCACTTAGTTAACACACTTAGGAGGATCTTTAGGATCACTTAACAATTCAAATGGGAAACTTAGAACTTTTAAACAGATGATACAATGCACAACACAAGTAAAGTAAGAGTAAGAACACAAAAAATAATTTTCAAGGAAGTAGTATATTGCTTCTTCAGTTCTATTACAGGTGTTTGCACTAATATCTGAAATACAAGAACCTTTGACTCTTTATACTAAACCTATAACCGTCAATATGCAAAAAGACGATTGGATGTGACTAATCTAGACAACAAGATCAGCCTAAAGTCAAAAGGCAGATTGCCTTTTGACTAGTGACTATGACAGGCCATAGCTCACTAACTTTCCTATTACAAAAAGCCAAATAGGAAACAAATACAGAAACTTGCAGACAAAGACCTTATCTACTTTATCATAAAGCATGGAGGTTTCACCAACTTATGATAGTTGGTGAACCACCAGAGCATGCAGCGGACAGGAGGTTGCTTTATGATAAAGTTGACAGAAAAAGTGTCCTTTCTCTCTCTTCTAAAGTAATCAGTCTTATTTTTATTCAGCTTCGGAAGACTTTGTCTTGAGAGCTTCGGAAGACTTTGTCTTGAGTGCTTCGGAAGACTTCATCTTTAACCTTTGGAAGAGTTGATTCTTTGGCTTCAGAAGACTTGACACTTGGTGTAAAGTTTCCTCGGTAGTTTCTTCTGAACATTGGCTTCGGAAGATTTTACACTTAGCATTTTTCTTGAGTGTGTAAAACTTTCGAAGCTAGTTCTTCTTTGTTTCTTAGTGCATGTTGGAAGACCTGGTTGTTTTGGCATCTTTTGATTGATCCTTTGGTTGCATCAGCCTCTTAACCTCAGAGGTTCCTACACATACATACGACGTACGTACGTACGTACATACATACATACATACATATATGTATGTATGTATATGTATATATATAGGGAAGGGGTAAAATACAAACCAAAAGAAATTGAGAAAACTCTTAAATTAAATCTAAGCCTTTAATTTGTTAAGATCCATGGTTCTAGTTTGTTTGAATAAAAAAATACAGATTTATATATGTGTGAGACCCTTTTCAACATCATTTTGAACCATGAATCTTTGAATCTTAATCAAGTGAATGGTTTAGATTTAGTATAAGAATTTTCTTAATTTCTCTTTCTCTCTCTCTCTCTCTCTCTCTCTATATATATATATATATATATATATATATATATATATATATATATATGTGTGTGTGTGTGTGTGTGTGTGTGTTTGCTTAGTTGTTTGTAGTAAAATTTTCGAAGCTAATCTCAGAATGTCTTCGTCTTCATCATTATACCATTTCTAGTTAAATTATGTTGGGGTGGTGATATTTTATACCAACATGGGTTTGTTATGATTGATGAATTAACAAAATCATGCTTGCTTATTATGACTTCTAAAATATGTTTTTCAGATTTTTGCTAATGTTATATGTAGTTATGTTGAAATGAGATACAGATCAATTTTTTAGATTTTGACTTATTAGTAGGATTCATTCTTTTCCTCTCCATAGATACTGAATCTATCTTAGATAGACGCACTAGAAAGTTAAACAAGAAAGTTGAGACTGGCTTATTCACGAGGCTAGTTCAGGAATGAAGGTTTTCTAGTTTCAATCTATCAATACCATTTAGCCCTCATTCATAAGTGGGTTATGATTGAGCTAAGATTGGCACACGCCGCATCGTAATGCCAGTGCTTATTTACGAAATATAGATTGTTGATAATGAGTTTGTTTGGAACTCATACTGTATTATGAATTTCAAGGTATTTTTGAAATGTAGAAGATGTGGGTATGAAGATAATATATCATCTAACTAAAAATGTTAGAAACTAATGAGTCAAATTCATATGAAATGATATCCAATAGTCCCTAGTTATGAACACAATAATGGTGATCTTTTATGAGTTTCTTTTCCTCAAACACTAAGATTTCAATTCCATCAAATGGAATCTAAAAATAACATCGGTATGTCAATATACACCATTTCAGAAGATACTAGAGCGCAACTAGTGGATAATAATAAGGAGGACTTTGTATCCGACAATTTTTCCGAAGGTTATATTATTATTATTGTTGTTGTTGTTATTATTATTAATATTTTAAGTATTACTAATTTTATTATTAGTAACATTATTGTTCTAATTGTATATTAAAATTATGAAGGTAATGTTACTAAAGAAACAGAGGAAAATGAATTATAACCGTTAGAGTATGATTCAAAAGAAGATGCTTCAATCCCTAAAACATCGGGTTTATATTATATCTGGACCTGGCAACCCCAACCTATCTTCTAAACTTGGGTTGATTTGGACTTTGAACAAAAAGATAATAGGTTGGTTATTATTCCAAAAGAGTTAGGATGGACAAGTTTAAATATAAGTATAACAGTAAGCAGGTCAGGATGGGTAAGAAAAAAAACACAAACTGGTCAGGATGGGTTGGTGATCACTATACTCGTCTACCACCCTACGCATGAGAACCAAACAAATTCCATCCTCAACTCCATGACATGTAGTCAATGTCCTTATTGGGTTTCACTAATCCAAGCTGCCACATACCCCGTAACATTGCACCCACAGGGTCTATGCAATTATCCATTTTATATTCCATGCATTTGTTTATTTCTTAGTTTATAAATGCTTTGTTTTATTTTCATGATCATATAGCTTGTGGATGGAAAGTGTGTTAACATCCACTAACAACTATGTTTATAATTTTTCTATATTTCATTTAGCCATGCAATGAAAATACCACGAAGCAATTTTAAAATTTAACTTATATTGACATGTATAGGTGAGCATACACAACCGATAACCGAAAAATAAGCAAAACCAAACCGAAATAACCGATTAGTTATGGTTAACATAGGCCCAAAACCTAACCATTCGGTTATGGTTTCGGTTTTCCTTCTTCCATAACCGAAATAACTGAAACCAAACCGAGAGCTTTATTTTTATGTATCTTTTAAGTGTTTTACATGTACTTTTATGCATTTGAAATGTACTTTCATGTAATTTCATGTATTTGTATGCGCTGATGATGTTCAAATACTTCAAAACAACGAAACCAAGCTCCGTAACCGAGATGGTAACTTGAAAATAATCAAACCAAAAATCGACCAAAACCAAACCAATAACCAAACCGACACTCGATTTCGGTTGCTTAAATTTCTATAGCCGAACCATCGGTTTTGGTTTCGGTGGACCATAAAAACCAAACCTAACCGACATTTACATACCCTACCTATGCCCATCCTGACCTGAATCCATCTTGACCCTTACCCATGTTGACCTCTTTAATTAATTGACCTATTCTAACCTAAACCCATCTTGACCCAAACCCATCCTAACTTGTCAACCAACCCAATCCCAATCTGACCTGCCTATTTTGCCACCTATAATTATATCCTTCTTGATGAATACGACAAAAATGCCATGGTTTTTTAGAATGAATAATTAAATGAAATCTGGTCTTGGTATGTAATTTAAATCAAAAGGCCATGTTATTCTTAATCTTCGTATGTGGAACATTGCCCAAAACCAAAAGGCTTATGTGGTTGAAAGCAAACCGTCAGCGTGGATAGCAAAATGCCATAGCATAAAGACTTCTAAAAATTCCACAAACCAAAGCCCCTCGTCATGTCGTTGGGTTGTAAAGGCTGTAAAGAGAAGACATGATAACTTATGACGTATTACCCAATAAACCCCTGCTTATAGTTGCTTTAACATCATGGTACACAATAACAATATTTCGCCAAGATCGAAAGAAGTCATGGCCCAATATATCTGCACAAATTCGTACATATGTCTCATTTCCTATGAAACAGATTCGAGCTTTTATTAAAGAAAAGTTTCATGTTGACATCACGTATGGAAAGACTTAGATAGCCAAAAGTAAAGATATTTAAAAATATATGGTAGTTGAAAAGACAATTGCAATATGTTACCCTATTACGTTAATGCATTACAGACTTCTACTCCGGGTACTGTTGTAGAGTGGTACATAATCCTCACGGTCCAACAAACTATTTAAATTTTAAATATGTTTTCTGGGCTTTCCATTATAGTATTGAAGCTTTTGAGTATTGCATTCCAGTTATCTTCATAGATGGCAATCATTTAAAAGTACTTAAAGGTCAAATATATTAATTGTGGTTTCAAAAACTGCAAATAATATGATTTTTCCGGTGACATACATGATTGTGGATGAAGAAACGGTTGAGAGTTGAGATTGGTTTCTTGAGCAGTTTCGAATGCATGTTGCTGATCTAGTTGTGCGTAGACATGTCGACATATTGAATGCTATGTAGAATCTAGAAGCGTGGAGGGAGCCAAACACATTTTATCATTTTTGTCTTCGACATGTTAGAAATAATTTTATAAAACTATTCGAGGCTTTAAGCATGAAAGGGCTATGTTGGGTCGAGAGCATATTACAAGCTAGAACATATAATGATGTTGTTTTGCAGATGAAGAAGATAAACAAAGAAACCTGGTGATACCTAAAGAATATCAATAAAAGCAAGTGCAATCTTTTGTATGAGGGAATCGTTGATGGAGTAAGCTAACCATGAACATAACAGAAAGTTTGTATAATGTGTTGCGTGGAGCTAGGATGCTACCTATAAAGGCTTGTATTGATTTCACGTTTGAGTGAGTGTGGTTCAGTATGCAAAAAACTACCAGATCTCAAATAGGTGCTCTATAGCCTTACCCAATCACATGCGGCGTATGTTCATGCAACATGATATTCAAGCCAGAGAGCACATAATATTTGCCTATGACATAACAGAGCAAATGTATAAGGTCCAATAAAGGCTTCAAATAAACGAAGTTGGTGACAATACATACACAATGGAGTAAGCTCAAAATAAATGTTCATGCGAAAAGTGGCAAATCTATCGGTTTCCATGTCCCCGTGCGATTGCTGTTTGTCACTAGGTAGGTGATCAACCTCAAAGGATTGTTGATGCACGTTTCATTTGCAAACTTATCATGCACAATACAATGGGTATTTTTCCCGCTGCCTAATATTGGTGATTGGACTGATGCTGGTTAGACAATTAGAGGAGACTATTTGAGAGTTACTGTTCTAAGAGGAAGGAGACGTGCAAGAAGGATACATAAAGATATGGACATTCATTATCCTGAAGAACGTAGGCCTCGTCAATGTTTTGTATGCAAAGAAGTTGGTCATATGATTAATAGATGTTCTAACCGGTCAAAATTGATGATGTGATGTAATTTTATTGTATGCTTTACATTATTTTTAATATGTCATCTTTAACATTTGTTGTGTGTATTAGTTATATTATATATAGGACGTATCATTTATTATTATGTGTTTTATATTTTGCTTAATATGTAATCTTTTATTGATATTATACATACCTTTAAAAACCAAAGTGAACATCATCTATGCATGTTTTGCAAGTTCTTAATGCATAGCTTTTTTGTCATCTAGCAAAAGTTATATTTTAGCCTCTCAAGTTTAATACACGTACACTTTAAACTTTGATGCATAGCTTTTTTTCCTCTAGCAAAAGTTATGTTTTTAACCCCTCAAGTTTATTACATGTACAATAAGTATACTTTAAAAGACAGAGCAAAGCTTTTGAGCTTTGGGTACAAGTAGTTGATGCATAGGCAAATATGTAATTATTGGGTGGGGTAATGGCAATCTTATAATTCCATGTGGCTCCATGTGTCCATTGCTTCAACTTATGTTTGCTTTTTATTTCTTTGCTTAATATTATTATTACATACATATTAAAATGTAAGTTTAATGCTATAATTAAGTTTTGTGGGCCATAACAATTTTTGTTTTTAGTTTTTTGACAACATCAAATTTTCAATATTCTATATTATTTTTTATGTTGTTTAATGAGTACCAATTTGTAGGTTTAGGGTACACACAAGTAAGCACACGACATTCACTCTTTTTCTCCAACAAAATCGCATGAAACTCTATCAGCACCATCAGTGAAAACCCATTTGTCTTTCTCCGTTAGATGTTGGTGAAATGGAGAAGAACGGCTATGCGAACCACATTGTGGGAAAAAAATGGAAGTTTGCTAGAAAAGTTTTTTTATCGCTCCATCGCACAACATGACTGTCATTTCCGATCACAGCCATCTTATTTTGATAAGTTCGATTTGCAAGTCCATCATCTCCAATCCGAATAACATAAATGAATGATGTCACATATGCGGTACCGTGACAAACCTAACCGCTTATGAATGAACAACATCGTTCCCAATATCTTGGTATTATCAAAACCAGATTCAGTGTTCGCTTTTATAGTTTTGACGAGCTTAACTGATCACGACCAAACTAATGCTACGTTATGCAAGGAAAAAAATGAACATACTCCCGCCGCGAAGCGCGGGGATATAACTAGTTTTATATTAAGAAAAAAACAATTAAGAGACGATTAAACATGTAAAATGAAAAAACTCGATTAATACATAATTACATATTGAATAATAGAACTTCATAAAATTACATAATTTAGATACAGTCTATTGTAGCTTAAAATACGATAACACATAAACTAAACATAGATTGCATCAGGAAACAAATATTTTTCTCTTCAAGCAGCAAGCGTTGCATTTACTTCAAGCAAGTCAATGTGTACGACGTATACTTTAATCTTCAGGACCGAAATGAAAGTTCGTCTAACAAAATCAATCATTTTAACTACATCTTAAGGATCCTCGGTAAGAGGTAGTGAGCGGTATCCAAGTTGCCATTGGTTTTTTAAAAGATAGATGAGTAAGTGACATGTAACCAAGTCTAAACATTATTTTGTTAATGTCTTCAATTAAAATTCAAACAGTGTAAACAAGTCCACAAATGTTAAATTACCGCCTTGATATACGCTATTAGGTAATGTTGAGAATCTTTCACGGTGCTGAATCTTCAAGCTTAAATAAATAGGCCGGGCAACTTTGACATAATTAAAAAAAAGTATCAATACTAATAACATTTAGTTAGATGTTTATAAATATCAATATACTTACTATAAAGATCTTCAATAACTATGTACATTTGGATGATCAGCCCTAAACATCCACAAACCTGGATAAAAGTCATCGTCAAAATCACCAAAGTTCACTCGTGGGTTATCATAAAAGTTGTTACCCATTCTTGAGAGGATATACTTGATTATGTTGTAGGTGAAAAGAATAATTGATGGTGGATTGTGTTGTAAGTGAAAACATGTGAAATGGTTGCTATTTATAACCATATATATGATGGATTTGTTGTTATGAAGATGTGATACTTTATTAAGTTGATATATTTATTGTTAATATTACAAACAAGTTCCATTTAAAAGTATAAAATAAAATGCATATACTTTTTCATCCTAAGCAAACAACTTTCATTTAAAGGTAAACCCATTATTTGAAGGCATTCTTGACATCCTTATCAAGTCTTTTCTGGTAGTTTCATTTAATTCACTTTGAACAACATAAATGGATATTTCTTGAACATTTTCCACATTATTGGATTGTAGGATGGTCACATTGTCGTCATTATTTAGTGGTACTAACAAGGTATCTAAATCACCACCGAATAGAGTAAAGTAAAACCACATGTTGTTTATATTTTCATACCCTAAATTTGGCATGAATAGGGCCAAATCAGAATACTTGAAGGCATTCACGTTCAGATAGTCAACAAAGGTTATGGCACCTTCATAGAAGATGAAGATAACATGGTTAAAGATGTCAATGTTGATATGGATGAATTTAGAGCATTTATAGATTTTGGCTTAACTAATGAAGATGAAGAAAATAACAGCAATGAAGATGAATTAGATGAGGTTGATTTAGATGACATTAATAGTCTAAGTGACTTTGAAAATAACCACCCACTACCCATTGCAAGAAATAGTAGGAACATGAGAAAGAAAAAGAAAAAAATCAAAAGAATATATGGATTGCCCCTTTTGTGTAGGCTAGGCTTTTAGTAGTAGGAATGATATAAAAGTGATGGCCAAATGCATGTAATAGATAATAGGAAGCTGTTGGTCCTAATGATCGATAATCAGTGCAAATGATTCACTAACCAGAGAAAACCCACTAAATATACACAACTTTATCAATGACACAATGAACAAGTTTCAAAAATTCTCAATGATTTCCAAACTCACACAATAAACATGAATCAAAGGCTCAAATATGATAACAGTAATCTTCCAGCCAAGAACACAGAATTGCAACAATAATATTTCACTATTAGGGTTTTGCACAATGATAAAACATGACAATATATAAGCATAGTGTAGTTTCGCTGATAGTTTCGTTAGATAGCGAACTGTCCTGACCAACACGTAGTTTTACCCGGAGGCTAAATACAGTTTCGCCGGGTGACCTAGGTCAGCTGACTATGAGCGAAACTATAGTTTCGCTTGCAGTTTCGCTGGGTCAGTGATTCTACACAAATACAAAATACATAGAATCAAACTAACATTCAACTTATTACATAAATAATAAAATAATCCTAACAACTATGGTGAGTCCAACCTATACTACATCTGTGATGCCGAGAACTAGGGTCTATATATTGCACAGTGTGAAATTAGTTTCACATACTTTCTTGACGAAAGTAAACCATAGTTTCTCTGTGCGATTACACCCGAACTCTTCTAAGTAGATTTTCGTAGCGATTGACTATTTCTAAGTGCTTAGGTGGGTGTTGCGAACTTGTTCTTATGCATTTATTGAGGTTTTGACCGTTGGAAATTTGTCTTAGATTGATTCGCTGGGTCAGAAAGTTCGCAGATTGGTTCAGTGAAACTGCGAAGCTGACCAGCGAATCTGAACGAAAGTTCAATGTTCCTAGCGAAAATGTCTAGTTATGCTGTCCGCGTGTACTTGACAGTTTCACCAGGATAGTTTCAGCGAAACTATAGATTCGCTCTATCACATAATTTTGTGTCCGAATCATAGCGAATCTATATTTTGCTTGTGCGAAACTACAGTTTTGCCTCGGCGAAACTATTGAACATTCTAAATTTTCTTATGTTTTGTTACATTTCATTGTTAATTCTTATATATATGCTATAACTAACCCTCTTCTGTTTACTTTTCAGTGAGGATGGCTAATCTGAAGTTTGATGAGAAGAACAAATATAATTGCTCTATTGGACGACAGCAACCCAAAGGCTATTGGCTTCAGGGACTGCATCAAATGGCTTAAGAAGTCACCCATATGCTATGCCATTTCTCACATGCCTACCATCTATGATCTTCATGTGAGAGATTTTTGGAGATCTGCCGAGTATGACTTAGAGTCTACCCCTCATCTGATAGTTGCTAGAGTTGGTGGTCATGATATAGCCATTACAGTTGAGACCATGGCCAGAGTGCTGAGACTTGAGGCTAATTATGGACATGAGGTAGTGCTATCCGAAGCACAGGTTCTCGAGGCTTTCAGGAGCATTGGCTATGAAGGGCCTCCATTTGGTTCCCGAAAGGAGATTAAGAAATCCTTCCTGTCCAAAGAATGGAGGTAATATAGCACATGTCTTTATCATGTGTTTAGATCACAGGAAGGGAGGGTCTGATGGTCTTAATCTACATTGGGCCAGGGCCATGATTGTATTCTGCAAAGGCCAAAAGGCAAATATAGCCAAGTTAATCTTCGACTATATGACCAAGAACATAATGGCATTGAAGAAAGACAAATGGTTGTTATATCCCAGATTCATGCATATGTTGATAAACGATTTGATCCCAAATTTGCCACGACATGGAGAAATCAAGAGGCTAGTACAGATGAATATTAGGATATTTGCTGACTGCTAGGCCATAAGACATGATTTCGGTGGAAAGATCACTTAGCTATGGGAAAACACGTACCTGTCCGAAAGGTGGAACTACATAAGGAGATTAATTGAAAATGAAAATAAGAATGCTGAAGAGAACCGGGAGAAGCAAGATGAGGCAATAAAGAAAAGGAAAAGATATACAAAGGAGAAGGAGTATGATTTGGAAGCAGAAATTGATGAAGTGGAGGAGGAGTTGAGGACTCAAAGAGAGATTAGAATGAAAAAGAAAGCTGATCAAGGTGAACCTGCAGATGTTGCTGAACGAAGAACCAAACACAAGCAGCAACCCTTTTCTGAATCCCCTGAAAGAAAAGATGCAAGATCAGAGTTGGATCAAGATGTGATTAGAAATCTTAATACATCTTTGGCGAATGAGCTGGGAATGATCAAAACAAAGTTGATAAATCAGAAGCTAAGGGACAAAGAAAAGGATAAAGTTATGGAAAGCATGAAGAGTATGCAGTTAGACCAACAAGAATTGATTAAAAGACTGTTTAAAGAAGTAAATGAGTTAAAAGCCACTGCTGGCCTGCCTAATCAGCTAACTAAAGCTGAGTTGGATGATGTCTCTGACACATCAAAGTACACATTCCTGAAAGCGGGGTATTCATCCAGGGCAGGAGAGGGCACTAGTAGAGCGGGAGCAGGTGCTAATGTCAGTGCTAGAGAATTAGGTGCTGATGTCGGTCGCAGTGGTGTTGGTGGCAGTGGTGTTGAAGCAAGAGGTGATGGTGATGAAACTGTAGTGGTGAAAGATGGTGGTGCAGGGAGGTCTGAAGGAAATGTTGCTGAGGTTGTGGAGGCAAGGTTTGTAGACTTGGGATTAGACATTGATGCTGATTTGACTATGACCTCTCGTGTTTTTATTTAACGTTGGTTTAACGTCGTTATTTCTTGTAAGGGTGTCTTGGTTATTAATGCAAGTATGAGGTTTCGTTTGTAAATTCTTGATATAATTAAATGCTTGGATAATTAATATTGTCAATAATAATATTAATAATAATAATAATAATAAAGTATATCAAACTTAAAAGAAAATATTAATATTAATCATAAAAAATATATATATAAAAATAATAATAAGCATAAAAGAAAATATCAATATTAATAATAATGAAAATAATAATAAACTAATAATAAAAATAATACTAAAAGGTGTTTAATCTTGAAAATAAATGAAAACAAACAAGTTTAAAACTTGTAATTAAATGTTTTGGCATAGAATAATAACATGTAAACTACAGGGACTAAAACTGTAAATTAGTTTAAACTAGAATTAAAACTTTGAATTCGAACTGAACAACTTAAAACTGCAGGGACCTGATTGTAAATTATTTTAACCCACCCCCGTTTACCCCGTATTTCCGGCCTATCTCCGGCCCAATCTCCGGCCGGACTCCGGCGACCCCCATTTTTAACACCAAAGATTATACCCAACCGGTTCGTACGCATGATTCGAACCTATGTATGAGTTTAATTCAATTTTGACAACGGTTTCATTAAGGATTTTAACTCGAAACTGAAACACATCGAAACCCAAATCAATTCTGCAATTAAGACTTATTATTAGTGAAATTAATCATGTCCCAACGTCCAACAAATCAACACGAATTCAATGTTGTATTAATCACACATAATGAAGCCTTAATTTTGTATTAAGACTTATTATTAGTGAAATTAATCATGTCCTAACGTCCAACAAATCAATACGAATTCAATGGTGTGTTAATCACACATAATGAAACCTTAATTTTGTTCGAATTGCAACAGAACCGTGCGAAGCAAAATTGAACTCGATGAACTTGAAACGGTTCCAATTGGGACTATATAATAGAGGGGAAAGGTGGCAATCGTCCCTTTCCAACTCTTTGTAAACTTAATTTCACAAATAACACGCACATACATCGATTTCTTCATCATGACCGACGACATTGTTCCTCTTTCTGTTCTCTTTCAATTCAAACAAAAGAAGGTAAATTGAATACATGTTTACTATTGATTTGAAGTAACAAACAAAAGCCCTATGGGTAATTTGTTATCATGATCGATTCAATGCTCAATTTGGTCGATTGGGAATTACGGTTCTTCGGTTGAAAATTTGGGGATTTCTGGGGTTCATGATTTAAGTATTTTTTTTTGTGCTTTGACAACAATCAGGGCTCTGGCCCAGCGGTCTACTCACTGTTTGACTTGGCAAGGGACCAGGGTTCGAACCCGAGTCCCTGTCATTATTTTAAAGGGTTTTGATAAGTTTTAAATTTCAAAAAAATACTTAAATATTATTATTAATCTTATAAAAATAAATTTAATCTGATACTAAATAAAAATTATTTTCTTTTAATTTTTTTTATACATATTCAATTAATAAATTTTATTCTTCATTCTTGGAAATTATAAAAAATTATTACAAAAATACCATTTAATATTAATTTTAATTATAATGAATCCCATTTAATTCTTAACAATTCTAATTTAATAAATGCGTTATTGTTATAAAACGTATTTTACAAATTCATTTATATATTTAAATAAATATATATGTACATATTTAAAATGTACACTTATTGTAATTAATAGAATTATCGTAATCATTTAAAACTACAAAATTAATATTTTATTAAATAGTAAATAATAATCTTTTGATAATGGAAGTTTAACTTTATTAATAATGTTAATCACTAAAATTCTTATTTAATCATTTAAGTACCAAAACAATAACAAATGGTATCTATTTTAATAATTTAAAAATCATGGGATAAATGGTTTATAAATATAACACCATAACGATCTTAACTTAACACGTCATTTATTTAGGTTGAACGTTAACGTATCCTCGGCATTATATACAAGATTTCTTATTTGTCATCCTTATTATCCATGTGAGTTTTCATACCCCATTTTATATTATTTCTCACTTTTGGGGTGAAACATGTTAACCCTATTATAAACACACTTGTAAACACGTTTTAATCTTGTAACACTTGTGCAATTCATTTTATGTTGTCATGGTTATTTGAATACTTGTAATTATCATGTGATGACTCTTGTAAGACACAATCATTAACTATTGCTAGCCTGGCGATGTCATAGATCTATGGGCCTGACAAGCCTATTTGGTGCTAAAGTCGAGGTTATTGTCCTAGTGTCGTATTCTTGAGCACTATGGGAACCAAATACACTTAGCTAATCGTTTAATCTTGTAATCTTGTAATGGCCATATTTGTCAAGGTTTGATTGTTACATTTGTTCATCCATCTTTATTTACTTTATTCAATAACCTATGACATGAATTGCCAACTTTGATATTTATCTATGTATGAAAATCTATGGAAACTCACCAACGTATTGTTGACATTATTTTTGACATGTTTCAGGAAATGATACTGCTTAGCTTGCTTTGAAGACTTATTACAATCTAGGATTGGACCTAGATTAAAATAAAAAGTCAATTATTATCTTTCGATGTTGGAATTCTTATGTTTGTTGATTGTTGGAACTTATGTTATTTCTTAAATATATGTCATGAATATTGATATTTAATAATATCGTCATTTTAAATTAGCGTTGTGTGGCATGAACAATCTTAACCCTCACACCTCGACGTTTCCGCCATTAAGGTTGGGGTGTGATAGATTGGTATCAGAGCCCATAACTATAGGGATTTAGGTTATTAGAAATGGTGGCCTAGACTATGGTTAAACTAGGGACCCTTTACATGATATTTGCTATGATCTTGTAAGTATGCTTATATGCCTATCACATGATGCATGATTAATTCCTTATGTGCTATTTGTTTACATTTAGAAAATAATGCCTTAGGAATATGCCTTGAACCTTGTTTACCCCAACTTTCTAATACTCTTCTTATGCCTCTACGTTCTACCGTGTCTAATCTTTTCTAAATCTTATTCTTGACTATGTGTGGAAAACTACGCATCTTATCGAATGGAAAAATTCTTTAAACGATACGTCTAAATCTTGAAAAATCTCATCGAGGTTTTAATTCTGATAGCCTTAGGGAAGTGTGTGACACATAAACACCTGTATCCTAGATTTCCTGGCAAAGGGCCCTCGGGCTAAGGCAAGCATTTCGTATAAATCTCATTGCGAGACCCGTTATGCTTAACTGGGGATTTCTGGGATGAGTGCTAAATTATGGTCAACATACATATCTTCCTCTAGGTAATTGGGATTAAGTCACCTCGACGTGTCCATGTTCCTATTGGCTATGTGGTACCAAATGGAACCATCCTGGTTATATTTAAAATGTCAAAAAATTCTTGATTTCCTGAACTGGTTTATCTTTGAATACTAATATTTTCTTTATTTCTATCTTATAGAATGTCTCGTCACCAAGGAAACCGTGCTACATCTGACCGTAAACTTGCTGCAATGATCTCCCAGCAAATGGCTGCCGTACTTCCGATGATGGTTGCTGAACTTAGCAGCACCCTAATGGCCAACAACAGCAACAACGCCAATGGAAACAATGATGGTGATGGCAACAATGGCCATGGGGAGAATAGCAACAACCAAGGTGGGAACAACCGCACCTGCACGTTCAAGCACTTCAACTCATGCAAACCCACTAGCTTTAGTGGAAAGAAAGGAGCCACTGGACTTCTTGAGTGGTTCGAGAGTATGAAAACACGTTCATCAACAGCGAGTGTCCCGAGGAGCTTAAGGTCCGCTATGCTGCAAGTGTCCTTCAACAACGGGCACTCACATGGAGGAATAACGAGAAAAGGAACCGAGGTGCTGAAGTTGCCTTGGCTTTGTCTTAGGAAGAGTTTAAGGACATCGAGAAATTTATCAAGGGGGTACCACCTCAAATTCAAGATGTTGTGGTGGGAAGTAGGCCCATAACTTTGGATGAAGCGATTAATATCACCGCCCAGCTCACTGAAAATCATATCAAGGCTGGTACCTTGATGGTGAAGGGTGCCAAGTCTACAGTGAAGGTGACTCCCGAGGCAAAAAAGGAGGTGAAGACCGAGTCGTCTTTTAAGGGCAAGAAGCGCAAATTCACACCGGCCCGTAACTACACGGTGACAGCACCAAATGCCTCTCAAAAGCAAGCTGTCGTTGCAAATCAAGCCCTATGGTAGGGGCTTATACTGGGCCATACCCAATGTGCAACACCTGTAAGTACCATCATGCAGGGAATACTCCTTGCCGAATATGCTCGTTGTGTGGGAAGTATGGTCATTTGGTGGCAACAGGCCATCGTGCCCCAAATAATGCTGCGTTGATTGCCAATTGAGTCTGCTACAACTGTGGCGAACCTGGACATTTCCGTCCACAATGTCCTCGCAATGCGGGAAATGTGCCATAGGCTTGAGGAAGGACTTTCAATATCAATGCCAACCAAGCTCAAGCCAACAATGACGTGGTGAATGGTACGTCACTATTTTCCTGTAATCGTTCTTTTATCTTGTAAAATTCATGCTTGTTTTCCATGTGCCAATGATAGTTTATTACTTGAGCAGGTATGTATCTTATAAATAGTAGATATGCTTCTGTACTTTTTGATTCGGGTGCGGATAAGAGTTTCGTGTCTTTAGAGTTCGAGCCTATTCTTTCTAAGCTGCGTTCAAACTTAGAAAGATCCTTTATGGTCGAAGTAGCCGATGGCAAATCTATTGAAGTCGACGTCGTGATACGCGATTGTACCTTGAGTCTTAACGAGCATGAGTTTCTCATCGACCTTATTCCTATGCAACTGGGGAGCTTCGACATTATTATCAGCATGGATTGGTTAGCCAAGCAACACGCGCAAATTATATGCTTCGAGAAGTGCATTCGAATCCCTTTACCATCGGGTGATATCTTAAAAGTCTTTGGGGAGAGATCATCCCAAGGACTTAAACTTATGTCTTGTATCAAGGCCCGAAAGTGCCTAAGTAAAAATTACGTAGCTTTCATGGCTTACATAGTCAACACGAAAGCCAAGGGTAAGGAATTGAAGGATATTACTGTTGTACGGGATTTCCCCGAGGTGTTTCCCGAGGATCTTAGTGGGTTGCCTCCCGTTTGAGAAGTTGAGTTCAAAATCGATTTGATTCCTGGTGCGAACCCCGTGGCTAAGTCACCTTATCGTCTCGCACCGTCTGAAATGCAAGAACTAGCTAGTCAACTACAAGAGTTGACCGATAAGGGTTTTATTCGACCTAGCTCTTCACCATGGGGTGCACCCGTGCTATTCGTGAAGAAGAAAGATGGTTCATTCCGTATGTGCATCGACTACCGGGAACTCAACAAACTCACTATCAAGAACCGATACCCTCTTCCTAGAATCGATGACCTCTTTGATCAACTTCAAGGAGCTACAAAATTCTCAAAGATCGATCTACGTTCTGGGTATCATCAATTACGTGTTCACGACAACGACATTCCAAAGACCGCATTTCGTACTCGATATGGACACTATGAGTTCATGGTTATGCCTTTTGGCTTGACTAATGCACCTGCTGTCTTCATGGATCTCATGAATCGGGTATGTAAACCGCATTTGGATAAATTTGTGATCGTGTTTATTGATGACATTCTCATCTATTCCAAGACAAAGACCGATAACGAGCCGCATTTACGTCAAGTCCTCGATCTTTTGAAGAAGGAACAACTATATGCCAAATTCTCAAAGTGCGAATTCTTGCTCGAGGAAGTTCAATTCCTAGGACATGTGGTGAATAGCCAAGGAATTCACGTCGACCCTGCAAAAATAGAAGCCATGAAGAATTGGTGTGTTCCCACGACCCCAACTGAGGTTCGTTCTTTTCTGGGATTAGCGGGTTATTACCGTAGGTTCATTGCAAACTTTTCAAAGATTGCTAAACCGCTTACGACGCTGACTCAAAAGAATAAACTTTTTGAGTGGAGACCCTAACAAGAAGATGCTTTCGAGACTTTGAAACACAAACTATGTAATGCTCCTATCTTAACTCTTCCCGATGGAAACGATGACTTCACCGTGTACTGCGATGCGTCTAGCCAAGGCCTTGGTTGTGTTCTCATGCAACGAGGAAAGGTCATAGCTTATGCGTCAAGACAATTGAAAGTTCTTGAAGTGAACTATACGACTCATGATCTCGAACTTGGTGCTTTGGTATTTGCTTTGAAGATTTGGCGGCATTATCTCTATGGGACGCAATGCATAGTCTACACCGACCACAAGAGTCTCCAACATGTGTTCAATCAAAAGGATCTCAACATGAGACAAAGACGTTGGGTTGAACTCATTAGCGACTACGACTGCGACATTCGCTATCATCCTGGAAAGGCGAATGTTGTAGCCGACGCGCTGAGTCGTAAGATCCACAAGACTTTCTCGCTTCAAGAAATCTGAGATCGAAGACAATGGTTTGACAGGTTAGGAGAATTTGACACCGAGATTCATGTGGATGTTAACGAGGCCACTATCATGCTTCAAAACATAAGGATTGATAGTGATCTCGAGTTTTGCATCCACGAGGCTCAACAAGCGGCGTTAACTGAGGAAGGGAAAGATGAAGATTTGGCGTTTAACGTCCGGTCACAACTGGAGACAAAACCGAATGGCATGTGGTACTTCTTGAATCGACTTTGGATCCTAAATCATGATAATCTCCGTCACTTCATCATGAACGAAGCTCATCAAACACGATATTCTATTCATCCCGGGTCCGACAAGATGTCTACGGATCTGCGTGGCCAATATTGGTGGCCAGGAATGAAGAAAGATATCGCATCTTATGTTTCTAAGTGCCTCAAGTGTGCAAGGGTCAAAGCAAAGCATCAACGGCCTAGTGGTTTACTTGAACAACTCGAAATTCCTATGTGGAAATGGGAACATATAGCCATGGATTTTGTAACCAAGTTACCACTTACCTCTCGTTGCCATGATAGCATATGGGTGATTGTTGACCGTTTGACCAAAACGGCACATTTCATACCAATACGAGACACTTACAAGGTTTCAAGATTGGCTCGTATCTACATCGATGAAATTGTGAGTCCTCATGGCGTGCCGTTGCATATTATCTCCGATCGTGATGCTCGTTTCACTTCACACTTCTGGTCTTCTATGCAAGAACTCTTAGGTACTCAACTGGATTTAAGCACGGCTTACCATCCTCAAACAGACGGTCAAACCGAGCGAACAATTCAAACCCTTGAGGATTTACGACGTCTTTGTGTCCTTGACTTTGGTGGTGACTGGGATACGCATCTACCGTTAGCAGAATTCTCGTATAACAATAGTTACCACTCAAGTATCAAGATGGCACCATTCGAGGCTTTATATGGTCGTAAATGGCGTTCTCCGATCTGTTGGACTGACATTGGGGAGAACATTACTGGTCCTGAACTTATTCAAGAAACGACCGACAAAGTCTCCAAAATCCGAAATAACCTTGAGGTGGCTAGAAGTCGTCAAAAGAGTAATGCCGATAAAAGACGCAAACCGTTGGAGTTCCAAGTCGATGACATGGTTCTTCTTAAGGTCTCTCCATGGAAGGGTGTTGTTCGCTTTAGGAAGAAGGGCAAGTTAGCCCCACGTTTTGTAGGACCTTTCAAGATTCTAAAAAGAGTTGGGAAAGTGCCTTACAAACTGGAACTACCTTATGAGCTTAGCGGGGTTCATCCTGTCTTCCATGTTTCAAACTTGAGGAAATGCTTGGCCGATGAAAACTTGCATGTCCCTTTGGAGGAATTCCAAATTGACGAGTCCTTGCATTTTGTCGAGAAACCCGTCAAGATTATGGACTGAACGCTGAAGAAGACCCGAACAACTACCACGCCCATCGTCAAGGTTCGTTGGGAAAACAAACGAGGAGCAGAATTCACGTGGGAACGCGAGGATTACATGAAAAAGAAATATCCCTTTCTTTTTGTTTAGCTTTGTCTTTAATTTCGGGACGAAATTTCTTAAAGTTGGGGAGACTGTGACCTCTCGTGTGACCTCTCGTGTTTTTATTTAACGTTGGTTTAACGTCGTTATTTTTTGTAAGGGTGTCTTGGTTATTAATGCAAGTATGAGGTTTCGTTTGTAAATTCTTGATATAATTAAATGCTTGGATAATTAATATTGTCAATAATAATAATAATAATAATAATAATAAAGTATATCAAACTTAAAAGAAAATATTAATATTAATCATAATATATATATATATATATATATATATATATATATATATATATATATATATATATATATATATATATATATATATAATAATAAGCATAAAAGAAAATATCAATATTAATAATAATGAAAATAATAATAAACTAACAATAAAAATAATACTAAAAGGTGTTTAATCTTGAAAATAAATGAAAACAAACAAGTTTAAAACTTGTAATTAAATGTTTTGGCATAGAATAATAACATGTAAACTACATGGACTAAAACTGTAAATTAGTTTAAACTAGAATTAAAACTTTGAATTCGAACTGAACAACTTAAAACTGCAGGGACCTGATTGTAAATTGTTTTAACCCACCCCCGTTTACCCTGTATTTCCGGCCTATCTCGGCCCAATCTCCGGCTGGACTCCGGCGACCCTTAAATCCACTAAAAAACCCATTTTAACACCAAAGATTATACCCAACCGGTTCGTACGCATGATTCGAACCTATGTATGAGTTTAATTCGATTTTGACAACGGTTTCATTAAGGATTTTAAGTCGAAACTGAAACACATCAAAACCCAAATCAATTCTGCAATTAAGACTTATTATTAGTGAAATTAATCATGTCCCGAATTCAATGGTGTGTTAATCACACATAATGAAGCCTTAATTTTGTTCGAATTGCAACAGAACCGTGCGAAGCAAAATTGATTTCGATAAACTTGAAACGGTTCCAATTGGGACTATATAACAGAGGGGAAAGGTGGCAATCGTCCCTTTCCAACTCTCTGTAAACTTAATTTCACAATAACACGCACATACATCGATTTCTTCATCGTGACCAACGACATTGTTCCTCTTTCTGTTCTCTTTCAATTCAAACAAAAGAAGGTAAATTGAATACATGTTTACTATTGATTTGAAGTAACAAACAAAAGCCCTATGGGTAATTTTGTTATCATGATCGTTTCAATGCTCAATTTGGTTGATTGGGAATTAGGGTTCTTCGGGTGAAAATTTTGGGATTTCTGGGGTTCATGATTTAAGTATTTTTTTTGTGCTTTGACAACAATCAGGGCTCTGCCCCAGCGGTCTACTCACTGTTTGACTTAGCAAGGGACCCGGGTTCGAACCCGAGTCCCTGCCATTATTTTAAAGGGTTTTGATAAGTTTTAAATTTCAAAAAAATACTTAAATATTATTATTAATCTTATAAAAATAAATTTAATCTGATACTAAATAAAAATTATTTTCTTTTAATTTTTTTAGATATTCAATTAATAAAATTTATTCTTCATTTTTGGAAATTATAAAAAATTGTTACAAAAATACCATTTAATATTAATTTTAATTATAATGAATCCCATTTAATTCTTAACAATTCTAATTTAATAAATGCGTTATTGTTATAAAACATATTTTACAAATTCATTTATATATTTAAATAAATATATATGTACACATTTAAAATGTACACTTATTGTAATTAATAAAATTATCGTAATCATTTAAAACTACAAAATTACTATTTTATTAAATAGTAAATAATAATCTTTTGATAATGAAAGTTTAACTTTATTAATAATGTTAATCACTAAAATTCTTATTTAATCATTTAAGTACCAAACAATAACAAATGTTATCTATTTTAATAATTTAAAAATCATGGGATAAATGGTTTATAAATATAACACCATAACGATCTTAACTTAACACGTCATTTATTTAGGTTGAACGTTAACGTATCCTCGGCATTATATACAAGATTTCTTATTTGTCATCCTTATTATCCATGTGAGTTTTCATACCCCATTTTATATTATTTCTTACTTTTGAGGTGAAACATGTTAACCCTATTATAAACACACTTGTAAACACGTTTTAATCTTGTAACACTTATGCAATTCATTTTATGTTGTCATGGTTATTTGAACACTTGTAATTATCATGTGATGACTCTTGTAAGATACAATCATCAACTATTGCTAGCCTGGCGACGTCATAGATCTATGGGCCTGACAAACCTATTTGGTGCTAAAGCCGAGGTTATTGCCGGCTCCTAGTGTCGTATTCTTGAGTACTATGGGAACCAAATACACTTAGCTAATCATTTAATCTTGTAATCTTGTAATGGCCGTATTTGTCAAGGTTTGATTGTTACATTTATTCATCCATCTTTATTTACTTTATTCAATAACCTATGACATGAATTGCTAACTTTGATATTTATCTATGTATGAAAATCTATGGAAACTCACCAACGTATTATTGACATTATTTTTGACATGTTTCAGGAAATGATAGTGCTTAGCTTGCTTTGAAGACCTGTTACAATCTTGGATTGGACCTACATTAAAATATAAAGTCAATTATTATCTTTTGATGTTGGAATTCTTATGTTTGTTGATTGTTGGAACTTATGTTATTTCTTAAATGTATGCCATGAATATTGATATTTAATAATATCGTCATTTTAAATTAGCGTTATGTGGCATGAACAATCTTAACCCTCACATCTCGACGTTTTCGCCGTTAAGGTTGGGGTGTGACATTGACCGGTGAGGAAGTGGTTAGAGAAGAAGGAGATAGAATAGGAAGGAAAGATGCTGAACTGAATTTGATGGATGAAGAAGAGGAAATTGAGGATCAATTAGTTGATTATGACTCTGAGTCGGAGTATTATGAGGTAGATGAGTGTCCATTGACATATGTGGCTCAAAAAAGCTCTACTGAAGGGCATATTATTGAAATGGAAAAGGAAGACTAGTTCACCAAAAATAATGAACCTAAACAGCTAACCCCTCTGTTCATAACATAAAAGAGCCTAAACAGCTAACCCCTCTGTTTCAGAACATAAAAGAGCCCAGCAGAAAGGAGTATGATAAGAAAATCATAAGCTGGAAATACAATGCTAATTTGAAATTGTTTATGATTAAAATAAGGGGAGGGGAAATATCTTACTTGCATAAAAGGAAGGCTTTCAAGACCTTGCCTAGATGGGATCTAAGAAGACCAATAGAAATTCCCCTTTTGGAGGCAAATGTGAGTGAAAGGGCAATGCTGTTAGAGAAGGAGATAAAGAAGGGACTGAATGATAATTTTGAAGCATTCGGGTATATGATGACGGAAAGGAGGAGATCCAAGAAAGATTTGGACTGGGCTACAGGAAAGGGCAAGATTATGATAAAGCTCAAACCAGCCAAAACTGTTGGTAGTGTGAGAGTGCCCAATCCACTTCCCCTAAGATTACAAAAATTTGAGAAGTGGTTCTATGATAATAATACAGGGGAAGCAATGATTAGACCAAAGGGTGGAGAAGAAATTAAACTATTTGACTCTATGGAAGTATTCTCCTTTTACGATGAAGATTTGGTAGTGTTGTGTGAAAATCACATCAAAGCCGGAGCCAGAACTGAAACGAGGAATGAAGCTAGCCTATTCATGAGGGTAGCTAACAAGGCTCGCGGTGTCAGGGCTGAAGTCAGGGAGCTTACAGAGAAAGTACTTAAAGCTGATGAATTGAGGATGGACATACAGGACCTGACAAGGCAATTTAAAGAGCCAGTGCACAGGGAGAGGAAATTAGTACTGCTGGAGCTGAATCAGAAGATCAAGCTGGTGAGGTCCAACCTAGGGGAAGTATTGATGATGTAGTATAGGTTGGACTCACCATAGTTGTTAGGATTATTTTGTTATTTATGTAATAGGTTGAATGTTAGTTTGATTCTATGTATTTTGTATTTGTGTAGTTTCACTGACCCAGAGAAACTACGAGCGAAATTATAGTTTCGCTCACAGTCAGCTGACCTACGTCGGTCACCCGGCGAAACTGTATTTCGCCACCCGGTGAACCTAGATGTTGGTTAGGACAGTTTTGCTGATCAGCGAAACTACACTCTGCTTATATATTGTCATGTTCTATCATTGTAAGCAAGTTTTTGCAAAACCCTAATAGTGAAATATTATTGTTTCAATTCTGTGTTCTTAGCTAGAAGATTACTGTTATCATATTTGAGCCTTTGATTCATGTTTATTATGTGAGTTTAGAAATCATTGAGAATATTTGAAACTTTTCATTGTGTCATTGATAAATATGTGTATATTCGGTGGGTTTTCTCTGGTTAGTGAGTCATTTGCACTGATTATCAATCATTAGGACAAATAATATGGTATCAAAGCCATTGTGCTCTTGATTGTTTGAGTTTTGTATGTTTTCGAGTTCAAAATTGCTGTTTCATTCATTATTGATCTGATCTGCTTGTTTTGGATATGGAAATTGATTGAGGATTGTTTTATTTTGGTATGGGAAGCTATAGAAATCATCAGATCTCAAATTCATTGAGATTTGGATGAGTTTGAGTTCATTTCGTGAGGAAAAAGTTGTTCAGATACGTCGGGCGAAACTAGAGTTTTTCAAGCAAAACTGTATCTTCATTCTACGAAACTGCATAGTTTTTGGTTTTTGGATCTAGTTTCTTTGTCCCTGCGAAAGTACATGTTTTGAACGAAAGTTCACATCACTTGATTGACCAGACAAGCGAAAGTGTTGCCGAAATTGTCCTCAGAACGAAAGTTCTACTAGTTTCAGCGAAACTGTTGCCGAAACTAGAGTTTCTAAGCACTCATTCGAGCGAAATTGCTGCTCAGCTTCCGAGCAAAACTTACCAAGCAAATTTGTCAGCGAAACTACACTCTGCTTATATATTGTCATGTTCTATCATTGTAAGCAAGTTTTTGCAAAACCCTAATAGTGAAATATTATTGTTGCAATTCTGTGTTCTTGGCTGGAAGATTACTGTTTTCATATTTAAGCCTTTGATTCATTTTTATCGTGTGAGTTTAGAAATCATTGAGAATATTTGAAACTTGTTCATTATGTCATTGATAAAGTTATGTATATTCAGTGGGTTTTCTCTGGTTAGTGAATCATTTGCACTGATTATCGATCATTAGGACCAACAGAAGCAATTGTTTATTACATAAAATGACACTATAAGGACGGTGTGGTCTGTATGGGGACAAATCCTAATTTTGGTAGGTGTGAAAGTAAAGAGGTTGGGACAAAACATATAAGGACCACCAATTTGTAAATTCCTTTGGTTCTAGTGGGTCCCAACAAGTGGGTACATCTAAACCACCCTACTTGTCCATAGAGATTACATATATCTAATCTGAATAAAGAGGGTTCTAGGGTGGTGAAAACATTGGTTAAGGATCACCAATTCCTATAAACAAGAGATGTAAAGTTATGCACCATTAGTTGGTTGGTTAAGGAGATTGAATCCATTATTGAAGTCAACCCCAACATACTACTAAGACTTTTACAAGATTAATTGCAAAAGAAATTCCAGATTCAAGTCATAGTGCAAAAGATTTTTAGGACTAAGATGTTAGCAACAAAGAACATTCAAGGAGATTATAAAACTTAATCCTCTCTCCTTAGGATGTTTTGGTACTTTGGTAATGGTTATTATGTAAATTGGATGAATTGTTGTTTTGTTACTTTGGTGATTATGTAATGATAATTGGTTATGAATGTTTTGGTCATTTAGACACAAAGAGTCTTGGTCAATTTGGAATGGCACTACGTATTTGGTCTATAATACAAATGTTTTGGGCATTATCCTTTGGTCAATTTGGGAAGTTGCTACAAATATGGTCTATAATGCATAATGTTTGGCAAGTGCTTTTGGTCATTTAGAATTGCATTTACAAATGGTTACATGATAAATTTGTTTGCAAAGTGTCTTGGGTCAATTATGTGAGGTTGCTGCATAACTTGGTCGTAATAGAAACTTGTTGCAATTGATTTAAACATAAATGCATAATGTTTTGGTCAATTTGTTTAGGAAAACAAATCGGTAATATAAATGAATTTATGAGGTGAATCGTTCAATGGAAAACAAAACCATAAATGGTAATATAAATGCATTTTATGAACTGTAACAACCCATTTTCATTTCATTATAATAATACTTGGTATAGTGAGCAGAGGAAAACCAAATACAACATAAAAACAACCTAACTACTATAACATAAAGGAACTTCAATTTGATTAATGCAAAACAAGATACATCATGAAAACAACCCAACTAAAACATAGTAGGAACTTTAATATACCGTTCTTTACTTCCATTACTCTTGTCAATTCTTGATGTGTGTTTATTGGTCTCAAAAGTCTAGGTATGATTTCAACGGATCTTTCACACAATGGAGGGTCAAACCAAGCAACAAACCCACAACTCCTACCATGTAATAAACTTTCATCAACTAGGTCAAAAAAATAAATCAATTTTCATCAACTAAGTTAAAAAGTCAAACCAATTTAAAAAATTACCCGTCTAATGCAGTAAAACCTTCAACCTAGGTTGTTGTTTGTCCATGATGTTTGAATATTGCTTTCTTCACCACATGCGCAAAGAACCATGCTGTTTGATGGTTATAAAGATGGAATTGAAGTCAATGTTTGAAGAAGAGAAACTAGGATTATAGATTTGAACTAGTTAGGACTTAAAAAGTTGAAAGAGGGGAATTTAAAGGACAAAAATAGCACGTGTTACAAAGTATACAACTAAGAGGACAAAATAGCAATTTACTCATTATATATAGGGGAGGGATCCTTTGAAAACCATGTTATAAATGAAAACCTAGGGGTTACATCTATGTAAGTACGTGTTACAAAGTATACAACTAAGAGTTACGTATATGTAGGGGTTATGCATATGTCAGTACGTGTTACCAAGTGTACAATCACGAGTTGCGTACATGTAACTCATACAAGTTACGTATACGTAAGTGGTTTCGTCATCATTGTCGTTCCTTGGAGTTTAAACTAAAAAATATATAATAACCTAAAAAAATAAAATTGAAGTTTGCTCAAATATACTTTAAACAAATAAAAGGGTAAATCGGTTATAAATATATGATTGGGTAGTGGTGGTTTTCACGGTTTTTAATTATAAGCATGGTTTTCATTTGGTCCCTCTCCTCTCTCTCTCTCTCTCTCTATATATATATATATATATATATATATATATATATATATATATAGATATATATATATATATTGGATGTATAGAAAAGATCAACCAATAGAAATTAGTTTCTATTATTTGGGGGCTGTTTGGTAGCCTTTTAATAAAACATTAAGAGGCTACCTTTGAATTGATAAAAGGTTGGAGTGTTTGGTTCACAAAAACATCACCTCTTAATGGTTTCATTCAACTATATTATGACCCTCCCCTCAGTGGCAAATTCCCCATCATCGGCGAACTTCCCTCGGTTTTTTGTACAGCACCTCGTCGCCTTCACCCTCTCTATTCCCATGTAGTTTACCAAGGCTTCTAATCACACCCTTTATGCTATGTGGTCAATGTCTTCTTATTTTCACTGACGACCTGATCCACATCTTCTTACCCTCTATGCTAGGTACGGTATTTAGCTAATTTAATTTACAATAAATAAGTAGATGGCGACATGATTATTTATTGAATTATATGAATAGGTTTTCGAAAAAGCTAGAAACAAACAGAATAAAAAGTTTATTAAAACAAACTTGGGGAGAAAGCTAGGGTTTATCCTCGGTAGTCTTAAGAGGCACCTCATTGCATAGTTGTTTCATATTTTTTGGCCAAGAGAAGGTGAGAAGAGAAGAAAAGAAATTTCTCGTGTTTGAGAGACCTAGCAGTAAAGATCGGATGATACTCAAAGATCTAACCATCCAATCAATCTCAAATTTGGCCAAGAGCTTTACAAATCACAAATGAAGACTTCCACAATTGGGTTTTTGAGACAAAGGTCACGAGGTTAGGTTTTCACAGCCCAGAACAGAATAGTGCGTCGAGAGAGTTTCGGTGACTGTTTGGATCCCAGGTGATGGCAGTAACGAATTCAGGTAGAGTCAAGAGGTGGATCTGGTGGAGCTCAATGAGACGGATCCATGGTGACTTGGATCACCTCAAACAAAGTTCATTTGATGTGGTTTCAAGCTACTCGTATGCATGTGCATGAAAACAATGATTTCTGACTACTGCCGTGGTGGCAGATGGCAAGTTGGCCACAAATGGTGGCGGTGATAATTTTATAGCAACTGATAGGTTGAGGCGAGTTCATGGGCTTTTTAATCACCTAAATCTGAGTCCGTATGACCAAGTTACGAGCAAAACAAGTTTCTACTTGCGTGATGCTTAGGAGTTTCGTACACAAACATGTAGAATGGCTCTTAGGCTAAGGTATGACCCGTAAAAGTTATAGATCCAAAGTTGGTTAGTATTTTGAAACGTGGTAAAATTGTCAAATACTTTTAAAAAAATTACATTTTGGTCCATGTGTCAAATATATGAGATCATTGTGTCTATACATCACATATGACCTGTCAAGTATTTCTCATTATTTGTTATATGTATACATCCTTGTGTTATACGTTTTAGATTATTTCGTGTTATTTTTTCCATTATAGTATATATATCATATAAATTTGTTTTTATATTATTATTGTGTTATACAATTAGAAGTAAGCAATCATGTTATTTCATCAATATGTTTTTCTTAACTTATAGTATTTAGGAATACACAACGAGTAAAAAAAACACAATAAAACATTTACATACCATTATACATTTTATGTCATTTGGTGTAATTTTGTTATTATTTTTATGTATTAAGTTAATTAGTTGTTATTTTCTCATTGTGTTATATGTATACATCATTGTGTTATATATTTTAGATTATTTCGTGTTATTTTTTCCATTATAGTATATATATCATATAAATTTGTTTTTATATTATTATTGTGTTATACAATTAGAATTACGCAATCATGTTATTTTATCAATATGTTTTTCTTAACTTATAGTATTTAGGAATACACAACGAGTAGAAAAAACACAATAAAACATTTACATACCATTTCATATTTTATGTCATTTGGTGTAATTTTGTCATTATTTTTATGTATTAGGTTAATTAGTTGTTATTTTATCATTGTTTTTACATGCTATAAATGCACAACAATGTATATTAGAAAATAACATTTTAAAAAAATAGAATAATGTTCAGAAAAAACAATAAAAATAAAAAAATATACAATGAGCTGTACTAAAGAGACAATGGCGAATATAAATCATATGAGCTAAAAAAGTAAAAAAAATGTTTAAAATTTTCGACTAAGAACTCATTGACAACCCAACCTTCTAATAAAAAAATAATTTATCTCTGTTCAACATAAACAAGTCAAGCAAACCCAACTTTTCACTCTCATTAACAACCCAACCTTCACTACTTTTATTTAAACTAGTTAAATCCGTCCACGCGCGTTGCGCGTGTTGCGGACGAGGCAAACAACAACTCAGATAAACCATAGTTGCTGCATCGTAAAACAAAACGGTAGGCAAGGAACCAAAATCTAGTTATGGTTGCACACTACAACTTGCCAACCCCAAATCGTTTTGATAGCATCATGTTCAACATGCTTTCTACCACAAAGTAACTAACCCAAAGTACCTATTAAATCATTTACGATCAAAGACTAAATATTATACAACAAAATGATGGCAATAAACTGAAACCCACCCATGCAACCAGAATCAAAACTAAAACGAAACTGTAAAACAATATCAACCGTATAATAAAAGCAAGAAATTGAGTAGTCTCAGATGGTCGCGCCATCATCATCATCGACCGAATATACCAACAACAAGTAACACATAACCGTGACCATCATTGGGCCATTCCGCCTCAGATGAGGCTATCCCCATCATCATCGATGTTAGATCTTAGATTAAACGAACCCCATCGTCATCGATCACCGGCAATGACTTAGGGTGTTGAACCAGAACTAAACACTCAACAACAACGATGGCTGTTACCAACTACCGCACGCTCATCCGCCGACAAACCGACTTCCCAGAGGCGACGCTAAGCAAAGGCGCGCCACCATCTAGCAAGTGGCTGAAACACGATAGTATACGACCATGGTGTCAGCAACAGATGGAGGCAAACCACGAGGCATGCAACAACCTGCAAACGCGTCGTGCCGGTGTAAGCAGCAGACGGAGGCAAACCACGTTATGGTGTTGATTGTCAAAGACCCGACTGTTGTCGCCAAAACGAAAAACCCTAAATCAAATGCCCGTATCGGCGGCTTCAGGCATAAATAAAATCGGTTATGAGCTCACAAAGCATACAACACAGCTGGAGCCATCATCGTTGTGGTCGAGCAAAGCAATCGATGACGACACACGTTGTGTGAACAGCGATTGGAAGGTAGGGGGAACCTGCCACTGACAGGCGGTGGCCGCACCACCGAGATCCGAACGTTGGGGTGACACGCCATCGTCAGGCAGCGGCGGAACCACCGACAAACCAACCCCAGCCGACACTCTTTCTCTATAAGGAAACCAGCGATGACGACACAGCTTGTGCGAACAACGATTGGAGGGTAGGGGCGACCTGCCACCGTCAACCGGCGGTGACACCACTAACGATCGGAATGTCGGGGCAACCGCCACCGTCAGGCGGCGATGGCATAACCTGCAAAGCAACCCTAACCATCACTCTCCCTCTGCAAAGAAGCATTCACAGTGACTATAAAGGCATATGAAGGGGCAAAATGCAAACCCCCAAAACATTTGTGCCTATATTACAAAAAGACCAAAAGCAACTGCTGATTTCTCTATAAAGAAACCATCGCGATGACACAGCTTGTGCGAACAACGATCTGAGGGTAGGGGTGACCTGCCACCGTCAACCGGCGGAGACACCACCGACGATCGGAACGTCGGGGCAACCGCCATCGTCAGGCGGCGACGGCATCACCTGCAAAGCAACCCCAACCATCACTCTCCCTCTGCAAAGAAGCATTCATAGTGACTACAAAGGCATATGAAGAGGCAAAATGCAAACCCCCAAAACCTTTGTGCCTATATTACAAAAAGACCAAAAGCAATTGCTGATGGGCATTGCTTTTTTCATATATAGGGTAATAAATATAAATTTTGATTTTTGTTTTATTATTATAAGTCAATAGAAATATAAAACTAATGATTTATTTTGAAATTATAAATTATTTAATTGAAAAATATTTATAAAAAGTATTTATTTTCATATTCATTAAACATACTTAATAAAATAAAATAAGAAAATTACAATCATAGCATGAGATATAAAATTATACTTACAAATGATACACAGTATATATTTACTCATCAACATCAAATTTTTAGCACATATGCTCAATCAAATCATTTTTAAAGCGATATAAGCTCTTTTATTGCGAAGCCGTACCCTGTTGGTCATATCACTAGATAAGCTTCCAATTTTTTGAGTAGAGTATCGATCTTCTTCATCAATGGTTTCTAGGCCTATAATTTAGAAATTCAGATGGACCATAATAGTTAAGGTATATGTCTTCTTCATCCTCTACAATTAGATAATACAAGCAATTGTAATTTTCCGCATCATATCCTTGCCCCACACATGACACCTGTGTCGTAGAAATGCAAAATGAGCTCGTAAAACTCCAAATGAACGTTCAACGTCTTTTCTAGCGGCCTCTTAATGTTGAGCGAACAACTTGTGTTTTCGCAAGTGTGGAGAAGTTATTGAATTTACAAAGACAGCCCATGAAGGATATACACGATCACTAAGGTAGTATTATATTCCCGTCCATTCATGACGTAGCTCATATTTGGTTATATTTGGCGGTTGGCCTGACAACACATTATTATAATAGGAGATCGGTGGAGGACATTAATGTCATTGCACGTCCATGGTGTTTCAAATAACATGTGCCTTATACATTAGTCATATGATGCAATGGTTTCCAAAATGATTGTTGGTTTACCGCTTCTACCTGCATATTGTCAAGCTCAAGCAGTGGGCTAATTTTTCCATTCTAGTGCATGTAGTCAATGCTGCCTAACATACCTAGAAATCCATGCTTTGCCCTGACATGGAGTAGTCTTCTTAAATCATCTTCATTAAGCCTTCTAAGGTACTCTTGGTTGAAACATGACATGAAACCATTTATGAACCTTATAAGAGCAACCCTTGTTATAATATCACTCATTAAATATTCATCTTATGCATCTATTGATGTCCCATACACCAACACCCGCATGACTCCAATACATTTCTTCAATGTTGAAAGACGTTTTCTTCTAGTGGCATCACGTCTTTATTAAAAATAGATATCACTTGCTGCAACAGCATCCACTATACAGAGGAATAGTGGTTTTGCACATTTGAAATCTACGTCAAAATATACCTTCATCATATGTTGGGTTTTCAACAAATTAGTCTTTCATCAAACATGACCCACTCTACTTGCATTCATAATCACGATACCTTCTATGCTCTAGGAGGATGATATTCTATGATCATATTTGGCATTATCACACCCTCAAAATCCAGGTGCGGGGTTTTACCGCGAGATGAGTGAACAAAACAGGATCTAAGTTATTAGTTAATTAGAACGACTCTACATGCAACATATAAACAAATTAGAGTTTAAAACCTTAAAATATTTGCGGAAGCGTTTTGTAAATAACCCAAACACAAAGTACTAAAAGTAAACTGCGCAAAACACGTGCCCAAACCAAAATACGTAAGTAAATGATAAATTAAATGTGAACAATGTTTGAATGAAGTATGCTTGACATGTGGGTGCTCCTATGGGCAGCTGCTAGAAATGACTTGAGAAAAGCATACTAAGTGTTAACATGATGGTGGGGAGTTCAAGAGTTTGCGTTAATCATAAATCAGTACAATTGTAAAACATAAGAAGTACATTGAAATAGATAGCTAGTCTATATTCACAAGTAGTAACCATAGTGATTTCGTGATCGAAGCTGATTGTGTTCGTTGTTTGCCTCCCTTCACGACATACTAGGTCGTGACGCTGTTAGTAGTTTAGGATAATATTGCACCCATTTGACCTCGAGTCGCACAGGTGGGGCTTGTCAGACCCAGTAGTACTACCCAAGATTTCCTGCTATAAACCAATATTAACGATCCGAAAGTGTGAGGACTTTCATGGTATAACCCACTATGTTACACTATACACAACTTACTATAATAAAGCGTTTATAAACCAGTATGCTATCTCCCCCAAAAGAGAGTGTATAAGAAAATGGGGCATGAACTCACCTGGTGCGCAAACAAACAATAGTAAAAGCTAACAGTGAGTGGAAAGACAACCTTCAGAGGTCACCTAAAACACGCAAGTACATAAGTACGTCTACACAGAATTTTTAACAACCCTAAGTGGTCAATAAACACATTGACTCATGGTTTTGGAAAACAAGACACATTGGACCCAGTTGACTTGTTGGCCCGTTGGTGACATGTCAAATTAAGTTCTTGTTTGATCAAATATAATGACTAATAATTCAACATTCCACATGTAATTCATACAAGCAAAACATTAGTCTTATAATAATCGATAATGACAATTCATCATAGCACATAACATGTATACTTGCACATTTTCCAAGAAAGCTCATATGTTCCCATAGTTGCACCAACTAACCATATCACCCAATCATCACAATACAACACATTAGACATCATCCAGAAACATTCTAACATGATCCTAATACCATAAACATGTATAACTCACTATATCCAATGATCTTCAAAATTAAAGTTTCCCTTTTGGGAAAGTAACACCCAAAATCAACCTAACACCCAAATCATTCATGAATTCATCAACATCATGCCTAATCAAGTCCATAACTATCATCTAGACATGACCAACATCATCAAATCATCATAATTCACAAATCTCATATCCAAAAGTTTCTACTTATAGCAAGGTATGAACTACATGATCAACTCATGGATTTCTTGCATAATTATCATAATCCAACTTTCATACAACATTATCAACATCATAACATCATCAATCCATCATCAATTCCTCAAGTTCATGCACAAAAGTTAGTATTATTAGTAAGGTATGAACAACGCATCAAAATCACGAATTTCTTGTATAATCCACGTAAACTAACATCAATACAATCTAACTAACATCATACAATCAATAAACAACACAAAATTCGACATTCATCGTCAAATTCGAACTAGGGTTTCGGCCAACACCCAAAAACCTTGAAAAACCATAAAAATCTAACCTTTATCATGTAATGGCCAAGAATTGATGCTTGCTACACATTGTAATCACTTGGAACACACTAAAATTGATGCTTGATCCTTGTTCTTGGTCGAAAATCGCAAGGGGAGAGGAAGAGGGAGGTTCGACCAAATGGGGGGGGGGGTTGGGGGGTAGGGTTTGCTTAATTTTGGTAATATTAAGTTAAATGGTAATTACAAAATAAACCCTCCTTAATCACCTTTTGTAAAAGTTAATCTTTTTAGCATTTTTAACAACTTTAACTACAAAATACAAGTATTTTTAACCAACAATATTAATCATATATATTTTCCACTAATCACACAACACATGAAATAAATATAACACGTTGGCACATTACAAGGTAACATTCACAAATAATACTTAAAATTCATGAAGCACATAACCACGAATTAATAATCAACATTATAAATCAAGTTATTATCAGATAATCATCATTAATTATTATTAAGTCACCAACATTCAGCGACAACTATTGTGTGTTCACGACACGTGTATGCTAGACCTAACGGAACTAACGGAGTTTGGTAATGGAAAATTACCAGTGTCACATTATCCCCATGTTGAAAGAATTTTCATCAAGAAAATTGCGTTACATGATTGAGTTACATCACTGGTCTACTGCATTGGCACAAAGAAATCGAGTGAGTTTTGGGTGGGTTGTCACATCATCCCCATGTTGAAAAAAATTTCTTCCCGAAATTTAATCAATAATTTCGCCGGCTGGCATCGTCGTTTCGAACAAATGAGGATACTTGAGCTTCATCTGATCCTCACATTCCCACGTGAACTCCGGTCCATGTTTTGAGTTCCAACAAACTTTAACTATGGGTATCTTGCTTTGCTTAAGAGTTTTGACCTCTCGGTCTATCATCTCAACTAGTTCTTCAATGAACCGTAGTTGTTCATCTACTTGTACTTCCTCAAGAGGTACAACCATTGTCTCGTCCGATAAACACTTTTTCAAATTTGAGACGTGAAATACATTATGAATTCCACTCAACGAGTCAGGTAGATCTAATCGATATGCCACTGGACCTATTCTTTCCAGAATCTCAAATGGTCCAACGTATCTCGAATTTAGCTTTCCTTTTCTGCCTAATCGAATCACACCTTTCCACGGTGAGACTTTCAGTAAAACTTTATCGTCGACCTGAAACTCGAAAGGTTTCCGTCGCTTGGCTGCATAGCTCTTTTGTCGGTCTCGCGCTGTAACCATATAGTTCCTTATTTGTACTATCTTCTCAGTAGTCTCGTGCACCAACTCGGGGCCTGTTAGCTAACTATCACCAATTTCCGCCTAGCAAAACGGTGATCTACACTTTCGCCCATACAATGCCTCAAATGGTGCTGCCTTAATGCTGGTGTGATAACTATTGTTATAAGAAAATTCCACCAATGGTAGGTGAACTTCCCAGTTATTCTCGAAGTCAATCACACAAGCACGTAGCATGTCCTCCAATGTCTGAATAGTACGTTCGCTCTGCCCATCTGTTTGTGGATGATAAGTAGTACTCATGTATAGACGTGTACCCAAAGATTTCTGTAACGACTGCCAGAAATATGATGTGAAACGATCATCGCGATAAAAAATAATTGAGATCGGTACACCATGTCTCGAAACTATCTCCTTCAGATAAATTCGAGTTAATTTATCCATTTTATCCATCTCCTTGATTGCCAAGAAATGAGCGGATTTAGTTAATCATTCCATGATCACCCATATCGTGTCACAACCAGTTGGAGTCCGGGGTATTTTGGTAATGAAGTCCATAGAAATCTGTTCCCACTTCCACATAGGAATCTCAGGTTGTTGTAGTAATCCAGACGGCTTTGATATTCCACTTTAACTTTCAAACAGGTCAGGCACTTGCCGACATACGTAGCTACGTTTGCTTTCATATTAGGCCACCAATAGTGTACCTTTAAGTCATGATACATCTTGTCTGAACCAAGATGTATAGAGTATATAGACTTGTGAGCCTCACTCATAGCTAAGTCCCTTAGCTTTCCATACAAAGGTACCTAAAGTTTGTCCACGAAGTAACGAATTCCATCCGCTTTCAAACTGTTTGTCCATTCCCCGTAAAGATTCGGTCCCAATGTTTTCCGTTTTCAAAGGCTTCTGTCTGAGCTTCTCGAATTTGTTCAGGAAAGTGAGTACTAATCGTAAGCTGCAAAGCTCGCACTCATCGAGGTTTAGCAGTCTGCTTTCTACTCAATGCGTCTGCAACTACATTTGCCTTTCCTGGGTGATATTTGATAGCACAATCATAATCATTCAACAATTCCACCCATCGTCTTTGCCTCATGTTTAACTCCTTTTGCTCAAAGATATGCTGAAGACACTTGTGATTAGTGTAGATAGTGCACTTGGTATCGTACAAGTAATGTCTCCAGATCTTCAAGGCAAAAACTATAGCACCCAGTTCCAAATCATGGGTGGTGTAATTCTTCTAATGTACTTTTAGTTGTCTTGAAGCATAGGCTATAACCTTTTCACGTTGCATCAAGACACAACCAAGTCCTTGGATAGAAGCATCACAATAGACCACAAAGGCATCACTTCCCTCTGGTAATGCCAATATCGGTGTGCTACATAGTTTTTGTTTCAACAACTGAAAAGTAGACTCCTAACTATCACCCCATTTATACGTTGTCCCTTTATGAGTCAAGGCTATAAGGGGTTGAGCGATCTTAGAAAATCCTTCAATGAAACGTCGGTAATATCCTGCCAGTCCAAGAAACTATCGTATCTCACTGGGCGTCTTGGGAACCGACTAATTCTTTATTGCCTCAATCTTTGCTGGATCAACATGTATTCCTTTCTCGTTAACAATATGACCTAGAAATTGTACTTCACGTATCCAGAAGTCACACTTGGAAAACTTGGCGTACAGTTACTCCTTTCTAAGTAATTCCAAGATTAGACGTAAGTGCTCTTCATGTTCTTCCTTCGTCTGTGAATAGATCAATATGTCATCTATGAACACAATAATAAATAGATCAAGATAGGGTTTCCATACACAATTCATGAGATCCATGAATACTGCCAGTGCATTTGTCAACCCAAATGGCATGACCAAGAACTCATAATGACCATAACGTGTACGGAATGCTTTCTTTGAGATGTCTTCCTCTAGAACTCTCAGTTGATGATAACCAGACCTCAAATCAATCTTAGAATAATAGCTTGATCCTTGAAGTTGATCAAACAAATCATCTATACGAGGTAAAGGGTATTTGTTCTTGACTGTAACCTTGTTCAGTTCTCTGTAGTCGATACACATTCGAAATGTGCCATCCTTTTTCTTGACTGTAACCTTGTTCAGTTCTCTGTAGTCGATACACATTCGAAATGTGCCATCCTTTTTCTTGACAAATAGAACAGGTGCTCCCCAAGGGGATGAGCTCGATCAGATAAACCCTTTATCCAACAACTCTTGCAGTTGAGCAGATAGTTCCTGTAGTTCATTCGGAGCTAACCGGCAAGGTGCTCTCACTATCGGAGCGGCTCCGGGAGTCAAATCAATCGGGAACTCAACTTGACGATGAGGGGGTAGTCCAGGCAGATCCTCTGGAAACACTTCAGGAAAGTCATGAACGACCGGAATGTCCTCTATCTTCTCTTCTTCCGGTTGCTTGTTAGTGACAAGGGCTAATATAGCTAAGCGACCCTTAGGTAGCCACTTCTACGCTTTCATAAAGGATATGATGCCTATTACAGCACCACCTTTCTTGCCCTTAACCGAGAGGATTTCCCCTTCTAGGAGTGGAATGCGGATAACCTTCTCGTGGAAATGACTTCCGCCTGCTTCTCTGAAAGCCAATCCATGCCCACGACTACATCAAAACTCCCAAGCATAACAGGCATGGGGTCGATGTCAAAAGTATGACCAGCAAGTTCTATCTCGCAACCCTTAAGGATGTGTGTCACGTGAATTTGCTTACCATCAGCTAATTCTATCGTATATTTAGATTCTAATAGAGAAGGCATATCACTTAAGAGGCTACTAAACTTAGTAGAGATAAAACTTCTATCGGCTCCAGTGTCAAATAATATAGTAGCAAAATGACCATTAACAGGAAATTTACCAGTAATAGTAGTAGGGTCGTTTAGAGCTTCACCTGAACACATGACAAAGGCTCTCCCTTTATCTCCACCGTTGTTGCCACTGTTATTGTCACCATTGCCATTATTGTTGTTGTTGTTGTTTCCATCATTTCCAGCACCATTCCCTTTCTTCTTCAACTGAGGACAAATCGTCTTGTAGTGTCCTTCCTTTCCATATTCAAAGCAACCTTTTGGTGTTTCTTAGGATTGCTGAGGCTTCTTTATCAACTCACCACGACAATCCTTTGCTGCATGCCCAACCTTACCATAATGCTGGCATCGAATATTGTCACACCTGCCAGTGTGGTGATAGTTGCATCAGTTACATTTGGGATATTTCCCTGCATATCCACCTTGTTCCTGGGATGAGAAGGATGACTAATTAAAGTTACGATTGTTGTCAAACTTTCTGCTGGTTGATGCTGATGCTGCTGAGTGTGCTGTTGTTATTGCTGATGTTGCTGAGATTGGCTATTTGACGAAGATCCCTTGTTGCCAGAGTTATCCCACTTGCATTTATTATTAGGCACGCTTGCCACAGCACCTTGTTTGGGTAGCTTTCCCTGCTTCACCGCTTGGTCAGTAAGCTTGTGAGCCAATCGAATAACCTGCTAAATAGTAGGGAGGTTCGCAGCAGTCACCATACTTTGTATCTCTGGAACCAATCCACGTATGTATTGCTCGATCCAGCATTTCATTAACCATTCCCGGCACTGTGTTTCCAACTCATGAGACCTGTAGTATAGGCCTCAATCTCAGAACCTTTCATCTTGAGTTAACTTAACTTTGAGCTTCTGCACTTCGTTTCCGGGGCAATACTCCTCTGTCATCATCTCCTTGAACTCGACCCATGGTAGGTCATTAGCCATCGCCTGACCCAGCAGCATTCACCAGGAGAGGGCTGCGCCTTCAAGAGTTTTAACTACAGTTACAGAGATTGGCTATAGGTATAAGGCTTAGGCAGGATTTTAAGTATCATTTACTTGATATTGGTTGGCATTTGTATCATTTTTGTGCAGCAGCCACTACAGCCTGTACATGTTCATTAATCAGAGTGGCCAACTCAGCGGTACCACGTCCACCGGCACCACGTCCACGGCCACACCCACATCCTCTACCGCATCCATCCATATTTCACTTTACATTCACAAATACAATAATGAGTAACATCCAACATATTTATTTCATTGAAGTACAATAAATAATAAGAAATAATGAATTTGTCACAACCACAACATTTATAACCAAATAATAACCAAAGACAAATAAATTGTAAATGAGTCACAAAATATTCTATCAATGTCAGAATTTTAGTTTTTCAGTTGGGTGGAAAACACCCTTCCCACATAGGTTTCAAAAGAAAAGAAACACTATATAGTCCAAGTCATATAAATGTAGAATCAATCCAGCACAGATCCATCACTGTCCTCTTCCATCTCTGCTGGTTCTTCTTCCTCCGGGGCTTCTTCCGGTTCTTCTTCAGGTTCCTCCTCTAGGTCGTCTTCAATAGGATCTTCCTCAGGTGCAGGGGCTTCGGCAATCTGAAGCACCGCTAGCTGTGCCTCCAGATCAGAAAATCTATCATCGATCACTATATTGTGGAGCTCTTGCGCGTTCATGCGCTTAGTAAGTGCTACAACATTGCCTGCCAGGGTATGATGCCCACCAATGGCTATCGAGAGTCGCTCCTGAAGCATCTCTACCTGGAAACGCAACTGACGCATCTCATATCGTAAAGTGGAGTTCTCATCAGTGAGTCCTCTAATGCGCCATGGCTCAGTGTCTAACGTAGCCACTAAAGCTGCAATTGCCTGCTCGAGAGGGATGTCTAGGGAAGGAAGAGTAGGTGATGTAGAGGCTGTAGATGACCTAGTCCTAGGTCGGCTAGGAGCTACAGCCGGTACACGCTCCCTGTAAACCATACGGTGTATATAGGTAGGATAGAAGTTCTAGTTCCGCGGAGGATCGCGCTCGGGTAATGCAAATGGCAGATCCCAATCCATCTCTTTAGAGGGGTAAGGATGTCGAGGCCAGTCTGATCCCCTATCAGGTACAGGAGACGGAGGAGGTGACTCAGATCGTGCATGTCTCTTGCTTAGAGCTCTGGATGACGATACCATGCTGCGAGATACGTGATGTGTATGCCAATGAGTATACAGTAAGGGATAAGTAACGAGTAACTAACAAACTATATGGTTATAGTCTAGTGTGTATGCAACCTAGTTCCCTATAACCAATGGCCCTAATACCAATCTGTCACACCCTCAAAATCCACGTGCAGGATTTTATCGCAAGGCGAGTGAACAAACCAGGATCTCAGTCATTAGTTACTCAGAACGACTCTACATAAATTAAAAGTGAACAATGTTTGAATGAAGTATGCTTGACATGTGCGTGCTCCTATGGGCAGCTGCTAGAAATGACCTGAGAAAAGCATACTAAAAGTGTCAACACGATGGTTGGTGAGTTCAAGAGTTTGCGTTAATCATAAATCAGTACAATTATAAAACATAAGAAGTGCATTAAAATAGATAGCTAGTCTATATTCACAAGTAGTAACCATAGGGATTTCATGATCGAAGCTGACTGTGCTCGTTGTTTGCCTCCCATCACGACATACTAGGTCGTGACGCTGTTAGTAGTTTAGGACAATATTGCACCCGTTTGACCTCGAGTCGCACATGTTAGGCTTGTCAGACCCAGTAGTACTACCCAAGATTTCCCGCTATAAACCAATATTAACGATCCGAAAGTGTGAGGACTTTCATGGTATAACCCACTATGTTACACTATACACAACTTACTATAATAAAGTGTTTATAAACCAGTATGTTATCTCCCCCAAAAAAGAGTGTATAAGAAAATGGGGCATGAACCCACCTGGTGCACAAACAAACAATAGTAAAAGCTAACAGTGAGTGGAAAGACAACCTTTAGAGGTCACCTAAAACACGCAAGTACGTAAGTACGTGTACACAGAATTTTTTACAACCCTAAGTGCTCAATAAACACATTGACTCATAGTTTTGGAAAACAAGACACATTGGACCTAGTTGACTCATTTGACTCGTTGGTGACATGTAAAATTAAGTTCTTTTTTGATCAAATATTGTGACATCCGATAATTTTCCGTTACCAAACTCCGTTAGTTCCGTTAGGTCTTGCATACACGTGTCGTGAGCACACACTAGTTGTCGTTGAATGTTGGTGACTTAATAATAATTAATAATGATAAACAAATAATTATTTAACTAATAATGTTGGTTATTAGTTGTGCTTATGCGATCTAAATATTATTTGTGGATTTTATCTTGTAACGTGCCAACGTGTGTATTTAATTCGTCTATTTTTGTGACTAGTGAAAATAATGCATATGATTATTATTGTTAATTAATAATGTTTATATTAGTAAGTTAATACCTTTTAAAAAGTAATTAAAATCTCAGTTTTAATAAAATGTAATACTATAGGGGTTTAAATGGTAATTGTAATTAAATTAATTAAACAAAAATCCCAACCCTAGCCCCCCACAACCCTCGGCCATGATCAACAACAACACACACACACACACTTGCGATTTTGGACAAGAACAAGCAAGCAAGCTTCGATTTGGATCGATTTCAAGGATTACTAGACGTTAGAAACATCAATTCTTGTCCAATACGTGATTAAAGGTTAGATTTTTATGGTTTTTCATAGTTTTGATGTGTTGGCCGAAACCCTAATCGACTTTATGATTGGATGTCGATTTTTGATTAGTTGGATGAATGTATGATGTTAGTTAGCTAGTATTGTTGATGGTTTACGTGGATTATGCAAGAAATTTACGATTTTGATGCGTTGTTCATACGTTACTATTAATACTAACTTTATTGCATGAAGTTGGCGATTTGATGATGAATTGATGATGATATGGTGTTTATGATGTTGTATGAATGTTAGAATGATGATGATTATGCTAGAAATCCAAGAATTGTTAATGTAGTTCATACCTTACTAAAAGTAGAAACTTTTGGATATGGGTTTTGTGAATTGTGATGATTTGATGGTGTTGAACATGTCAAATGAAAGATATGAGCTTGAATTGGTATATTGTTAATGAATTCAAGTATGTATTGGGTGTTGGATAGATTTTGGGATGTACTTTCCTGAAAGGGAAACTTTAATTGTATAGAATCTTAGATATGATGAATTGGGCCTGTTTGTAATGTTAGGATCATGTTAGAATGTTCATTGATGGTGTCTAATATGGTGGAATGGATTAGTTGGGTCATATGGATGCTTGTTTGGTTATTTGGAGATTTGATCTCTTAGTGGGTATACTTGGTGATGGATTATGTGGGTTATGATAGGATCATGTTTAGGATTGTAATAGAACATCGTTGGATATTTTGGTTGGTATGAATCTTATTGAATAATGTGATGGTGATCGTCATACACATGTGCGAATCTGAGGCCCTACTTAGTAGGATTGGCAGGGTTTAGGGTGTGAAGTCGTGAGTGGCTTCACATGGCATGTTGTGCATGATTAGACTTTATGTATGATGTACTAGTTTGATGTGATTGTAATTGTGTTGAGTATGTGACTACTTGAGATTCGCATGAGTTGTATGATAATCTGGTAGTACGATGATCTAGGTAGAACAAGTGATTGATGAAATGACATACGTGAACAACTTGTATGATAACCATGTATGATGAACTGTTATGCTTGATTAAATGGAATTTCAATTAATATGTCACCAACGGGTCAAACGGGTCAACTGGGTCAAATGTGTCTTGTTTTTCTAAAACCTTTGGTCAATGTTTTATTGAGCACTTAGGGTTGTTATGGTTCTGTGTACACGTACTCATGTACTTGCGTGTTCTAGGTAACCTATGAAGGTTGTCTTTACTCTCCCTTTCAAGTTAGCTTTTATATCGTTCGTGTGCATACCAGGTGAGTTCATGCCCCACTCTTTTATACACTCTCTTTTAGGGGAGATAGCATACTGACTTACAAATGCTTTATTATTATAAGATGTGTAAAGTATGATATAGTGTTGAATACCATGAAAGTCCTCACACTTTCAGATCGTTAATAATGGTAACTAGCGGGAAATCTTGGGTAGTACTACTGGGTCTGACGAGCCCCACCTGTGCGACTCGAGGTCAAACAGGTGCAATTTTGTCCTAACGTAAACATTGTCATGACCGGGTAAGTCATGACGGGAGGCAACAAACGAAACACAGTCAGCTTCGATTGCGAAATCACTATGATTATTACTTGTGAATTTAGACTAGCTATCTATTCATGCACTCTTATATTTTACTCTTATATTTTATACTGATACAGTTATGTTTTACTGAAACTCTTGAACTCACCAACCATTGTGTTGACTCTTTTAGTATGCTATTCTCAGGTTGATGTTACCATTGCCTAGGAGCAAATTCACGGGTCAGCATTGTAGATGTCAGCATTGTTGGAACCCTTTGTTGGTTTTTAGTTGTTAAGCATTTATGTATTTGTATTACACAACGTTGGGCGCGTGTTTGCGCACGTTTATATTGGGTTACATTATTTTTGGTTTTTCATGTTTACTAATGCTTCCGCATCATTTTAAAGTTAAACTCTGATTTTGGTTTGTTTGTTCACATAGAGTCGTTCTGAGTAACTAATGACTGAGATCTAGGTATGTCACACGCCTCGCGGTAAAACCCCGCACGCAGATTTTGAGGGTGTGACAGATTGGTATCAGAGCCATTGTTATAGGGAACTAGGTTGCATACACACTAGACTATAATGCACAGTTTGTTAGTTACTCGTCACTTATTCTTTACTGTATACTCATTGGCATACGCAACACGTACTTCGCAGCATGGCATCGTCATCCCGTGATTTGGGCAAGAGACCGGCGTGATCTGAGTTACCTCCTACTTCTCCCATACCTGATAGGGGATTTAACCGGCCTCGGCATCCTTATCCTCCTAGCGAGATAGAGTGGGATCAGCCTTTCATACCGCCTGAGCTCGATCCTCCGCGGAACTGGGATTTCTACCCCACCTACATACGTCGTATGGCTTATAGAGAGTGTGTACCACCTGTAGCTCCTACCCGACTTAGGACTAGGTCATCGACAACCTCTGCATTGCCTACTCTTCCTACCTTGGACATCCCTCACGAGCAGGCGTTTGCAGCTTTAGTGGCCACTCTAGACACGGAGCGACAACGGATTAGAGGACTCACTGATGAGAACTCTGCCCTACGATCTGAGATGCGTCAATTGCGTTACCAGGTAGAGACGCTCCAAGAGCGACTCTCGATGGCCATTGGTGGACATCATACTTTGGCATGCAATGTGCTAATGCTTACTGAGAACATGGGCGCGCAGGATCATCAGAATATAGTGATAGAAGATAGGTTTACCGAACTCGAGGCACAGCTAGCAACACTTCAGGTTGCTGAAGCCCTGCACCTGTGGCTGACCCTGATGAGGAAGACCCGAAAGAGGAACCGGAGGAAGCCCCCGAAGAAGAACCAGCAGAGATGGATGAGGACAGTGACGGATCTGACTTGCTGGACTGATTCTACCTTTATATGATTGGACTATATAGTGTTTCTTTCCTTTTGGAACCTATGTGGGAAGGGTTGTTTCCCACCCAACTGAAAAACTGAAAATTTGACATTGATGGGATATTTTGTGAACCATTTACAATTTATTTTATCCTTGGTTATTATTTTTGTTATAAATGTTGTGGTTGTGGAAAATTCATTATTTCTTACTATTTACCATACTTCAATGAGATTAATGTGTTGGATGTTACTCACTATTGTATTTATGAATGTAAAGTGAAATATGGACGGATGCGGTAGAGGACGTGGACGTGGTCGTGGACATGGTGCTGGTGGATGTGGTGCCGGTGGACATGGTGCTGGTGCTATCAACATGACTCCTGCTGAGTTCGCTGCTCTGATTAACGAACATGTCCAGGCGGTAGTAGCTGCTGCACAAACAGGACAGCCAGCAGGTAAATGATACCAGTGATCTAACCGATATCTCAGTTGTCGTCCGGGGTACTCAACTAATGTTTGGTTTGTTGAAACAGGACCCCCACTCTGTACTTACAAATCCTTTATGGACTGCAAGCCCCATACCTACAACGGGACTGAAGGAGATGTGGGACTAGTGAGATGGTTTGAGAAGACTGAATATATTTTCGTGACCAAGTGAAGTTCGTAACTGGAACACTTGAAGGCGCAGCTCTCTCCTGGTGGAATGCCCAGGTGCAAATGCTAGGCCAGGATACGGCTAATGACTTACCTTGGGCTGAAATTCAAAGCAATGATGACGGAGGAGTATTGCCCCCGTGATGAAGTACAAAAGTTGGAAATTGAGTTTTGGCAGCTCAAGATGCAAGGTTCTGAGATTGAGGCCTATACTACACGGTCTCATGAGTTGGCCACACTATGCCCAGGGATGGTTAATGAGATGCACAAAAGGTTTGAGCATTACATACGTGGATCGGTGCCCGAGATTCAGAGTATGGTGACTGCTTCAAATCCTGACACCATACAGCAGGCTATCCAGTTGGCCCACAGGTTGACCGACCAGGCAGTAGAGCAGGGAAGATTACCCAAGCGGGGCGCAGTGGCTAGCGTACCTGATAACAAACGTAAGTGGGATAATACTGGTGATAAAGGCTCATCCTCCAGCAACCAACAACAACAACAATAGCAGTACGTTCAGAAGCACCAACCTCACCAACAACAAAGAAAGTTCGATAACAATTGTAACTATAATCACTCATCTTCAGCACCACAAGGACAAGGAGGCTATGTTGGGAAAAATCCCAAATGCAACCGATGCAATTACCACCACACCGGAAGGTGTGATAGTTTCCGATGCCAATGTTGTGGTAAAGTTGGACACGCAGCGAAGGATTGCCGTGGTGAATTGATGAGGAAGCCTCAACAACATCAAGAAATGCCAAAAGGTTGTTTTGAATGCGGGAAAGAGGGCCATTTCAGGAGAAACTGTCCGCAGCTGAGGAAGAACAGAAATGGTGGAAACAACGACAACAACAATGGAAACAACAACAACACCAACAATGGCAATGGTAGCAATAACGGTGGCAACAACAGTGGGACAAAATGAAGAGCTTTTGTCATCGGTTCAGGTGAAGCTCTAAACGACCCTAATACTATTACCGGTAAATTCTCTGTTAATGGTCGTTTTGCTACCGTACTATTTGATACTGGAGCCGATAGAAGTTTCATCTCCACTAAGTTTAGTAGTCTCTTAAGTGATGTGCCCTCAGCGTTAGAATCCAATTACATCATAGAGTTAGCTGACGGTAAGCAGGTTCATGTGACATATATCTTTATGGGTTGCAAGATAGAACTTGCGGGACATACCTTTGATATAGATCACATGCCTGTTACACTCGGTAGCTTTGATGTAGTAGTCAGCATGGATTGGCTTTCCTACAAGCAGGCGGAAGTCATATGTCGTGAGAAGATCATACAAATCCCTATTGATGAAGAAATTCTTACGGTCAGAGGCGATAGAATTGGTGCAGTGATGGGCATTATCTCGTTCATGAAAGCACAGAGGTTGTTGCGGAAAGGTCGCTTAGCCATATTAGCCCTCGTTACTGATAAACAACCAGAAGAAAAGAGGATAGAGGATATCCCTGTTGTTCGTGACTTTCCTGAGGTGTTTCCAGAGGATCTGCCTGGATTACCACCTCATCGTCAAGTCGAATTCCAAATTGATTTGACTCCAGGAGCCGCTCCGATTACGAGAGCACCTTACCGGTTAGCTCTGAATGAACTACAAGAATTATCTGCTCAACTACAAGAGCTATTGAATAAAGGGTTTATTCGACCGAGCTCATCGCCTTGGGGAGCAGTTTTGTTTGTTAAGAAGAAGGATGGCACATTTCGAATATGCATTGACTATAGAGAACTGAACAAGGTTATGATCAAGAATAGATACCCTTTACCTCGTATAGATGATCTGTTTGATCAACTTCAAGGATCAAGCTACTATTCTAAGATTGACTTGAGGTTTGGGTACCATCAACTGAGAGTTCGAGAGGAGGACATCTCGAAGACAGCATTCTGTACACGTTATGGTCATTATGAGTTCTTGGTCATACCATTTGGGTTGATAAATGCACCGGTCGTATTCATGGACCTCATGAATCATGTGTGCAAACCCCATCTCTATCAGTTTGTTATTGTGTTTATTGATGACATATTGATCTACTCAAGGACCAAGGAAGATTATGAGGAACACTTACGTTTAATCATGGAATTACTCAGGAAAGAGCAACTATATGCCAAGTTTTCTAAGTGTGATTTCTGGATACGTGAAGTGCAATTCTTGGGTCATATTGTTAATGAGAAAGGGATACATGTCGATCCTGCAAAGATTGAGGCGATAAAGAATTGGTCAGTTCCCAAGATGCCTAGTGAGATACGATAGTTTCTTGGACTGGAAGGATATTATCGACGGTTCATTGAAGGATTTTCCAAGATCGCACAACCTCTCACGGCTTTGACTCATAAAGGAACACTGTATAAATGGGGTGATAGTCAAGAGTCCACTTTCAAATTACTGAAACAGAAATTGTGTAGCGCACCAATATTGGCGTTACCAGAGGGAAGTGATGACTTTGTAGTCTACTGCGATGCTTCTATTCAAGGACTTGGTTGTGTCCTGATGCAGCGAGATAAGGTGATAGCTTACCTCTCAAGACAACTGAAGGTTCATGAGAAGAACTATAGTACCCATGACTTGGAACTGGGTGCGGTAGTTTTTGCCTTAAAGATCTGGAGACATTACTTGTACGCTACCAAGTGCACGATTTACACCGATCACAAGAGTCTTCAGCATATCTTTGAGCAAAAGGAATTGAATATGAGGCAAAGATGCTAGGTAGAATTGTTGAACGATCATGATTGTACTATCAAATACCATCCGGGAAAAGATAATGTAGTTGCTGACGCGCTGAGTAGAAAGAAAACTGCTAAGCCTCGACGTGTGCAAGCTTTGCAACTCACCATTAGCACACAGTTACCTGAACAAATCCGAGAGGCTCAAACCGAAGCTCTGAAGGCAGAAAACATTAGGTCTGAATCCTTACGAGGAATGGACAAACAACTTGAAGTGAAAGCGGATGGGATTCGTTATTTCATGGACAGACTCTGGATACCTCTGCATGGAAATCTGAGGGACTTGCTCATGAGTGAGGCACACAAGACTAATTACTCTATACATCCTGGATCTGATAAGATATATAATGACTTGAAGGCGCACTATTGGTGGCCTAACATGAAAGCGGATGTAGCTACATATGTGAGTTAGTGTCTTACCTGCTCGAAGGTAAAAGTGGAATATCAGAAACCATCATGATTATTACAACAACCTGAGATCCCTATGTTGAAGTGGGAACAGATTTCAATGGATTTCATTACCAAACTACCACGGACTCCTACTGGGTGTGACATGATATGGGTTATCATAGACCGATTAACGAAGTCCGCTCATTTCTTGGCAATAAAGGAAACGGACAAAATGGAGAAGTTAAGGAAATAGTTTCGAGACATGGTGTACCAGTCTCAATTATTTCTGACCGTGATGCTCGTTTTAATCGCACTTCTGGCAGTCGTTACAGAGATCTTTAGGTACGCGATTAGATATGAGTACTGCTTATCATCCACAAACGGATGGTCAAAGTGAGCGTACTATACAGACACTAGAAGACATGCTACGTGCTTGTGTGATTGACTTTAGGAATAACTGGGAAGTTCACCTACCATTAGTGGAATTCTCTTACAACAATAGTTATCATACCAGTATAAAGGTAGCACCTTTCGAAGCTTTATAAGGGTGAAAATGTAGATCACCAGTTTGCTGGGCTGAAATTGGTGATAGTCAGCTAACGGGTCCCGAGTTAGTGCACGAGACCACTGAAAAGATTATGCAAATAAGGAATCGTATGGCTGCAGCGCGCGACAGACAGAAAAGATATGTAGATAAGCGACGGAAACCTCTAGAATTTCATGTTGGTGACAAAGTCTTATTGAAAGTCTCACCGTGGAAAGGCATCATTCGGTTTGGCAAAAGAGGAAAGCTAAATCCGAGATATGTTGGACCATTTGAGATATTGGAAAGAATAGGTCCATTGGCCTATCGATTAGCCCTACCTGATTCATTGAGTGGAATCCATGATGTATTTCATGTCTCAAATCTAAAGAAGTGCTTAACGGATGAAACAGTGGTAGTACCTCTTGAGGAAGTGCAAGTAGATAAACAATTACGCTTCATTGAGGAACCAATCTAGGTGATGGATCGTGAAGTAAAGACGCTTAAGCAAAGCAATATACCCATAGTCAAAGTTCGTTGGAACTCGAGATGTGGACTGGAATTCACATGGGAACGAGAGGACCAGATGAAGCTTAAGTATCCTCAACTATTTGAAAAGACGATGCCAGCCGACGAAGGTATTGATTTAAATTTCGAGACGAAATTTCTTTCAACATGGGGATGATGTAACAACTCACCCGAAACTCACTCGATTACTTTGTGCCAATGCAGTAGACCAGTGATGGAACACATACCATGTAACGCAATTTTCGGGACGAAAATTCTTTCAACATGGGGATAATGTGACATCCGGTAATTTTCCGTTACCAAACTCCGTTAGTTCCGTTAGGTCTTGCATACAAGTGTCGTGAGCATACACTAGTTGTCGTTGAACGTTGGTGACTTAATAATAATTAATAATGATTATCCGATAATAACTTGATTAATAATGTTAATTATTAATTCGTGGTTATGAGCTTCATAAATTTTAAGTATTATTTGTGAATGTTAAATGGTAATTACAAAATAAACCCTCCTTAATCACCTTTGGTAAAATTCAATCTTTTTAGCATTTTTAACAACTTTAACTACAAAATGCAAGTATTTTTAACCAACAATATTAATCATATATATTTTCCACTAATCACACAACACATGAAATAAATATAACACGTTGGCACGTTACAAGGTAACATTCACAAATAATACTTAAAATTCATGAAGCTCATAACCACGAATTAATAATTAACATTATTAATCAAGTTATTATCGGATAATCATTGTTAATTATTATTAAGTCACCAACGTTCAACGACAACTAGTGTGTGTTCACGACACGTGTATGCTAGACCTAACGGAACTAACGGAGTTTGGTAACGGAAAATTACCAGATGTCACAGGCATGCTTACACATATTTCACAAATGAGGTGATCAAGTTGTTGATTTTGCTAACCCTAGCTTCCTATTCATCAAATGTATTTAAGTTTGAAGAATTAGAGCCTTAGAGCCCAGTGAGTTTTCATTCTAAGACATTTTTCAAAAAGATTAGAAATGAAGAAATAGTGCTAGATAAGACATGTCAATGTTATGCTCTTATTTATATAAGAAAAACAATGAAGATAATGTTTAATTGTTTTATCAAAACAAAATCCAAGCATCTAGTAAAATTTGGACATGTGGAAATGAAGATAATGTTGTATTTCTAGCTAAGAATGTTAAATTGTTTTTATCTAAGCAAAATCCAAGCATCTAGTAAAATGTTGACATGTGAAAATAAAGATAATGTTGGATTTCTGAATGAAATGAAGATACTTACAAACATTTAAATTACACATACATAAACTACTAAATGACATAATGAAATGTTTTACAAATGCATAACAAACAAACTAAAATTACTTGATTTACTTAAACCAACCTATAAAACTTCAACATTAGATGGCATTTTACATTTGCTTTTTCATGCAACGACAACTATTTTTGTAATAATGTGTTCAAATGCGTACTTTGTTCCTTTTGTTTTTCAAACTCAAACCTTTCTTTGATGAGATTAATTTCACTATCTCTATTAAACCTAATTGCATGAAGCTCTTTAACAAATTCATTAGAAACCTTACCTTTTCATTTTCCTTTCTTTTAGCTGCATCTTTACCAATTGGACGTTCGGTAGTTGAACCACCACTAGTTGGTGTGTCTGGGTTAGAATTGACACAATACTCCCCTTTTTTTGAGCTATCTTTACTTTCTTCATCATCTTCTTCAGGACGAGAGCATCCTATGTCATGGTTTATATGTAATTCCCACTTTGGGTGCTTACGCATAACTTCATTAAAAACAACATAGTCATGAAACTTGCTCTTTTTATCTTTCTCATCAATTTTATAAGCTTAACTCTCAATTTATATCCGGATCATTCCGCTTCTTCTTTGACGACATGCTTCCCCATACGCAGCAACCGACTTCTGGACACATTTGTTATGTCATTTAAATGAACTTTCAATTGATCTACATTCCTTAGACTAAGCTTTACTACATTTTCTTTTTGAGCTGCATTGTACAATATCTTCACTCATACCCACAAGTTTGACTTCTTTTTGTTAATCATATACATGAATTATTAAAATCATTTGCATATAAAAAGATAAACTTAATATGGAGTAAAAAAGTCAATTAGTTTAGATAGTAAATATTTAAACTTTGATGCATACCTTCATTAAATAAATTTGGATGAGCCCACGTGGAATTCAACTAAATGGGTTAGAAATTGTAGCCTAAAGACTTGGTATGTAGGCCATTAAATCATAAATTTATTTGTTTGTATTTTGATGCAGGGCTACATCGAAGGCTACATAACCATTTATTTATTTTATTGGATTGAAGATGAAAGCCCAAAGATAGGATAAGAAAAAGGCCACGTAGGGCAAATACGAATGACTACAAAACTGGACATACGACTAAAAAAGGAGGAGACAACAACAATTGAGGATCGAGAGTTGGGAGAAGAAAATATAGTTTGAGATCAAGAGTTCAAGTATTCTAGAGTACTCATCCCCAAAGATTGAACAATTGCATTCATTTAATGTGTCTATAACGTTAATAATTCAGTTTGAAACTTTAATTTTATTTTATTTTTGGTCTTTGAACATGAATAATTTTGAGTTTGTATTATTTTCAATCATGTTTCTTGGCTAAATTTTTGTAGTCATCTAGGGTTACATAAAACTCACAAGGTGGAAATGATTTGAAGTTTATATTATAGTGATTTATATTGATTTAAGTTTTTCTTTTGGGTTTATAATACTTCATCTTGTGTGCTCGTTTATAATATAAAAACTAAATTCTTGTGGAAAAATGATTTTTTCATGAAGGAATTCCCCTATGTGTCATTAATTCTATTCTTAAACTTGTGAATTTGTTTTACATGTTTAGAACAATTAACTAGGAATGGTTGTTGATAAATTTGGTTTTTAAAAAATATTAACTTGTGTAGAAGCTTAAAATCTAAAAGAAAATTTAGATTTTAACTGAGAGTTTTTCTAAAGAATTGCTTAATTTGATTTGTTCAAATTATCATGTTTAGATGTTGTTAGGTGGATTATATATTCGATTAGAAACTTATACACAACTCTATTTTACAAACATGAGTCTATAGTGTGCGTATCTTAGATTTTGAACTCTAGCTCTTTAACATAATTTGTCACTTGGTCTTCATAGAGGTGTTTTTAGGTGGATGGTATGTTTTTCGCATCAACTTTCCAACTAGTCATTAGGTTAGGTATCTTTGACGAGAGTCTAATCTATTTAAATAATTTTTATATGTATAAAGTGTTATCATAATCAGTTTTAAATCACGATGACTTGTGTGAGTGGATTTGACCCTAGGTGATTTTCCTTGTTCATTGATCTCTTAAAACTCTCAATTTTCTAGTTTTCCTAGTTTCCCTAATTTTCATAGCTTAAGTTGATTTTAGTTCATTTTATAATTTTGTAAAAATTCCTCTCTTTTAAATCGGCTAACAATCAATAGAGATTAAGTATGGGGAGCTTCTCGTGTCCGTGGATTGATATCCGGTTCTCTCCTAAACTATATTACATAACAATAGGTATGCTTGCCTTCGTTTGTAGTTGGGTTTATTGGTAATCACCTTTTAAAACTTAATAGTGTTATCAATTATTCTAATAAAAATATATATATAATTGCACACATTAACTCAGATAAAGCTTTGAATATGAAGAGTCCATGATAAAAATTTTAAATACAAAGGATCCATGATAGAAAATTTTAATACGAAGGATCCATGAATACATACTTTTGATATATATTACTTTGAATCATATAATGATAGGTTTTTAGATAATATTTTTGTCCAAACAAATCTTTCAAGCCAATTGAAAATGCCAAAGTGTCAGGTACGATAATTTTATTGATGTTTAATATTTATTATTGTAACACCCGGAAATTTATAAAAAAAAAGAGAAAGAAAAGAAAAGAAAAGAGAAGTATAAAGAAAGAAAGGTGAAATAACCCAAATTGAGGGGTTAAAGTTGTGCAAGAGGCAAACTTTATTATTATTATGTTTAAAAAGTGGGCATGGCCGCCCACGCCTCTGCTCACCAACTGCTTCGACCGCAGAAAGTAAAAGAACAGAGAGCTTCCATTGGTTTTAGAGAGAAGAAGAAGATCATCTAGAAGGTAAGTTTTTGTGTGTTTTGTTCGGTTTCAGCTGGGTTTTCAGCTTGTAGACCAAGTGTTATGTTTGTTCATGTTATGCATGTTTGGTGGGTTATGTTTGGGAAAAATGGAAATTTATGATTAAGCTCTGGAATATTTTGGTGGGTTATGTTTGTTCATGTTATGCATGTTTGTGGCCTGTTATTGATGTTTCTTATTATGTATTATTATATGACTTTATGTGGTGTGTTAATGCTCTTATACATAAAGTATTATTATTAAAGAAGCAGAAGATTAAAGATAATGAAAAGTGGAACATAACGAATGAATGAAAGTCTTGCAAGTAAATTTAAAAAGGTTCACAACTCAATAAAGAGTTGTTAGCTCAACTATGTGCAATGTAGCTTGCGATCTTGGCTAACCCATAAGGGTGTACACACAGGGGGTCAGTCTTGGTGACTGATCCATACGTACGAAACGGGATCCTTATCGCTTAACCCCAAGACTAAGGTGGCTTCATGCCTAATGATGGGGTATAGCTTATGACAAGATCTAGATAGAAGTGAAAGATAATGAAAAAGTGCGAAATGAAAATGAACGATGATAAAAGATAATAATGATATTATCAAGATGTATGTATGTTGTGTGATCACGAACGAAAGTAAAGGAAAGGTTTTTACTAAAGGTAAAGTATTTTATTATATAAAACTAGAACTCACTCAGCAACGCTGACTTTTTATGCATTTTCAGTTGGCAGGTAGCTTGTTGCTGAGGATGGCACGAGGGTGAAGCTACTTGGTGGGCAAAGATTGGCATCCATCTCATGCAAAAACAATGATGTTGTTTTGTAATACAACTAAGTGACATTTTGTAATCTTTTAAACGATGATGTATTACATGGCAAATGTATTTATTAAAGCATGAAATGGTTTTTGATGAATTATTCCACTGTAATGTTTTACTTACTTAATAAATCTTAATATGTTTTGATATAAAAGAGGTTGTGATTAACCAACTGTGGGGTTCCCGGGAACGGGGCCTTACAAGTTAGTATCAGAGCCAAAGTTTAAGAGAAATAGGTAAATATTTTGAAAACATAAACTTAAACTGAGAATGGGACCGAATGGAGGGATGCCAACCCAAGTAGCTACGTGCCATCAGGTAATTTACTTTCTTATGGTTAGCCGGTATTATGTGCGCATGCAATCTGATTTATGTGCTCTTAGTAGATTTGGATACTGATGTAGTCAGGATAGGCAATGCTTGGGGGATGAAGAGTAAAGTAAGTGGCTAATCACAACTGGCAACTATAATTAGGGACTTACTATACTTGACATAATCTGAGCTATTACCTTGAATGACCGTGTTGGTGTTTGAATCTTATAGTGTTTAGAGGATGGCGGGTGGTAGATCTTCGAAGGCTTCTCGAGGAGGTGTGCAGGGTGGTTGTGGTGCTAGGACACGTGTCACCAGGAACAAGGCTAAGGCTGCTGAGACGGATCCTGTAGAGCCCAAGCTTCGTCACAAGGAAGGCGGTGATGAGAGTGCTAATTTGAGAGCCTCTGTGGGAGGCAGTTATGGAGGAAGTTCATCAGGTCATGCAGACGATCCTATTGTCTGTGGTGACCGAGGTTATTCGTGCTGTGAGGGAGGATGAAAAGAAAGAAAAGGAGGAGAGGAGGAGGACCGTTGGGAGAGGGTCAGGTGAAAGGGAGCAACCAGAAACTAAGATGGTTGTCTCCAGTGACGAAGAGGAAGTGGAAGCCATGCAAGAAACCACCAAGGGGTGTAGTTATGGGGCATTCCAGAGATGCAAGCCCCCAAATTTTGATGGGAATGGTAATACTGCTACTGCTCACCAATGGGTGAGGGAGATGGAGGAAGTGCTCGATATCAGTGAGTGCCGAGAGGATTAGAAGATGAAGTTTGCTACCCACTCATTTGTGGACTCGGCCTTATGCTAGTGGGACAATATTGTCCAGACCGAGGGTAGTAGGGCTGTTGGGAGGAGTTAACTGAAGAAGATGGTGATCGAGGAGTTTTGTCCTCACAGGGAGCTTGACAAGATTGAGAGAGAGTTTCTACAGCCAGAGGCGGGAACCATGACATACCAGCAATACACGACTAAGTTCAATTAGATGGCAAGGCTGGTGCTGGATCAGGTGATGCCGGTGTCAAGGAAGATCAAGAGGTATATCCAAGGTTTGCCAGCAGATATCCGCAGGTACATGATCGCCGCCCGGCCGAGTACTTTTAGGTCGGTGGTTGATCTGGCAGGGAGGTTGTATGATGAGAGAGAGGTGGCAGTGGTAGAGGTAAGTAAGAAGGGTGGCGGTGACAGGAACTAGAATAGGAAGCTGTTTGGTCATGGTGGTTTTACCCTGAGCAACAAGAAGGCAAGGATGGATGACCGGAGGGTAGTGTCGGCAGGTACGGGGACTAAGCGGTGTGGTAAGTGTGGGAAGGAACATTCAGGGGAGTGTAGGTGGGGACTGAATCTCTGCTTTAAGTGTGGGAAGCCCGGTTATATGGCAAGAGAGTATGGGGTTGTAAGATGTTATAACTATGGTGAAGAGGGCCATCTGAGCAGGGATTGCAAAAGGCCAAGGGCCGAGAGCTCCGGGGTGAAGAAAGGGGTTGAGAAGGAGGGACCAAAGGCAAAAGACAGAGCATTCACAATGACTCGGGAGGAGGCTAGGGTGGACCCTGATGTCGTGTCACGTACGTTCCTAGTAAACCAAACTTCTGCCTATGTATTATTTGATTCTGGTGCTTGTAAGAGTTTTATTTCTGCTGCCTTCTATGCTAAGTTGCCTGTTAGGAGTAGAAAGATTGATGAGCCCTTCGATGTAGAAACTGCCATTGGTAAGTCTACCAAGATTTATGATCTGATAGAGAATTGTGACATAGAGTTGGAAGGCCATAGGTTCTCTGCTAAATTATTCGTGATGCCCCTAGGTAGATTTGATGTGGTTCTGGGGATAGATTGGTTATCAGCATATAGGCAAATATTATGTGTCGCAAGAAGATGATCCGATTGACTGCGCCTGATAGGAGTTCGGTGACGATCTATGGTGATCGATTTACTATGGTTCCGAAGCTGATTTCGACGGTGGTGGCAGAGAAGTGCATGGAACGTGGATGTAGTGCCTACCTGGCTTACGTGAAGGATGTGGATGCGTCAGTACCACAATTTTCCGACGTACCAGTTGTGTGTGACTTTCCAGATGTGTTCCCAGAAGATTTACCAGGTGTGCCACCGGACCGCGAGATCAAGTTCCCGATTGACTTGATACTTGGTGCTCAACCTATTGCTCAACCTGTTGCCAAGGCACCGTATCGATTGGCTCCGTCTGAGATGAAGGAACTGATGGTTTAGTTGTAAGATTTGTTGGACAAAGGGTTCATTCGACCGAGTATCTCTCCATGGGGTGCTCCGGTCTTGTTTGTAAAGAAGAAGGATGGTAGTATGAGGATGTGAATCAACTACCTTGAGTGAAACAAGTTGACAGTGAAGAAGCGATATCCACTACCCAGAATTGATGACTTGTTTCATCAGCTCCAAGGTGCCGGTTGGTTTTCGAGAATACATCTCCGATCTGGTTACCATCAGTTGAAGGTGAAGGAGCAAGATATCCCTAAAACAGCTTTTCGCACGCGTTATGGACTCTATGAGTTTCTCATTATGTCTTTTGGTCTAACTAACGGGCCACCTGCCTTTATGGATTTAATGAACCGGGTCTGTCGGCCGATGTTAGATAAATCAGTGATTGTGTTTATCGATGATATCCTGATTTATTCGAAGAGCAAAGAAGAGCATGCCAGTCATATTCGTGAGGTATTGGAGACACTTAGAAGAGAGAGGCTGTATGCTAAGTTCTCCAAGTGCACTTTCTGGTTGTGCGAGGTTCAGTTTTTGGGTCATGTGGTAAATTCCGAAGGGATCATGGTAGACCCAACAAAGGTGGAGGCGGTGATGCAGTGAAAGTCTCCAAAGACGCCATCCGAGATCCGCAGTTTCTTGGGTTTAGCAGCTATTACAGGAGATTCATTCAAGACTTTTCTAAGATAGCCTCACCATTGACCAAGCTGACCCGTAAGGATGTGAAGTTTGTATGGGGTCTGGAACAGGAGAATGATTTTAAGGAGTTAAAGACAAGATTGACTCAAGCTCCTGTCTTGACGTTACCCGAAGGGAATGAAGACTTGGTGGTCTATTCAGATGCTTCTTATTCAGGATTGGGTTGCGTGCTCATGCAACGGGGAAGGGTTATAGCCTATGCGTCCCAACAATTGAAAATCCATGAGGCTAATTACCCTACTCATGATTTAGAGCTAGCGGCTGTGGTCTTTGCATTGAAGATTTGGAGGCACTACTTGTACGGGACGAAGTGCACTATCTTCACTGACCATAAGAGCTTGAAATACTTCTTTGAGCAGAAGGACCTCAATATGAGGCAAAGGAGGTGGTTAAAGTTGATCAAGGATTATGATTGTGAGATCCACTACCATCCGGGCAAGGCCAACGTAGTGGCGGATGCCCTTAGCCGAAAGGAAAGACCCAAGCCAATCCGGTGAAAGCTTACCAGTTGGTGATGACCTCCGATGTGATGGCACATGTCAAGGATTTTCAAGATGAGGCACTGAAGGAAGACCAAATCAACTCCGAAAGAATGAAAGGTCTAGTCTTGGAGTTGGGTGAGAACAATCTCGGATTTAGAACCCTCTTCGGGCGGATGTGGATCCTTCGTTATGGAGACCTACGGGGGAAAATCATGGATGAAGCTCATAAGATTCGATACTCCATTCATCTTGGTGCTACAAAGATGTAACATGATATGAAGAAAGATTACTGGTGGGCGGGTATGAAGCGTGATGTAGAGGAGCATGTGAGCAAGTGCCTTACTTGCTTGCAAGTGAAGGCTGAGCATCAGAAATCATATGGGAAGATCCAACCTTTGGATGTACCCGAGTGGAAATAGGAGCACATCACCATGGACTTCATTACGAAGGTACCACGGATGACAAGGGGGTACGATGCTATATAGGTGATAGTTGACCGTTTGATGAAGAGTGCTCACTTTCTACCGATCCACGAGACATATTCATCTGAGAGGTTGGCGGATTTGTTCATCAAAGAGATTATGACTTGTCATGGTGTACCGGTGTCTATAGTGTCTGACCGTGACACTCGGTTTACATCTAAGTTTTGGAAGAGATTCCCTGATATGATGGGTACGAGACTACACATCAGCTTATCATCTTCAGACAGATGGTTAGTCAGAGAGACCATACTGATGCTTGTGGATATGCTCCGAGCATGTGTTATTGATTTTGGAGGAAGTTGGGACGAACACTTACCGTTAGCCGAATTCTCATACAACAACAATTATCATGCTAGCATTGGTATGCCACCATATGAGATGCTATACGGTAGGAAGTGTAGAACGCCCGCATGTTAGGGTGACATCGGACAGAAGGAGTTGGGGAGCGTTGAAGTGATCGAGGCTACGACTGAAAAGTTGGAGAAGATCAAGGCCTTTATGAAGGCGGCAAAAGATAGGCAAAAGTCGTATGCTGACAAGAGGCGTAGACCGATTGAATTCAAGGTGGGTGACAGAGTCATGTTGAAGGTCTCACCTTGGAAGGGGATCATTCGGTTCAGAAAGCGGGGTAAGCTGAGCCCAAGGTATATAGGACCTTTTCTAATCATTGCTCAAGTAGGAGAGGTGGCCTATAGGTTGGAGCTACCCGATGAGTTAAGTGGGATTCATCCAACATTCCATGTATCTCATCTGAGAAAATGCCTAGCTGACGAAGATATGATTGTACCACTAGAGGATATTGAGGTAGATGAACAGCTCAATTATGTGGAGCAACCGGTGGCAATCATTGACCGAAAAGAGAAGAGATTACGGAATAAAGTGGTTCCACTAGTGCGAGTACAGTGGAGGCATAGGAAGGGATCCAAGTCTACGTGGGAGACCAAGGAAGAGATGAGACATCATTATCCACAACTGTTCGAGGAGTGACAGGTTTCGGGGACAAAACCTATATAAGGGGGTGGACTTGCAACACCCGGAAATTTATAAAAAAAAAGGAGAAAAGAAAAGAGAAGTATAAAGAAAGAAAGGTGAAATAACCCAAGTTGAGGGGTTAAAGTTGTGCAAGAGGCAAACTTTATTATTATTATGTTTAAAAAGTGGGCATGGCCGCCCACACCTCTGCTCACCAACTGCTTCGACCGCAGAAAGTAAAAGAACAGAGAGCTTCCATCGGTTTTAGAGAGAAGAAGAAGAAGATCATCTAGAAGGTAAGTTTTTGTGTGTTTTCTTTGGTTTCAGCTAGGTTTTCAACTTGTAGACCGAGTCTTATGTGTTCCTTTATGTTCTGTTGGTTGTTTTTGGTGTGTTTAGGTGTTTGAACTCCAAGTGCTCACGAGTTTGGAGGAGTTTTACTCGAAGACTACTGTAGGTGAGTTCTAGATCCCTGGTTTTTCTGTTTTAAACCTGTTTTGGGGCTGAAATGCATTTAAATTATCATTTTACAACTTTCAGTATGTTGAAACCGTATGTGTTCCCCTGTTTTATGTGGGTATGTGTATTTGTGAATTTTTGACTGAATCTTGTGGTTGTATGCTTGTTTTATGAGCTTAGTATTCTAGATTTGGGCTAAGAATACGTTAGGATGATGATCGGGAACTGCAATTAGCATAAGTTAGAACTAGCATAGTACCCATGTGCCCAAACTGCCCATGCACCTAAGTTTTCCCATGCGCCCAAGTACCCATGCGCCTGCATAGTACTCATGCGCCTGCATAGTACCCATGCGCCCAAGTTTTTCCCATGCGCCTAAGTTTTTCCCCATGCGCCCAACTGTCCGTGCGCCTGCATAGTGCCCATGCGCCTACATAGTGCTCATGCGCCTAAGTTGACTTAGAATTTTTCTGAAATTTTGGGAAAATAGAAATTTATGATTAAGCTCTGGAATGTTTTGGTGGGTTATGTTTGTTCATGTTATGCATGTTTGTGGCCTGTTATTGATGTTCCTTATTACATATTATTACGTGACCTTACGTGGTGTGTTAATGCTCTTATACGTAAAGTATTATCATAAAATAAGCAGAAGATTAAAGATAATCAAAAGTGGAACATAACGAATGAATGAAAGTCTTGCAAGCAAATTTAAAGAGGTTCACAACTTAATGAAGAGTTGTTAGCTCAAGTGTGTGCAATGTAGCGTGCGATCTTGGCTAACCCATGAGGGTGTACATACAGGGGGTCAGTCTTGGTGACTGATCCATACGTGCGAAACGGGATCCTTGTCGCTTAACCCCAAGACTGAGGTGGCTTCGTGCCTAATGATATGGTATAGCTTATGACAGGATCTAGATAGAAGTGAAAGATAATGAAAAAGTGAGAAATGAATGATTATGAACGATGATAAAAGATAGTAATGATATTATCAAGATGTATGTATGTTGTGTGATCACGAACAAAAGTAAAGGAAAGGTTTTTACTACAGGTAAAGTATTTTATTATATAAAACTAAAACTCACTTAGCAACGCTGACTTTTTATGCATTTTCAGTTGGCAGGTAGCTTGTTACTGAGGATGGCACGAGGGTGAAGCTACTTGGCGGGCAAAGATTGGCATCCATCTCATGTAATAATAATGATATTGTTTTGTGATACAACTAAGTGACATTTTGTAACCTTTTAAATGATGATGTATTACTTGGCAAATGTATTTATTAAAGCATGAAATAGTTTTTGATGAATTATTCCGCTGCAATGTTTTACTTAATAAATCTTAATATGTTGTGATATAAAAGAGGTTGTGATTGACCAACTGTGGGGTTCCCGGGAACGGGGCCTTACAATTATGGATAAACTTAAGAGTTGCTCGTATAGAACGCTCGTCATGTGTTCTAGATCAATCCCACCGGTGGATTTCTTAAAACTCAAAGTAATGTGGGAGACCTATTGGTTCTAAGATGAAAAAGTTTGAGTTTTTGCCGAAGGTGCTAAAGAAAGAGGCTCAAACTCGTAAAAACTAGTAACGAAAGCGAAACTAGGATAAAACAGCAGGTTAAGCAAATTTAACAGGTCCTAATTTCACATATGCTCCTAATTCTGATTCCTATATTTGCTTGTTTCCCAAGTTTCGCGTATCCCCGTAAAAATGCTGATTACACGTGTGTAAGACGAAATTACACATGTGTTAGGTGAAATTACACTAGTGCTGTCCAATTTTTGGACAACTTTAAGGAATATTTCAAGTTGTAACTTCAATGGATAATACAGTGACATATCAAAAACAAATATTTCCACGATGTTGAACTACGACAACGAGATCGGAACGCCAACAAAACCCTGAACCTGTTGGCACTTTTCGATTATCTGAATAGGAAGGATCGGTTTGAATCATGGTTGTCCATCAACTCTATTTCAAACCCTAGTCCTTTTTTATTATGTGTTTTATATTATGCTAAATATTTCATCTTTTATAGATTTCTTATATAAAAAAACACAATTAAGAGATGATTAAAAAATGTAAAATATAAAAACATGATTAATACATAGGTTGCATAACGATTAATAGAGCTTCATAAAAATAACATAATTAACGTAGAGTCTCTTGTAGCTTCAAATTCCATAACACATAAACTAAACATAGATTGCATACGGAAACAAAAGTTTTCACTTTAAGCAGTCGACGCTGCATTTACTGCAAGCAAGTCATTCTCTACAACGTATACTTGAATCTGTGTGAACAAAGCAAAAGTTTGTCCAACAAAATCAATCATTTTGACTACATTTTTCAGGATCCTTGGTAAGAGGTAGTAGATCAGATTCAAGTTGCCATGTTTTTTTAAACAATCAATGAGTAAGAGCTTTATAACTGAGTCTAAATATTATTTTGTTTATGTCTTTAAATTGAAATTCAAACACTTTTAAAAAGTCCAGAAATGTTATGTCACCGCCTTGATAAACCATGTTGGGTAGTGTTGAAAATCTTCCACGATAGTGAATCTTCAAGCTAAAATAAATAGTTCACAACTTTGACATAATTAAATAGAAGAAGAAGATATAAGTATCAAAATAGTTTGTTAAATGATTATACATATAAATATGCTTGCCATAAATATCTTCAATAACCATGTACATTTCTGGATAATGAGCCCTAAACATCCATGAACCTGGATAAAAGTCATCATCAAAATCACCAAAGTTCACTTGTGGGTTACCATAAAAGTTTTTACCCATTCTAGTGGATGTGTTGTATGTGAAAACATGGATGCTAACAATAATCATAGAAATGATGGATTTGTTGATATGAAGATATGCTAGTTTATTATGTTAATATACTAAAAAACTTTTGACACACATAAGAACTGTAAAGAAAAATACATATAAAATTTTCAACCTAGCCAAACAACTTTCGTTTAGAGGTAGACCCTTCTTTGGAGGCATTCTTGACATCCTCATCAAGTCTTTTGTAGTAGTTTCATTTAACTCATTTTAAACAACATAAATGGATATCTCTTGAACATTTAAATATCATTGGAAGAAAGTAGGGTTGTTGCATCCCCGTCATTATTTAATGGTACTAACCGAGTATCTAAATCACCACCGGATAAGAGTAAAGAAAACCATATGTTGTTTATATTTTCATACCCTAATTTTGGCATGATTAGGGCTAAATCGAAATAGTTGAAGGTGTTGATTTTAAGATAGTCAACAAAGGTTATGGCACATTCATCATAAGTCTTATATGGTTTTGCTGAGAAGTGACCATAATGATATATTTTGAGGTTGAACAACCATGGTCTTTCGACATACACATGTTTCATGATGTCACGTAAATAGTTTTCATTAACCTAGCGAACACACTATAATCGAGGAACAAGTTTATCAGAGACGAGAAATTTACCCGTGTTTGAGCTCATATTGAAAGATTAGGTGAGACTTGGGGATAAAGATTTGAGTTAGAGTTTGTGTCGTATTGATAGGCAAGTTTCATTTCATTACATTTCTTTTCATTTCATTTTAATTTGTTAAATCTTATATGATGAATTTAGTTTAGTAAATATCATTTAATAGTAATAATTGCAATTGTATTAACTAAAATTTAATGTAGTATCTAAAATTTTACTAATAATATTAAAAGTATTTATAGAGGTGTCCTACATTTTTTAAATTCAATTAATTTTAATTCTAAATTTATTAACCAAAAATGTTGAAATTAAAGTATTTAAAAAAAATTCTAATAATATTCTTTAAATAGGAAATGACTTCAAAATCCATCTATAAAATCACATCTTCATGTTTCTCACAAACTTACCAACTCTCTGCATCATCTGCTTTCTCACAATATAAATGGATCAATACTATTCTTAGCGTGCCATAGGATCATCAAGTTGGATTCTTAAAAAGAAGAGACATTCAACAAAGAACTATTCTCATTCGGGGTGAAAACCCACTTGAAAACGAACTACGAAACCCGCCGTTGAACACCAACGGTGCTTTTCAGTCAAACTAAAGAAGTATATACCAAAGCACTAGTCGAAGATTTCTATTCGGGATAATGTGTGGCTGATGACGTTGAGGAGTTCTACAAGAAAGGAGACACCCTTTTTTGTTATTTAGTTGCGTTCTTAACCGCTGTAAAGCTTGACAAAAGCTTTTGGGAGCTCTTTTGCGCCCTACTTACTTATCCCAAGCCATACACATTCTATACATTTCTTATTAAATTGGTAGGTAAACATTAAACTTTTGTTAACTTTTATACTATGTCATTGCAACATATTGAAGGATGGGCTGGAAGGATAATGCAGTGGCGATTTAGAGAAGTTGAATACAATCCAAGGTCTAACGCATGTGTTGGAAAATTCTACCACTACAGTTTTATGATACCCTACTTGACCCATGTAGCAAGAATGTTGCTACGTATGCTAACGAAAAATGCATCCCATTTCCTGTGTTTACTAATGTTGATTTTGTTTATTTTTCATTTTGTATCGAACATGAAGACCGGTCACTTGTTCAAGTTGATCTGAGGATGTCACACCCTTGCCAGAAGCGGAAACACGAGGATGCGACAAACGGGATCGTCATAACACATTGGGGGTCTAAGAGAATCACTAAAGGTATTCTTCGTAAATGGGTCATGACGTCGCCCAACACATAGAAACACATGTCAAGTATAGTCAATTCCAAAATGTCATACCATAAATGCATAAATAATCCAAAGTTCCATTTAGGAACAAAGAAGCACAAGTACCAAAACAATCCTAAATACAAATCCAACAATTACAATTCAACAAAACAAACAAGTCCAAACTAGTCCAAAAGTCCCATGAAATATGTATTGCTCCCAAAGGAGCGGTCTTGTCTAAATTCCACAACCAAGCACCTAAGCCTCATTACCTGAAAAGACATGCTCGAAAGAGTCAACATACGTTGGTGAGTTCATAGGTTTAAAAGTACAAATAGTTTGCCGTGTATAACATGTACAGAAAGTTGTATGTGGGTAAGTGTACATAGCATTCAAGATATCATCACAAGTTTAAGATTATTCCAAGTCTAATTACCTAGATTATATTCACCCAAGGGCACGCACAGACCAAGTCAGTCTCAACTAGCATACCGACGATAGGGGTGGGGGTGTCAACCCGTTAGTACTAACAATACCTCTCCATGATAGTCAAGCACAAGAACAAGCCCAAGAACAAGCACAAGCACAAGTACACACGCATGAATGAACATCTAGACTCAAACCATGACCCAAACAACATACAATGTTCCAAAATAATTTTGAAGACACGGTATAGTCCAAAACCATGAGCATGCTTTTCCCCCAAGTAAAATATATAAAAAAGAGGCTGGGAAACTCACCTTAAGATAGTATAGTCCAAGTCCCATAGTATACAATGCAAGTACTAAAAGTACAAATCACAAAATGATTACTAAAGAACAAAAATGATCAACATGGGTGTAATCCTTATTTTATGAAAACATGAGTTACTAATAGAACAAGTCCATATTCGATGAATTATAGAAGCTATAAACTTATTCTTTTAGAAAGTCATTTAACCACTTTTAAATACAGAACTTGTCTTTGATTAATTATTTACTTTCAAATCTTATTTTAAGTCTATCAAAATATTTCAGCACGTATATCCGATCGCACACCAGTTTTGCATAAGCTGTTTGGAGATCGAAACGGTAACGAAACGTTGCTTAAAAGGTGTCATTTGAAAGATGGGACTTTAAATTAAACTCCAGAAAAAGAATAATCACCATTGGATAAAATATGAGAGAGATTTGACTCGATGAATACCAATCTGTTGCCCAGATTCATCAGTTTTGACCTTCAGTTTTGTTTGTCACGTTTGGAGGACCAAACGATGTCGAAATGACACGAGACAACTTGAGTTAGTTACAGGACTCATTGAAATTTATTTTAGACGCAAATTTTACCCCATTTGGTCGTATTATGACCAAGTTATGACCAATTTATGACCTGTACAAAATATCCCATTTTCCTGGCAAGCTGTCCAGTTCAGTAGTCTTGTTCCTTTGCATCCCATACCTCAATATTTGACCATTATCAACCCGAGTATATAAAGAACGTTTATTCCATGTACTAATTTTCCAAAAATTTTAATTAAACACTTGGATTATTCCAATTTTCAGTCTTCAAAACACTTAGTTGGATTTCAGTCTTCCGATTCACAATGTTAATTAATTAATTCATTGTTTTGAACGTTCATCACGTCTATCCATCCAAGAAACAAAATTAATGATTTAAAAAAACAATTTATAAGACCAAGATGTCTATTTTTATCAGGTCACACAAGATTACAACCCAACTTCAATAGATTCAAAAAATATACAAAGTCCAAGAATTAGGGTTTCTCCGGTTAGTGAGTCCAACACTCGTAACACCTATATCTTCACGATCCAACGTCCAAAACAAAGAATATAAGAATATTAGATGATGATTTTGTGTTTAGATGATGAATATCAAGAAGATTGAAGTAGAACAAGGAACAAAATCATCAAGAAACGATTTGTCTTACCAGGGATTAGAAGATGAACAAGACTTGTTTAGAACACGATCTTGAATGTCTTGTTTATTTCAAAAATAAATGGAATGATATAATAGAGCTGATTTTCAATGAAGATGATGAAGAACAAGAAGAAATTCAGTTGTGGTGGCTAGGGTTTGCAATTTGAAAGTGGCTTGGAGAGAAAGTTTGCAAAAGTGAGGTAACAAAGGGGGAATTCCCCTTTGTCATTGTTTTCGACCGCAGCAAGGGAGGGGCAAAGGCCTCCGGGCCCTTGGCCTTTCTCATCCAATTCATCTCGTCTCGAATCATGTGTTGACCACTTTTTACGTTTTTAAATTTCCGCGCGCTAAATCGGTTCCGACGGACTATTATACACTATATAAACTATAAAATTTATATTTTTAAATTGAATTAAGTGTTCTTTGTAGACTTTAGGCAAAGCCCATTGATGTCCGATTTTGTTTGGGTGCTTAACATAAGATGCATATCTTACATTTTTAAGTGTTTAGTCAAATTTTAAGCACACAACTATCATGTTAAGTCCAAATCGGTGAACATCCACTATCACCATGTCCAAGGCCCACTAGAGCATATTAAGCCCATAATGCACAGTTCTAGAACTTAGCGTGTCTACACATGTCTAATGTACTATACTCAGATCAAGTCATAGTCAAAGAGTCAAAGTCAAAAGTCAAAGTCAAAGTCAAAGTCAATGGTCAAAGTCAATGGTCAATACACCTATTTTGGTGACGAATGTCACAGTATCCCCCCGTTGAGAGAATTTCATCCGAAAATTCCGTCGGAGTTATCAACTGCAATGCCTTTCTGTGAATAGGTAAAAGTACTTAGTCCTCAATTGACCTTCCCCCGCACAGATAAATTTGAGTCCTCTCTTTGAGTTCCATCTAATCTTTAGGATAAGGATTTTACTACTTATCAAAGTTCAATTTCTTTAGCCATGATCTCAACCAGTTCTTCAACTAATCGAAGTTTACCATCCATGGAACGTGTCATGCACCCCTCTCGGTTCTTGCTGTAACTCAAACCGACAATCCCATGACTAAATCTGTTTGGAAGTCTTAATTGCACTTACCAATATAGGTGCTAATTTTCTCTTTTGCCAAAGCAGACAATGCCTTCTAAGGCAACACCTCGTATACCGCCTATAAAAAAACAAAGTCTCTTGAGATGGCTTTTTAGGTTTTACAACCAATTTACTAATATATCTAGAGTATGACTGTTGTCTATTACCAAAAGTTAGATTCCAGTCCGAATTCCGATTTCACATTCATGATATCAATAGTGTATATATATAGGGTGTACCGCAACTAACCTACCACACTACTAACACCTTGATAGTGTACCAGTCACCAACCGTGTCTAATTATCAAATCAACTAACGTTTGAGAATATGTGCCTAAATCAAGGGTTCCTTTGATTGTTAGTGTAAATTTCTAACGATCTTGAGCTGCCTTTAGTCTATCTGCTATCCAAAATCCTTAATCATTTGTCTCTTGAATGATTTATGGTCCAGTCATCTAACTTTACACGACTTCTGCCCATTACATCAGCAATCGTCACTTACATCCTTTTAGTTCCTCGAACGATGCTTCTATAAGACTCTCATTGCAGCTATTGTTATAGGAAAATCAACCAATGGTTGGTGAGTCTCCTGGCTACCTCCATGTCAATGATAAAAGACATTAACATATCCTTAATGTCTGAATAGGTCACTCACTCATACCATTAGTATGATAGTTGTAAGTTTCACTCATATCCAGACGTGTACCCAGTGCCTACTATGAGCTATGCCGAATCGTTTCATGAAGCGACCGGCATGAACAGGGATAATCGACATAGGTACTCCATGTCTATACATAACTTCACTAAAATAAATCCATGCCAGATTTTCCATCTTGTAGTCCTCATGAATAGTCAGGAGATGACCAAATTTGGTCATGTTAACCACAATGACTCAAATCAAATCATGCTCACCACTAATTCTTATTAGCTTCGTGATGAAGTCCATAATCATGTTTTTCCACATCCGATCCAGAATCTCAAACTGTTGTAATAGGCTAGGTGGCCTTCGATGCCTCACTATAACATTTGAACAAGTCAAACACTTGCACACATAGTCCACTATGTCCCCTTTCATTTCAGGCCACCAATATAAATCCTTACGATCATGCCACCTCTTGTTAGTACCAGGATGAATAGTATACTTAAACTTATGTGCTTTGTCCAACACTAATGTCTAAACATTCCCCGTAAATGAAATCTAAATTCGCTTAATAAAGTACAATCCTCCCTATCCTTAAATAATTCAGAATGTCCTCAATGAATACTATCACAAATTTATTCAGATATGGCATACGCATCTAATTCATCACGTCCATGAACACCGCAAGTGCCTTTGTTAGCCCAAGATTCGTAACTAGGAACTCGTAATGTCCGTAACGAGTTCTAACTGCTTTCTTTGGTATGTCATCCACATGTACTCTATGTTGATGATTTCCGAACGGAGATCAATATTTAGAAAGTACCGATACTTGAAGCTGGTTGAATAATTCATTTATCCTTGGCAAACGATAACGGTTATTGTCCGTTAGTTTATTCGGCTTTTGATAGTCCATGCACGTCCTGTACGATCCATCCTTCTTCTCGACAGAAAGCACTAGCACCCCATGGTGAATGAATGGGTCGTATAAAACCCTTACCGAACCACTCTTGAATTTGATTAGACAGATCTTGCATCTCCAAGAGTGTTAAGCAATAAAAAGCCCTAGGAACACGCACTGCCTTATGTACCAGGTCAATCCAAAGGTCCACCTGTTATGAAGTAGGCAATCATACCAAATCCTTCGAGAACACTTAGAAGTTTCACACAATAGGTATATCATCTAACTCTTATTTCTCCACCTTCATTCTCGGGATTTGCATGTTGTCCTCTTCTGATCTCGCCATACAAGTCAAATGTCTCACCATTTGACAATGGTATACAAGCAATCTTCTCACAGCAAATGATCTCAGCACTATTCCTTGACAATCAATCCATCCCCATGACCATGTGGAAACTTCCACGCCCAAATCGTACAAGATCTATTCTAAATGCATGATCCTATAATAGCATAGTACATTCCTATATTACTTCCCTAGTCTTTATAAGTCTATCATTATCCCATTTAATAGCACATATCCTCATGACTAGGGTTAAGCCTAACTTAGTTAAAAAGTCAAATTCACTACGTATGGGTCCTTTTGGGCATCATTGACACCGATAATACCTTTCTATGAACAGGGTTGCCATATTACCTTGCCCTGGGTTTGCTCAAATTGTAGACCAGATTTGTGTTGTTTTTCTTTTTATTTTGATTGACCATTTGACCTTGAGACCTATTTAACCATGCATATGCATTTCAATAATGCTACTGGATTCCACACTCATATTGTCAACATCAAACTGTTGCCGATTTGACCGCATTAATCGACACAACTTGGTTCACAAATACCTTAAAACTCTTTGCTAAGCCTTCCAATTGCTTGAAATTGAAACACACAGGTCATGAGATCATAGTCGAGTGGTGCAGATTGCAGTCATTACTCTCCGAACAAATGCCGGCTTGGTCCGTCATTGCCGGTACGACCGCCACATATTCTTTCATGACCTAGTTCTTCTTGTCTACTTTAACACCAGCTAGCTCACCCGATTCCCTAACATCCTGCTACGTCAATAGCTTTCTCGAGGGTCTAATACGAACCATCTCCTCAGCTAAAGTACATGTCTTTAATATTGCACTCTAAATGGTTGGGAGGTGCAGCAGCAACCATCATTCCATGAACTATAGAACTAGCCCCCTGATATGCTTCTCCATCCACTTTGATTTATGTGTCACAAATATGGAACCAGCTTTGCCAGCTTATAGATTTGGTAGGGATAGGCGGAATGACCTGATCCCACCATTACTTGACTCCAAAACTAATGATCTATATTTTGCATCTTGTCCATGAGGTAGTACTTCTCAATTACTAATGCTTTAAGCCTATCCAAAGTCATGGCCATCACAACTTTTCTACTTCGTACTTGATCTTGGATATTCCACCATGTTAGTGCTTTGCCCACTAGTGGCCAAACAACACTCTTTGCCTTTTGATTATTAGCACAGATCTCGATGTCCATATTCGTTTTTGTTTTCTCAATGCAACGGGTCAAGGCTATTGCTCCAACATTCCCGTCATACTCTATTGGCTTGCAAGTCATGAACTGCATGCACGTACAACCAATCCTGCCTCCGGTGCCATTTCCTTCAACATTATCAGTCTAACCATCTCCAACTCTAATCCTCTAGGATCATTACATAGCCTAGTTTAGGCACATCCTTAGCATACCGAAGATGTATATGTATAGGGTTCCCCTCAGTGTTCCCACCACACCAACTATATACCAAGGACAATGTCTAAACTGGTTACATGACGTCCATTTACTCCACCAAGTATAATGCTAGAATGTCTCAATAACCAATGCTCCAAGTATTAAGATTAGTTTGAACAAAGCATCATAGGTACAAGGAGTCTCATCTTTCTACTTAAACTCTTCAAAGACCAAGTACATTTTGAACATGTAGTCAATTTCCATGATCGTAGAAACAAAAGCTAGAGAAACGTCTCATAGATACTGGCTAAAATGTCCCAGTATGATTCCCATGAAGGCTCCAGATCTATTTGTACTTGTGCAAGGATAAATAGGATGTGTTTCCCACATTGATTATTATAAGAACAGGAACTCCAAAGTCCCATGTATAGAATGGATGATTCGTACTAACTATGAGCATTTATCTCAAAGGTTTGCTAGATTTCGCATGCACTGCAAATTGCAATTATGTGTGCACCGTAATGGTAATTTGCTTTGCATGTCACCCCTAGCTCTCCTGCCGGAGTCAACGCATCTTGCTGAGTATAGTGTTATCCATACTGGGCTAAAATGTCCCAGTATGATTCCCATGAAGGCTCCAGATCTATTTGTACTTGTGCAAGGATAAATAGGATAGGTGTTTCCACACCATTGATTATTATAAGAACAGGAACTCCAAAGTCCCATGTATAGAATGGATGATTCGTACTAACTATGAGCATTATCTCATAAAAGGGTTTGCTAGATTTCGCATGCACTGCAAATTGCAATTATGTGTGCACCCGTAATGGTAATTTGCTTTGCATGGTCACCCCTAGCTCCTCCTGCCAGAGTCAACGCATCTTGCTGAGTATAGTGTGTTATCCATGATTGGAGAATCAAGGATATGGTCACTAACCCAAGGTTAAGTAACCGAAGTTATACAGAGGAATTAATTGAGAAAGCATTCACCTGGGTAAGGAACAGTCAAAGGAATCCATTTAGTATAGTCCTAGATCCAATAAAGCAGCCATCTGACCTGCATATGCCATGGCCCTTGTCTGTTGTTGTCATGTAAGCTAGCATGTCCATCTCCTAATATTCAACTCACAAGATATAAATAAGGCCTCATACAACATCGGTAACACTGACAGACGCACATATTAATGGTTGGCTTAACAACATATGTCCTTTAAAAAGAATTCTAATAGCCCCACTTATCAATCCAGACCAAATAATAGTCAAGAGCATAACGATAGGACGTCCTTACCTAATTCTTTCTCAAGGCATGTATAGATAATACAACGACCAAAGTTCTCCAAATAAGAAGATCACAGATAAAACATAAGACAGGCTACACAGCAAAACAGGTAATGCACATAAAACGTTCACATGTATAGCTGTACACACATAATCATATGATGCATACTAAATGTAGGTACTTAGGTTATAGTCTAGGTTGAATAATCCACCTAATTCTCTATAACCAATGGCTCTGATACCAATCGGTCACACCCTCGCTAGAATTGGAAACACGAGGATGCGACGGACGGGATCGTCATAACACATTGGGGTTTAAGAGAATCACTAAAGGTATTCTCCGTAAATAGGTCATGACGTCGCCCGACACATAGGAACACGTGTCAAGTACAGTCAATTTCAAAATATCATACCATAAATGCATAAATGATCCAAAGTTCCATTCAGGAACAAAGAAGCACAAGTACCAAAACAATCCCAAGTACAAATCTAACAATTACAATTCAACAAAACAAACAAGTCCAAAACTAGTCCAAAAGTCACATGAAATATCTATTGCTCTCAAAGGAGTGGTCTTGTCTAAAGTCCACAGCCAAGCACCTAAGCCTCACTACCTGAAAAGACATGCTTGAAAGAGTCAACATACGTTGGTGAGTTCACAGGTTTAAAAGTACAAATAGTTTGCCGTGTATAACAAGTATAGAAAATTGTATGTGAGTAAGTGTACATAGCAGTCAAGATATCAACACAAGTTTAAGATCAGTCCAAGTCCAATTACCCGGATTATATTCACCCAAGGGCATGAACAGGCCAAGTCAGTCTCAACTAGCATACCGACGACAGGGCTGGGGGTGTCAACCCGTTAGTACTAACAATACCTCTCCATGACAGTCAAGCACAAGAAAAAGCCCAAGAACAAGCACAAGCACAAGTACACACTCATGAATGAACATCTAGACTTAAACCATGACCCAAACAACATACAATGTTCCAAAATAATTTTGAAGACACGGCATAGTTCAAAACCATGAGCATTCTTTTCTCCCAAGTAAAATATATTAAAAAGGGGCTGTGAAATTCACCTTGAGATAGTATAGTCCAAGTCTCACAGTATACAATGCAAGCACTAAAAGTACAAATCACAAAATGATTACTAAAGAACATAAATGACCAATATGTGTGTAATCCTTGTAACCCAGTCCTTAATGTCCATCAAGGTTTTTATTTTATGAAAACATGAGTTACTAATAGAACAAGTCCATATTCGATGAACTATAGAAGCTATAAACTTATTCTTTTAGAAAGTCATTTAACCAATTTTAAATACAAAACTTGTCTTTGATTGATTATTTACTTTCAAATCTTATTTTAAGTCTATCAAAATATTTCAGCACGTATATCTGATTGCGCACCAGTTTTGCATAAGCTGTTTGGAGATCGAAATGGATAGGTGTCATTTGAAAGATAGGACTTTAAATTAAACTAAAGAAAAAGAATCATCTCCATTGGATAAAATATGAGAGAGATATGGCTCGATGAATACAGAGCAATCTGCTGCCCAGATTCGTCAGTTTTGACCTTCAGTTTTGTTTGTCACGTTTGGAGGACCAAACGATGTCGAAACGACACGAGACCACTTGGATTAGTTAGAGGACTCATTGAAATTGATTTTATACTCAAATATTTCCCCATTTGGTCGAATTATGACCAGGTTATGACCTATCCAAATGTCCCATTTTCCTGGAAGCAAGCTGTCCAGTTCATTAGTCCTGTTCCTTTGCATCCCAAACCTCAATATTTGACCATTATCAACCTGAGTATATAAAGAACGTTTATTCCATATTCTAATTGTCCAAACCATTAATTAAACACTTGGATTATTCCAATTTTCAGTCCTCAAAACAGTTAGGTGGATTTTAGTCTTCCGGTTCACAATGTTAATTAATTGATTCATTGTTTTGAACGTTCATCACATCTATCCATCCAAGAAACAAAATTAATGATTTCCAAAAATGATTTATAAGACCAAGATGTCAATTTTGATTAGGTCACACAAGATTACAACCCAACTTTAATAGATTCAAAAAATATACAAAGTCCAAGAATTAGGGTTTTACCGGTTAGAGAGTCCAACACTCGTAACACCTAGATCTTCACTATCTGACATCCAAAACAAAGAATATAAGAATATTAGATGATGATTTTGTGTTTAGATTATGAATATCATCGATATTGATGTAGAACAAGGAACAAAATCATCAAGAAACGATTTGTCTTACCGGAGATTAGAAGATGAACAAGACTTGATTAGATCACGATCTTGAATGTCTTGTTTATTTCAAAAATCAATGGAATGATATAATAGAGCTGATTTTCGATGAAGATGATGAAGAACAAGAAGAAATTTGGTTGTGGTGGCTAGGGTTTGCAATTTGGAAGTGGCTTGGATAGAAAGTTTGCAAAAGTGAGGAAACAAGGGGGGAATTCCCCCTTATCATTGTTTTCGGCCGCAACAAGGGAGGGGCAAGGGCCTCCGGGCCCTAGGCCCATCTCGTCCAATTTGTCTCGTCTCGAACCTAGAGGCTCAAGAAATCAAATCAAGATAAGAAGATCAAGCCTTGCGAGAAGTTAAGTTGCCGTGTGAAAACTGGTTCTAGCGTGAAAACATCAAGTCGCTCGAGAACTAGTGACTCGTGCGAGAACTCTTAATTTTGTATAAATAGGAGTTTTGTAATGTAATTAGTAGGCTTTTTGTTTATTTCCTGATTTTGCATTTACTGTAACTTGTAATCAAATCAGAGAGAAATACTACTCGAAGTTATTTACATCTTGTGTTCATGTTCATCAAATGATTCAATCTTATCCATAGTGTAATATTCCACATTTGCATTACGAGATCGATCTACATATTGTACTGATCCTTACAATTGGTATCAGAGCATTGTTGCTCTAGATTGATTGATTTAAAGATTGAAATGAGACTTTTTGAGTGTTCTTGAACCTTATTCTTGAAGATCTACTTGATTTCTACGAACTTGATCATTTTTGAAGACGGTGAAACTATTAATCTCGGCATTTAAAGATTTGAAGATGCTTTTTGACCTTAAACAAGCTTGATTGAATCAATTAGAGACAACTATGATCTTAATTGAACCTAAATCACTAATTGAACATTTAATTAATCAAACTTTAATCAATTTGGTGAAAACTTGAAGCTAAAAATCTTCGAAATTACACAAATGGATCAAGCGAAAAGTTGGTGATTCTGTGCGAAAAGTGGGTATTCGCGCGAAAAGTATTAGTTTTCATAGAAGTTTGTTAAAAAAGGATTCCTTTCACGTGAGAAGTTGAAGTTTTCACAAAATTCAGTTTCAGAACTTTTCGCGTGAAAAGTTTGTCAGATTTCGCGCGAGAACTTGAGTATTCGTGCGAAAACTCCAAGTTTGAAGAATTTTGTAGAAGTTGATTTCAAGTTGTGAAAGATGGCTAATCTGAAGCACATTACAGCTACACTCAATCTCGACAATGAGATCGGAACTAGCACAAAGCCTCCCCGACTTCTCAGCGAGGAAGACTATCCGGATTGGGTCTATCGCTTTGAGACCCATGTCATCTACACGGAACCCAGGATGATGAGATCTATTATACAGGGTCCATACATTCCAATTTACACTAATGACAAAGGAGACTTAGTGCCTAAGCCTGAGCATCTATGTGATGAGGAAGACATGAAAAAAAGAGAGATTGAGGACAAAGCATTTGCTGCCATTATTATGGCGCTTACAACTGAGATAGCCTAGAAAGTCAAGGACTACAGGAAGGTGAAAGATTTATGGGATGCTATGGAAGAGCAGATAATGGGAAACAAAGACATGCCGGAAAGCAGGAAAGACGTGCTTAACCAAGAGTTCAATATGTTCAATCATATTCTTGGTGAAACTTTGGAAGCCTAGATGTCTAGGTTCGTCAAACTCGTAACCAAAATAAAGAGTGCAGGAATTACACTGGAAAACATTTCAGTGAACAAGAAGTTGTTGAACTCACTACCGTATAGCTGGAACAACAACTGCACTACCATCAAGAGAACCAAAGATTTGTTTTAACTATCCCTGAGCGATCTAATCTCGACCATCAAGTCCTATGACATGGATGACAAACAAAGGGATGCCAATTATATCAACACAATAGGAGCTGAAGCATCTGCTTTGTATGCCAAAATGGCTAGTAATCCGAATTACTGTGTCAGCTACTCCCAGTTGTGTCAGCAATAGCAACAATCAGCATCAGGTCATTCAACTGTCAAGGATCAATCTTTGCCTCAAGTTCAACCATTTATCCCATTCTATCCTTAAAGTCAATCATCTCAACCTGTACAACAAGCATTTGTTGTCAATTCTCAACCAACAAGCAGACAATTCAGATAGCAGAAGAACACCTTGCTCTTTTTACCTTATTCATGAATAGCTATGAAGCTTTCTCTACTGGAAGACTCAATACACCAAACATCATGGTTGATGATCTACAACAAGTCAACCCAGATGATGTAGAAGAGAATGACATCAAATATCAGATGGCCATGGTGGTGTATCAGGGCAAGAATTTTACAAGAAGAACCTGGAGAAAAGTTTTTGGTCTAACAAACTCTAGCAAAATCGGGTTTGACAATTCAAACTTGAGATGTTGCAATTATGACAAACCTAGTCATTTTGCTAGAGAATGCACTGAGGGAAGGTCTGTTCAAGCTGATAATGGAAAGAAGATGGTCATGGTGGAGGTTGAAACTAAAGGAGATAAGGCTAGTACATCTAATACTAAAGCACTGGTATCTCAGATAGAAGGAGAGTATGACTGGTCCAACCAGATGGAGGTGTTAGATATGAAGCTTTCTACTATCCTGTTAGTAGAAATACAGAGTGTTGAAGATCAAGTTGAAGAGAATGTGTTGGCTGAGTTTGTGTCTGAAGAGTTGCTAGAAGGAGTGTTTGAGAAAGTGGAAGAGAAGAAGGTTGAAATTATGAATGAGAATGCTGAAGAAGTAAAGAAAACAGCTATTGAGTTGACTCCAGCTTATTCAATCAAGATCAATAAGAAGGAAGTTGAGATGAAAGAAAAGACTGTGGAGATCACTCCACTCAAAATTGAAGAATTTGTTAATGCTGTTGAGTTCACTCCAGCATCTGCATGTGATGACAAGAAAAATGTTGTTGAGATCACTCCAGCAAACAAAGCAGAAGAGAAGACTGTACTAAAGGCCTTCATGGTACAAGTTGTGCCTGAAGAGACAAAGAAAAAAAAAGAAGTTGAAGAGGTACATTCTAATCTTTTTTCTGATAATTGCATAGAAAAGGTAAACAGATATAGAGTTCACAACGAACGCTTGATCTTGGAAGTTGAAAAACTTCAATATCAAGCTCGTAAATACAAATCTGATAAGAAATTTTTTAAAGAAAAGATAGATGGTTTAAATAAATCAATTTCAATCAAAACTAAATCTTCATGATAAAGAGTGTAATATAAAAGATTTGACTACACGTAATGATGAACTATCTTTAGAAATTAACAAACTCAACACTGAACTCTATTGCAAAATTAGTTGTTGAAAAATTTGAGCTTTCATCGAACATGGTTGAAGGTATAATCAAGTCTCAGATGACACACAAAATTAATGGTGGTAAAAGTGGAGTTGGTTATGCTAACATTACACCACCGATTAATCATGATTATACATCTTTGCCTTCATCAATTACAAATCCTGATGAAGAGACCTATGGATTAGGTTTTCAACCAAACACTAACTTCACACCTTCAGTCAATGTTTCACTGACTATTGACCCTGTCACAAAAACTGAAATTAATATTAATCATGACAATTTTTTTGCAGAAAGTATGAAGATAGAAGGGTTGGTTGAAGAGTGGGAGAGCGATGATGAAATAGACTTTAAGGAAAATAAGATTTGTATTGAAAAACAATCTTGTAATTCATTATCTGTCATAAATGAAAGATCTACAGTGTTTGTTGATTCAAATGTCTGTTCAAAAATATCAAATAAAGAAAAGAAAAAGGAATCAAAAATAAACTTTAAGAACAAAGAACGTAAACGTGTCACAACATCCATATCTAACTTGAAAACTGATTTCAAGAACAAATTTGTTTCCATAGGCAACATTGATAAGGAGGATCATATTTTTAAAGAAACCAATGCTAGTTTCTTTAAAAATAAATCTTCTATTATTGCTAACTCTATGAAACAAGATGTGTGTAGAACAGGTTTGAAAGACACTGGTCGTACTCCAGTACAGGCGATTCATAAGGATAAAGTCTCAAATCATGCTACATCAACATTAGTAGTGAATCTAAAAGCTAGGACCAATACCTCGTTTTCTAGAATCATCTCAAACAATTCATAATGAGAAAAAAGAAAGAGAGACTGTTAAAGAATCAAAAGGCCAAGGACATACTAAGGCCAGATTCTGTGATAACTATGGAAGTTATCCAAAATAGTTCGTGCAAAACATACAAGCGTCTAATTCATATCATAAAATATGTTGTTATGTGTGTGGAAAGCCAAATCACAAGGCTAGAAATTGTCATTATCAACATCAATTGACAAGCAAACAGAGATTTCATAACTCAATTTCAAACAATAGAAAACGTTTCTTTGTAAATGCAAATTTGAAAAGAAACTTAAATAAGTCAAATTCTTTTGCTAAAAACAATACTGATTTAAACAAAGAAAAGTCAACAGTAAAAGTAGTACAAGTTGATGATAACAATTCCACCACTCCACCAATCAAACTAGTTCAAAGATGGAAAGTTAAAAACAAATCCCCTGTTTCTAATGTTGTTGATAAATGTGTTTTTGACGACAAAAGAGATATGATATTACAAAATGTGTCATATTTGTATGAAAACAAAGAGCTCAAGTCAACCATGGCTTGGGTTCCTAAAAATGAATAAATTTGTTCAAATGTGCTGGAACAACCAAGACAAGCTATCAACAGTGTTTGGCATGTAGATAGTGGTTGTTCAAGACTGGTAATATATCTCTGTTAAACAACATACAACCATACAACGAAGGATATATTATCTTTGTAGGAGATAAAGTTGTTAAGATTACAAAGAAAGGTACAGTGACAAATGGTGTGTTAAGTTTTGAAGATGTCAATTTTGTAGAGGAACTAAAACATAATTTGCTTAGTGTCTCTCAAATTTGTGACAAAAAGTATTAAACACCTTTCACTGATAAAGAATGTCTTATTCTAAAACCTGGCTTTGTAATTCCTGATGAATGGCTTTTATTAAGAACTCCGAGAGACAAAGACGCGTATTTACTAGACATGAATGGTACACATTCTTTTGGAACTGCGTTGTGTTTGTTATCTAAAGTCTCAGAAAGCGATACTTTGTTATGGCATCGTCGTCTAGGTCATGTAAATATTAAAACTATGAACAAACTAATTTGAGGAAATCATGTGGTTGGCCTACCTTTGAAAGAATTTCAACTAACTGAACACGGTCTGTAATGTTCAAAAGGCAAACAACACAAACTTCCTCATAAACCAATTGCTCATACTAAAATTGACTCTAGTTTTCAATTATTACACATGGATTTATTTGATCCTGTTAGTGTTTTGAGTTTGGGATGTCGTGCGTATTGTTTAGTTATTACTGATGATTTTTCTAGATTTTGCATGGGTTTTCTTCTTAGCAACAAAAGATGAGACACCTCATTTGCTGATAAAATTCATGACACTCGTGGAAAATCAGACGGATAAAACAATCAATGCATATATAATGATAATGGAACAGAATTTTGCAATCGTACCTTGAATGAATTCTGTGATTCAAAGGAGATAGCAAGACAATCCCGTTCTGCAAGAACTCCACAACAAAATGGAGTTGCAGAAAAAAGAAACAGAAATTTAATTGAAGCAGCCAGAACTATGTTATCAGCAGCCAAATTACCATCATTCTTTTGGGCTGAAGCTGTTAACACTACATGTTATGTTTAGAATCGTGTGTTAATCAATAAACAACAAAATATGACTCCTTATGAAATCTTTTTCAAACATAAACCCAAAGTCAAATATTTCAAAACATTTGGATGTTGTTTTACTTTGCTAAACACATCCGAATCTAAATCAAAATTTGATGAAAAAGCTGATGAATGTTATTTTGTTGAATATTCAGCCAACAAAGTAGCATATCGGGTTTATAAAAAAGATCAAAACAAATAATTGAGTCATTTGATATTGATTGGCACGAATCTAACAAAACAGATGCAGATTCTACACCTTCATGGGTTTATGATTATGCTTCTTTATTTGAAACATTTAATCGTCCATCTAATGTTTCTACTGCTAATCTACCTTTGACATCCTCAATTCCAGATATCTTTGCTGATGATACTGGATCTATGACTCCTCAAGCAAAAGGAATATCTTCATATATTCCTTCTTCTTCAAGTGTTGCAGCTATTCCAACTTCTGTTTTTGAAATGGATTTACCTCATGATGATTCGGTTGTTGAACAAGTTCCACAAGTTTCAGATCAGAGTTCCTCTTCTACTTAAGTTGAAGTTGATCAATTGATTGAAGTATTCATTTGAATATCTTTCTATCAACAATGATATTCAAGACGAAGATATTGTTTATCAACCTGAAGAAGGGAGAACTATTGATGAACTAGTTGGACATATGTCTAACTTAGATGAAGTTATCTCTGAAGATGCTATCCACAGTTGAAAATTCATAAAGACCATCCAACAGATGCAATCATTGATCTATTATCACAAGGTGTGCAAAATCGACGCCAATTAGGAACGATAAATAGATGTTTGTATTCATGTTTTCTATCACAAGTTGTGCCGAAGAATGTTGAAATGGCATTAAAAGAAAACAGTTGGGTAGAGGCCAAGCAGGATGAACTGATGCAATTCAAGAAGCTGAATGTCTGGCATCTGTGTGAATTACCAAAGGGTAAACTGCCAATCGGTACGAAATGGATTTTTAAGAACAAGACCGATGAAAAGGATGTGATTGTCCGCAACAAGGCTGGACTTGTTGTTTAAGGATTCTATCAAATTGAAGGGCTTGATTATGAAGAAGTATACGCTCCTGTTGAAGACTAGAAGCTATACGAATTTATCTGTCATATGCTTCATACAAGAACTTTATAATATATCAAATGGATGTCAAAACTATTTTCTTGTATGGTGAAATGAAAGAAGAAACCTATGTCTATCAACCACCAGGTTTTGAAGATCCAGATCATCCTGACTATGTTTACAAGTTAGACAAAGCACTTTATGGTTTAAACCAAGCACCTAGAGCTTGGAATGCCACTCTCACTGAACATTTGCTTGCAAATGGTTGTACAAGAGGTGCCATTGATCAAACTTTATTCATACAGAAGACTGGTGATGATCTTATTCTCATTCAAGTTTATGTCGATGATATTATCTTCAGATCTACCAATGTTGATTTTTGTAAAGAATTTGAAGCAGTAATGAAGAAGAAATTTAAGATGAGTTCTCTTGGAGAAATGATGTTTTTCTTGGGCATTCAAGTTAAACAAGATGATAAGGGAATACTGATACATCAAGAAAAGTATATTCACAGTATCCTAGACAAATACAAATTTCAAGACTCCAAGACAACTCCTACTCCTATGTCTTCTCATCCTACTTTGACTCTAGATCTCACGGGAGAAGATGTTGATCAACACATGTATCGATCAATGATCTGATCTCTGATGTATCTCACTGCAAGCAGACCAGACATCATGTTTCCTGTTTGTCAGTGTGCATGTTATCAAAGTAATCCAAAGGAATCTCACATGAAAGATGTTAAGAGGATTTTTAAGTATCTCAAGGGCCAACCAACACTCGGCCATTGGTATCCTAAAAATTTTGATTTCAATTTATTTGCTTATACTAACAGTGATTATGCAGGATGTAACTTGGACAGGAAATTTACAACTGGCAGTTGTCAATTTCTTGGCAATAGGTTGATTTCAAGGCAATGCAAGAAATAGCAGACAGTATCCACATCCATTGTAGAGGCTGAATATGTGGCTGCATCAAGTTGTTGTTCACAAATCATTTGGATTCAACAACAACTTCTTGATTATGGCCTAAACATGTATGATACTAAAATCTTTTGTGATAATACTGTAGTTTTAAACATTGTAAAGAATCCAATTCAGCATTCAAAGACAAAACACATTGACATCCGCATGCATTTCATTCATGACTGTTTTGAACGCAAACTTATCCATTTGGAATCAATTTACATAGATGACAACATTGCTAATTTGTTTACTAAGGCGTTTGATCATTCTATATTTGACTTTTTAGTTAAATCTTTGGGCATGATTAACTTTGGTTAACTTTTATTCTTACACCCTTTACAAAATATTTTTATTTATTTTTGGTTAAAATTGTTATTTTCTGTCTAGATAATCACAATTTTAGGGGGAGAAAATTTGAAAATACTTAAAAAGATTTTGTTCTTAGGGGGATTAAATAGTTTGAAGAAAAGTACAAAAAGATTTTGATTTACAAAAAATTGAGAAAATTAAATTTTCAAGAGTTTACAGGAAATGATAGTATATTTCTTGATTTTGAATCATTGCATCCTAAGGCTTACAAGAAACTAACTTGGATTATGTTTGATATGTTGATAGGCTAGACATTCAATATTGAAAAGCACTATGTTCTGTGATGCACTGAAAGTAACTATCTATGACTGAAGTGGGTAACTTATCAAGGTTTTGTGGTAACTCTGATACATGCTAAAACAGACTGTGAGTTATAGTCTGGTCATACTCTAGCCAGTTATTTTCTGATCCAGTTTCTTTTAGATATTGTATATATATGTAAAAATTCAAAATACAAAAATAGATATACTAATGAAAACAAAATACAAAAGAGAAAAACAAACAAAAGGAGTAAAAAGAAGCAAAAGGCCATATAGGAATAAAAGATGCTAATGAGCACATTAATAAAATATATGTTATAGACATACATACTATATGATAAATATTTTTCCTTTTGAGAATATGTTATGAGGATGGGGCATGTAAGTCCGACTTGGCATGTAAGTCCTAAACATCTTGCGAGGGCAAAAACATAAGTCCGACTGGCTGTTAATGAGTCCTAAAATTTGTTAATATTCTGTGTTTAGAAATATTTCTCAGGCTAGTTATGCTCATAATAGATATTATATTAGAAAATTCTTTCTGAAAAGGCTAATCAGAAGTGAAAGGTTTAAGTCAAATTGGGGTGACTTAAAATCTCAAAAGTGTCTTGAAGTTGGATAAAGTTCTATAGGATTTTTGATTGTGGGACACACTGAAGACATATAAATTAATCAAAACATGATAAATATCACAGCTTATGTGTCTAAGTAAACTTAAAGTCTAAGTTTAAACTGGACACAATATATTGTCTATCAACATAACTAGTTCTATTTATAATAAAGCTGGACGATGGTAATGATCAATTTCTAAGAAATATGATTCTGTACTTGAAAATTTACAAAAATAGTTAAGTAAATAATTAGTTAGTTAATATTTTTTGTTTACATATATTTTTCTACTTGTTTCAATTTTATATCTTTTACAAAATTAAGGGTGTTAGAATAATTGTAAACACTTAGTTAAACATAATCATTTTCATAACAAATCAAATGGCTTAAAGAATAAATAAATAAATTGTTGAAAAATTTTGAAAAATAAAAAAATAATAAAAAGTTGAAAATTTTAAAAGGAAAATTGAACTTGTCGCATGCGAAAAGTTCATCTTATGCGAGAAGTTCAAAACAAATGCAAACAGTTCATCTGATGCGAAAAGTCTCTGTATGCAAGACCTCTGACTTCTCGCGTGAGAAGTCAAAGTACTTTAAATACTACAGTTGTGCGAAAAGTAACACTTATCGCACGAAAACTTCATAAATTTCTCTCTCAAAATTCTAGGTGTAGAAATCTATTAAACTTTGATTATAGTGTCCATCTACTTTGCATTGGGTTCTATTAGTGATCTACAAGGTATATAGATGATTTTGTTCAGATTTGAATGTGTTTGATACTTGCCGAAAGTTCATATGACGAATACATGATAAATTGGACAAATTAAACTGTTAAACCTTTAAAATGACTTAGGCGACACCTATTAATCAAGTTTTAATGGTTGAAACACTCTAAAATTGAATAATTGAAATTCTGAAATCTCACGGACTTTTCGCATGCGAAAAGTAGGCTGAATATGAACAGATGCAAGAACTTTCAAACTTGCACAGAACTATTCGCATGAGATTTGACTTGTCGCGCGAGAAGTTGATTTTTAGTCAAAGTCAGTTTCAAGCGAAAACCTATCTTGTCGCGCGAGAAGTTAAGACTGAAACTTAAAGCTTTCGTGCGAGAAGTTTCATTTTTCAAATTTCTTTTCTAGGTATGAATTTCTGTTTTATTATGAATTTTTGTTTCATGTTAGAAATATTTTTGTTCTTATTAAGTTTGTTCTATGTTTCAGATGGCACGTCCATTGGTTTTTAATAAAAATCATAATGTTGTGGCATATCTGGGAGATATACCGGATGACAAAGCCTTGTTTAGATCTCCTATTGATGGGTTGAAGATGTCTCGGATTCATTATGCCATTTCGGCTAATCCCACTATTTTCACTAATGTCATCGATTTGTTTTGGGAGACAGCAGCTAATGAGACTGATCAGGATGGTAGCCCTGTATTTCAGCAACTATGAAAGGGAAGAGGGTTGTTGTCACAGCTGAAGTGATCAACAGTGTGTTATTGCTTGAAGATCAACCCAACTCACATGTAAAGATCGATGATGACGTTGTACGAGACTGCCTTAAGAGAATTGGATATGATCATAGATATCCATCTCTTGAGAAGAAGTATCTTCCACCATTTTCGAAGTACATATATCATGTGGTTATCCATTGCCTCAGCAATCTAAAAGCTAGCATGGATAGTCTAAGTGAAGTGTTCGGATCACTGCTGATATCACTTGTTGATGAAATTCCTTTCAGTATATCCAAGGCAATCTTTGCTGAGTTACAGAAGAATATGACTGCTACTGTTGGGAAGAAGTTTGTGATGTACCCATGATTTATACAGCTTATAGTGAATGCTACTCATCCTGAGTTAGCAGTATCCAACTCATCTACCTATGTTGTCATGGTGATGAAGAAGGATATTTTCACTTATCTTATGGGGGCAAGAGGAAATGCATGGGATGAAGTTAATTTTGCAAAACTAGAAAGGTTTGTTGAGGGTTTTCAGCTAGAAGCACAAGAGACTGAAGAAGTGGCCACACAAGCTGAACAAGTTGGTCCTTCTAATACTTTGCCTGAAGATGTCACTAAGAGTTCACAGCCAAGGGGAACTGATATAGATGCTGAGATAGATTCTTGGTTCAGTTCAGGGTGTGAGACTGATAGTGATCAGATTGGGAACGTACTTTATGTGTTGTAAGAACGTCCCAGAGCGTGTGAAACTCATGCCAAACGCACTGCTGAGGAACGTGATGCTGATTTTATTCCTGAAGAAACACCTGTCATGAGGGGAAGAAGGAAAAGGATGGCGAGAAATGCGGGAGAAATTCCTCGTGGTAGGGGTAGAGGAGGTGGCGTGTTGAGAAAACGTCGGACCCTAGTGACCACTGAGCCGATTGAGGAGGATATACCTATTTCTGAGACTCCAGTCACAGTCAGTGAGGCTACACCAACAGAGACTCCATCTGATATGCCTACTACTACTACTGACGTGTTGAGCACACCTCCAAGAGATCAGGTTAATAAGGAGACTATCTGTATGGAAGACTTCATCAACACTCCTCCTGAGCATAGACAGTGTGCTAGTGCTTTAACTAGTTCACCTACATGTATCACACTGGATGAACATGTACGTAATTTGGAGAGAGAGATGTTGGAGAAGACTCTGATGATAGATGATCTACAGAGACAGTTGTCTGAGAAGGATGAATGGATCAAGGGTCTTGAACATCAGCAAACGTTCATTTTCAGCTATGTTCAGATCCTGGAGCAGAATCTGAGAGATCTCACTTCTCGTGTGTCTTTTCCATTTACACAACAGACCATAGAAGTTGGAGAAAGTAGTGGACAGCAACGGAACCTGCTGAAGATCTGATTACTACTATAGAGCATCCTATTGATCCTGTTGTTCAAAAAGGGACAACAGAGACTGCTGATATTGGTCAAGAGTCATCTAGTACTGATATTCATATGACTACTGACGACCAACCTGTAGTTTACACTGGAGAGGCATTTGTGAAGCCTGAGCATATGATGCCCATTCCTAACCTAGTAGATGATGAAGATGAAGGATTAGATTTGATTGATTATGATTCAAGTGAAGATGGTGATGAGGATGATGATGATGGAGATGATGGTGATAATGATGAAGGAGATGATGATGGAAATGATGATGATGATTAGGGAGGAGATATGGGTGCTGCTAAAGGTACTACTGGATCATCAGGCACTAAAAATGTCTCTGGACCAAGTCCTGATGATACATTTGAGTACACACCATTAGACCCTGCTACAGAAGCGGCCTATGAAAGAGAATTCTATACATTCCAGCAAAAGATCATTGCTGAGTAGAAAGAAGAAGAGTTCGGGAACTTTGATGACTTAGAAGAGGGAATAGAGTATACAGATAGATTTGGAAACAGTCTTAAAGACTTGTTTTCAGACACTTTGATTGAAAAGGGAGAGATTGTAGGAGAGACGAACAATCAACAAACGACTTACGAGACAACTGATGTTACTAGTAAAAATGTTGTGCGTCAAGTCGGGAACTTAACTATTGCAGCTCCTCCTCCACAAGCTTATATTCACATGCTGAGGCATTCCAAACCTTTCACAAGGTACGAGAACTCAGAACCTATTATCAGCTAGGCTTACGATAAAGAGAAGAAGATGTTTATAGTGAAGAGAAAGGGTGGAGCTATTGAGTATTTCCAGGACGAACACGACTTTCATACTCTACGAGCATCAGATTAATATGACATGGGTCGTGTTCCATTCATAAATCCTAGTAACTATAGCAAAGCGAATTGGATCAGAAATATGGTTTGGAAGCAAAGTAAAACCAACTTCAAAGACTTCAAAACTGCTAAATCTAAAGTCATTGAAGATGAGACCCGGATTGATACAAACACTAACAAGCCTATGAAGATAAGGGTTTATAGACATTCGAGGTATGCGAAGAGGATCCCTATTCAAGCTCCCGTGCCAATTAATAGCTTGTTAAAGCTTAAGGGGTGGAGTTGTGAAAGGAGACGGGCCATGCGTTGATAAAGTGTGAAGATAAGGAATACCATGTCATCGACCTTGTGGATTTGTTCAAATTTGGAATGGAAGATATGATGAAGTTGCAGGCTTGTCTAATTGCAGCTGATGAATCTGTACATTTCATAGCAGCACAGTTTGGTTGGATGATCACGAAGGCCCTGAACAACAAGATGTACGCTTATGGAGAGAGATATTAGGTTGATGATGTGGACTTCTAAAAGCATTGATTTACTGAGCCTAGGGGGAGATTGTAGGGGTTGAACCTAGAGGCTCGGGAAATCAAATCAAGATATGAAGATCAAGCTTTGCGGGAAGTTAAGTTGCCGCACGAAAACTGGTTCTCGTGTGAAAACATCAAGTCGTGCGAGAACTAGTGACTTGCGCGAGAACTCTTAATTTTGTATAAATAGGAGTTTTGTAATTTAATTAGTAAGCTTTTTGTTCATTACCTGATTTTGCATTTACTGTAACTTGTAATCAAATCAGAGAGCAATACTACTTGAAGTTATTTACATCTTGTGTTCATGTTCATCAATTGATTGAATCTTCTCCGTAATGTCAATATTCCACGTTTTCATTACAAGAGCGATCTACATATTGTACTGATCCTTACAGAATCGCGTGTCAACTAATTTTTACGTTTTTAAATTCCTCGCGCTAAAACGGTTCCGACGGACTATTATACGCTATATAAACTATAAAATTTATATTTTTAAATTGAATTAAGTGTATTTTGTAGACTTTAGGCAAAGCCCATTTGATTTCTGATTTTGTTTGGGTGCTTAACTTAAGATGCATATTCTTACATTTTTAAGTCTTTAGTCAAATTCTAAGCACACAGTATCATGCTAAGTCCAAATAGGTGAACATCAACTGTCACCATGTCCAAGGCTCACTAGAGCATATTAAGCCAATAATGCATAGTTCTAGAACTTAGCGTGTCTACACGCGTCTAATGTACTATACTCAGATCAAGTCAGAGTCAAAGAGCCAAAGTCAATGGTCAAAGTCAATGGTCAATACACCTATTTTGGTGATGAATGTCACAAAGGACATCAGAGTTGATGTTCTATTACCGTCGTGATATGAGTCGTGAGGATATAGATGTAAAGTTCATTCAAGATTTATGAGGTTCAATGTGTATTGCACACATGGAAAAAGACTAAGAATATTATGTTATGAAACAAATGTCACGTACATGAAGAACCGGATAGGGTTGATGGTTGTACATTTGTATGCTGATAGATCCCCTAGTCACGAATAAACCGCTAGATTCTAGCCTGGATTTCAACCAGGCGTGCATGTCGAACCGGTGCTTCATGGCTGATCAGTGTTGTTTACCCCATCCCCATTTTGGTTAAGTTTTCATATTTAGTTTAACTAAAAATGTAATATGTGGTATGTTTAGTGGTTGTGTTTTAGCTTAAACTGGAGATGTTTATATTAAGTTTTAATATAATAATAATAATTAGTTATCCTCTAAAGTTTGAATGCAGAAAAACTACATAAACACAATGTATGGCCCTAATCCCGGGAACACTTACGGTTGGACATTCATAGCATAAAAATTAATAAATGTAACATTCGCAGCGGAAAACATAAATTTCATTAACATTATAGTTGTATCAAAACATCGTGTCATTTCCTTTAAACATCAAAAACTGTATAATGCAAACATCATTCCCAAAAATATGGATGCCAGACTTGAACTATCCTAGTAGTTTCCATGTCCATGCCTACACCTCCTCAGCATCATCAACTACCTGCCAACTATTATGCATACAAAGTCAGTGATGCTGAGTGAGTTCTAATTTCTATAATAAAATACTTTATTTTCATTCATTACGTTCCAGTTTTCATTATCATTATCTTTCTCTTTCGTTACATAATACTTTACTCATATATATAGCTTACCAAGTAAAGACATATTGTAAAACTTTATCATTTTGAAAATGGTTAGAACACAAGATAACATAAGACATATCATAGTAGGTCGCGTGAGAACTTAGCTCACGCTAGAACATCAACTCGCATGAAAACCTACATATCGCACGAGAACATACATCTCGCACGAGATCTTACCAAATTTGAAAACCCTTACAACCCATATTATCTAATTCGCGCAAGAACTTATCGATTTCCCGCCAAAACCAAACTTATCGAGTCTAAGGCTGGAATATCATACTTATCATCATAAACAACATCATCACAAGCATAAACAAGCATTTTAGTATGCATAAGAGCCCCAAAATGTAAAAAGTTGCATAAAAAGGGGCTAGAAACTCACCTCTTGAAGATTCTAACACCAAACCAACTTTCCCGAGAGCTTTTTGAACAAACACTACAAATTCATGCATTTTATTCATCAATAATCCATTCTTAGTAGATAGCACGAGTTACTACACGAGTTACATACCTTAAACACTTCAAATCTTCACTTTCTCTTTCTATTATGTGGCTTTCTCTCTCTAGTAGCAGCACTTCTTGCTCAAAAATAGGAACAAACTGGTGTTTTTACCTATTTATAAGATCCCATCTTCTTGCCTCGGTTCTCAAGCAAGAACTCTTTTTCGCGTGAGAACTTCTCCTTCTTTCGTTTCCTTGGAAATTTTGGGGTGTTACAAACAAATAAGTCATATCTATTTTTATATCATCACAAACAATAATATACTATAAATAGAAAACATGCCATACAAATGTGAACCACATTACATTGTATGCATGACATATAATTCATCTGCTATAAAACATTTGAATTTTAAACAAGTTTCTTGTAAATATGATTCTTGTAAGACCAATGACATGTTTTGAGCCAGTTTTCATAATAACATACAAATTACCACTCCATAATCCAGATCAATATGACCACCATTATGAGGCCACATGCTTTCCCTAGACACCGGTAATTCCAAATTCTCTTCTTGTCTGGTATGTTGCCAATATAATATATATTGTAGAAAACATATAAAGTAAGTTTCAAACACAACCACAATTCTGTAAACATCACAATGAATGAAGAAAGAATCACCACACGTATTTGGATGACATTTGTATGGAAAGAATATATGTATTTCTAATGTCTCCAAACAAATTTGGAAAAGGTACCCATTTTCATCATCATTAGTTATAGGTGTATATACCTACATATGTGTTAGAAGTAGTTAATTAGTATGTTATTTATATACGTAGCACTACATACTATGAAAAAGCCGTATCCACCTCCCATAAAGGAGGACATAAGCTGCTTGTACTATCGCCATATTGGTTAGCATTAATAGATTGTTGAAATAAGTCCCAAAACTAAGAAGGAATAATTGTCCAATGATCATGTCCAGGCAACTCTCCCGTTCTTGTTATTTCATTAGAGCGCCAAGCCATAAGTTTGTTTTCCCAAACACGAACATACTATAAATAAAAGTAGATTTTTTTTAAAAAAATAGCGTATTCAGAGATGGATGATTGAGAAGAGTGGTTTTTCTCTTTGACTTTTAACATTATGTGTACCCGCCCCCGACATGGGTGGGTTCTTAGCTCAGTCAACGCATTAGTGGTGGTGCCACATCCAACTCAGAATTCGCCCCTGCCATGGGCGAGTTCTCGAAAACCCAAAATTATTTTTTAAGTTTTATGATTTTTGTGTGTCGGAGGGATGTACATTAGACGAGAACTCGCCCTTTGTAAGGGCGGGTTATTGAAAAAATAAACCCTATAAAACCGCTCACCGGTTATACCACATCCATTCACAAAATAAAACCACTTATACCACATACATTCACAAAATAAAACCACTTATACCACATACATTCAAAAAATAAATTTAAACATGTCTCAACCTTATTTCTTACAATTATTTTGGGGTGGTGATATTTTATTCAAAAATATGAATATTATATGTGATGGTTCTACTAGAAGTTCAACAATTATTCTTCATAACAGAGTGTCATACGAAGAATTTGTTGATTTCATTTTTATTCATCTTCAGGTTCAAAAAGAGTATTATAATTTGAAATTGAAATTATATTACTCATATGGTGGTTTCACTCAAAGATGAAATTTTCAATGACTCAAGTTTAAAAGTCTTGTATTATTTGGGATAAAATGTCATAAATTTTCGAAGAAATGTTTATGTTATCATTGAGAAGAAAATGTTTGTCCAACAATCCAATTATATGGATCTTCTACGCGATTTCTCTGTGTGGGAGACACCCGAACAAACAATTGCTTCTTTTCAAGGCAATGCAAAATCACATGATTATTAAATCGGTCCATCAAGAAATTCGAACTGTGGATATGTTGATAGCATGACGATGAAAACTGAGGTTTTGATAAGTCAGATGATAATATTTCACATAGCAGTGAAGATACTGAACTCATCCCGTCCCATGAAGAATCTAGTGATGATAATAACAATAGCCATGAAGTTCTAAACCATTATATTTTTGGGGTTAATTCAGAATCTTATGGGGAGGTGACCTATTCTGAAGATCCTTAGGAATTAAGAGTCAAAAGAAATCCATGTTGGCATGTAATTTAATATGAAAAATGAAGCGATACATGCAGTGTGGTTATGGAATCTTGCACATAACAAGGAGGCAATAGTAGTTGAAAGTAAATGTTCAAGATGGAGAGCAAAATGCTACAACACTAGCCCTAGTTACAACAATAATCTTCATAATGGTCATCCATGTAAATGGTATGTGTATGCTTCTAAGAACCACGATCATCACATATGGAGAATTACAAGATGGATACACAACTGCTTTGGTACTATTATTGGTAACAACAATCAAAATTTCAAATATAGAGATATTGTTACCTGTATCATCCACTTTGTTCCTAAAGATATTGGTTTTTCCATCAAGCAAATTCAAGCACATTTAAAAGACACACTGAATGTTGATGTTTCATATAATAAAGCTTGGTGAGCTCGAAAAGCTGCTATTGAAAGTATTTACGGTAGCTGGGATAGTAACTTTGAGCAATTACCTACGTATATCAACGCATTACAAGAGACAAACCGTGCTAAGGTGGAATGATTATATCATCCGACTGGTACAACTGAATATTATACATTTAAATATGTGTTTTGGGCATTCGGTCTGGTAATCAAGGCATTTAAGTATTGTCAACCAGTAATATCTGTTGATGTCAACTAGTAATGCCGGTAACTTATGCAATTGTAGATGAAGATACGGTAGACAGTTGGAGTTGGTTTTTCCAACAAGTTTGGTCACATATTGCAGTTCACCACAATTCAAGTGGTTCGGGAAAAAAGTTGTTTGTTATTTTCTATAGGCAAAAAGGAATTATTCGTGCAATGAATAGTCTTGAGTAGTTGAAAAATAATGGTATCCCTCGATTTTGTCTTCGACATGTTCGAAGTAACCTCATGCAAAAGTCAAGGTTTCTAGCTTAAAAAAGCTATGTTGGTCTATTGGAAGCACCGCCCAACAAAGTTAATATAACTATTGTGTAAGTCAAATGACAAGCATAAATCCAGAAGCATGGGTAAAGAGAGTAAATGGATGATTCTTCATGATAAAAATCATCATTGGTGGGGTAAACGACGACTAACATTTCAGAAAGCTTCAACAATACGCTACGAGGGGTCAGGCTTATGCGAATAAATGCTATTACTAATTGTACCTTTGAGAAGACAGTCGAACAATTCAGAAAGCACACTAACATAGAAACCAACTACAATACGGCGTTACCCCCGCGCACCTGGTGTTTGTTTCATGCATGTGATATTAACTTGCAAGAACATATCATAACAGAGTTTGATTACAGAGAGGCAAGGTATAGAGTTTTTCAAAGGTACAAACAAATGAAGTTGGTAGAAATGATTATACTATGGAATACAAAAACAGAAATTGCACGTGTGGTAAATGGCAAATGTAAAGATTCCCGTGCTCACATGCAATTCCAGTTTGCCGCCATGGAGGTGAATCACCTCATAACATTGTTCAGGAGGTCTATACTACTCTCGCTTATCAAGAACGGTATAATGGTCATTTTTACCCATTTCATCACCCTAATTCTCGAAAGAACACGGGTTGGAGGATTAGAGGAGATCCATCAAAAATCACCACATCACGAGATAAGAGATGCACGAGAAAGATACACAACAAGATGGATGTTCATCATTCAGATGCACCTGTTGTACACAGATGTTCCATATGTAGACAAACCAGTCATAACATGAACACTTGTCCAAACTTACATTCGTAAGAAGATTTTTCCTTTAGTAATATTTGATGTTTATCGGTTATTGTTGTTTAAGTATTAGGATTATTTGATGTTTTATCAGTTATTGTTGTATAATATTTTATTATTTGATGTTTATCACTTATTGTTGTTTAAGTATTATTTTATTATTTTGTTTATATTATAATATATAAATATTACTTATATAAATAAATATATTATTCATAAAAAAGCACCTATAAATACCACTAACTCTTTCATTCATCATACCACATTTTCTCCAACATCTTCCATCCACTTATTTCATTTTTTCATTCACAACCCATAGAAATGCCATACCGACCCGGTAAAGAACCAGTTCATGAACTCCGATCGAAGAGTTCAATTCTACAAAAAAGTTGAGGCACCTTAAGAAGCAACATGAATCATCTTTGTTAGATGTAACAAAAAACATGCCGGTGCAAGTAAACCTCAACAAAACCCACCACTAAACCATCAACAAGACCCACCACATCATGTATGGTCATTTTTAATTGAAGATGAAGAAGAATCTAAGAACTGGTCAAAATATGCTATTAATTCTACAACAACTGGGACGTACCATATTGTGTTTCGGCTCTATTTGGTGGTAGTTGGCTTGGGAAGGAATTTTGGGGTACTCTTTTAGGCTACTAACATGACGGTCGTCTTTCTCCATTGGTAAAAATCTTATAAGTATAATAAATTACTTTTATAAAATTTATTAGATGTCAACAATTTATTTCACAACATATAGAAGGTTGGGTTTAACGAATGATGCCGATGAGACGTTAAAAGCTCGCGAAATTTAGACCATTAGGGTTGAATGCACAATTTTACCACCACAGTTTTGAGATGAATTATGCGTATGGAAAGATGTCAAGCTGGTCAAATATGCTAACGGAAGTGATAAGTTGTACCCCCTATTTTGGGAGGTGCAATATACTTATGTTCCAACACATATCAAAGCTGTAGAAGATTGGTTACTTGTCCGAATCAACTTGTATACAATGGGGATGCTTCAGTATTGGTCAAATAACTTATATTGTTAACTATATCATGAGTTGGTTATTCCAATTTTAGATTTTATTCCCTGTAATTTTTACCGTTTGATGGAACAAATTGGTTACTGGAAATAACATTATACTGGACCATTTATTCATCCTGATAAAAGGGTTGACATGACATTCACAACCAGTGAGGAGTACTTGCCTAAAGATGAGGTGACCTTGGTGGTGACTCAGGTGTTTTTGTTTGTATAATGCAAAAGCTAGTCAAAGGAAAAACCTTAAGTATGGAAGGAGATTTTAAAGACACTTGTGGAAGATATCAACGTTATATGGCAAAAGAGTTTTATCAGTATCGTTATACATATACTCATCGTAAATGGTCCACAAAAAAGACAGTCAAATGCAATATTAGTTGTTTAGGACAATATTGCACTCGCTTGACCTCTAGTCATACATATGGGGCATGTCAGACCCAGTAGTACTACCCAAGATTTCCCGCTAGTTTCCTTAATTAACAATTCGAAAGTGTAAGAACTTTCAATGGTATATCACACTATGTTATACTATACACAAGTTATTATAGTAAAGTGTTTGTAAAAAGTATGCTATCTCCCAAAAAAAGAGTGTACAAAAGTGGGGCATTGAACTCACGTGGTGGGTAAACCAACAATATAAGCGAAGCTAACGGTGAGTGGAAAGACAACCCATCAAAGGTTACCTAGAACACGTGATTACAAAAGTACGTGTAACCAGAAAAGCTTAACAACCCTAAGTGCCCAAACAACATATAAAAAACAATGGCACATTTGACCTAGTTGACCCGTTTGACCTGTTGGTGACATGTTAATTGAAATTTTGTTTGATCAAGTATAGTAACTCATTACCCATGATTATTATACAAGCTATTCATGTATGCCACATTATGAATCTTAAGTTCTATCAAGATCACCATACCAACGTAGATTATCATATAACACATGCAAATCTCAACCAATCATCATGCTTAACATAAATATAATTAAATCACAACTAAAAAATACACATTTAGTTTAATCATGCAAAACATGCCATGTGAAGCCACTCACAACTTCACATCCTAAACCCTACCAATCCTATTAAGTAGGGGCCTTAGATTCGCACACGTGTATGATGTTCATAATCATATTTCTCATGATGATTCATACTAATCAAATACATTAACATACATAACAATAACCTACTACAATCCCAAACATGATTCCATAACTTTCTAATATAACGTCATCACTTGCATAGTATTTCATAAAACCTAGATTTCCCAAATAACCCATCAAGCATCCAAATGACCCAATTAACGCATTCTAACACATTATCAACAAGCATTCTAGCAAGATCTTAACACCATATACATGCCCAATTTAAAATATCAAATGATTCATATCAATAAAGTTTCCCTTTCGGGAAAGTAACATCCAACAACCAATCTATCATCCAATTCAATCATGATTCATCAATTTTATACCTAATATAGCTCATATCAATCATCTAAGCATAACAAAACATCAACAATTCATCAAATTCCTAATTCTCATGAACAAAAGTTGCTACTTTTAGTAATGTATAAACAACACGTTGATTCCATGAAATTCTTGCATAATCCACATAAGCTAGCATCAATACAAAACAACTAACATCATAGCATCATCAAATCATATCAATTTTGACTTCTTCAATGTTAATTGCACTAGGGTTGTTCTTGAATCAAAAACTATGAAAAAGCTTGTTAAAACTCACCTTAAATCATGTAATGATCAATGATTATGCTTGATACAATGTTGTAATGATTAAAATAGCCCAAAATCATATGTTCATGTTGAAAGCTTGAAATCGCAAGGGGTGGGGGGTCCTTGAGGTGGTTTCGGCCGAATGGGGGGTTTGGGGAGGGGCTAGAGTTTTAGTTTTAGTTTATATATGGTAAGTATTTCTTGATTAACCCCTTATTGTTTTATAAATTATAAAAGTAACTTTTTTTATACTTTTAAATAATTTTAGTCACATAACACATGAATTATATTTAATAATCAACAATTTTTTTATAATCCATTTATTAAACACACACATGAAATCATATATCACACGCAGTCACATTATAAAGTGAAATCTGTAAATAATATTTAACATCCATGATTCACAGAACCAAATATTAATAATCAACATTATTAGTTAAGTTATTATTTGTTAACCAATATTAATCATTATTAAGTAGCCAACGTTCAAAGACAACTAGTGTGTGCTCAAGACACGTGTATGCAAGACCTAACGGAACTAATGGAGTTCGTAACAGAAAATTATCAGATGTCACAAATATATATAATAAAATGTTGTTATTATGTATGTTCTTATTATATTTATGTTCTACTATGTGAGAGCTTCACAATAAACCAAATCATGTCCAAGATAGAGCTAATATGAATGAGATATTGATGCTCAAAGTTGGGGGTTTGAAAATATTACAATTGTCAATATTCATCAAATGTGAAATAATGGGTGGAGACTCGTCGTACATAGGACGATGGTCAAAGCTTGAAGTGATATATAAATGTTAGCTTACATTATTTCTTATTTCCTTTAGTAAGAGACACTATTAGGGACCCAAAATGTGCAACGCAACCAAACTCGCACATGCTCACATGGCTTGTGCAATGGCCGTAATGTGGCCCTTTGACAGAACACATTGCATTTTGCACACTCTTATAATCGTGAATCGCTTGAGATGCCTTTATGTTTTTTAGTAGGTTTGTGTGCCACTATAGTGCAGGGTGAGTGGGAATCAAGCCATCTAGGACTGCAAGTCTAGCTGCACTAAGTTGGGATACATCTAGCAGGTTCGTCCAACAACCCAAGGTTATGGTTTGTCAGCAAACCAAGTGTTTCATGAGTGTCACGACTAAGGAGAGCCAATGATAAGCTCCCCTAGGACAATATGTTAGGGATTACAGCAGCTAGAAGCAGGACCTTCATGTAGGAGGTCAGCAGCTCCTCCGTGAAGTTCGTGCATGCAGCGGTTGAGTTGCTGGTTTAGGTCTAGGACTCGCACGACTACATTCTTGAAGGTCTTGTGGATAGGTTTTTTGGTTTCGCAGTTATTGCAACCCATATATCATTAAATCCGTTTCACTTATGGGGGAATTTGAAAATAGAAAGTTTGAATATTTCAAACAATTATTAAAACTACACTGAGGATGTTTATGATTATATTCACTCTACTAGGTGTGGAAAGCAATATTTATACATGAATAAATTACATCATGCAGACACAAAGGATTTGAAATTACAAAGTAATTATGTAATATCCCCCATCAAGCTAGAGAGTGGAAAACCAAGGCAAAGCATTTAGGTAAATATATCTGCCACTTGGAGCTTGGTTGGAATAAATTTAGTTTGTAATTTTTAATGCATGTGAAAGGTGTATATATTTTTGATAAGATTTTTTGCATAGATTTAGTTTTACATGGTTTTCACTTATACTAAACTACACACACAAAAGGCAAGTGTATCTGTCGTGTTGTAATATAATATTGGTAAGAACCGAGTATCATTCTATGACACACCGGGCCTACTCAACAACCTTTACAATTGAGTATCAGATTGGGTTTTGTTTTGAGAAAATGATTAGTTGCATTGATGTAACCAAATTTTTTTGGGTTTTTTAAAAATAATTAAAAATAATAGTAAAAGTAAAATTAAGACTTTTGGGTCATAAAATAACTAATTAGATTACACTTATGTAACTGTGGTGAATATCATGGTGTGATTAAATATATAATTTTAAGTAGTTATGTTATTGTTTATAAATGTGAGCCAAGGCGGATTTCTTGTCTGCCATCTCCACAGTGACAAGGGCACCAACATCGAGTAACTTACAATGCTAATCCTCCAGGCCAATAGTAATGTAGGTTAATCTCATGTAACCTTACAACATATGAGTTCTAAAAAGATAACTTAATGTTAGAAAGAAAGATCAAGTTCTTTTCTTAACATACCATTAACTTTAGAAAATGATAACAATTAGTGTAGATTTCTTAGACTAATAAAAGGGAACCCGCAAATGATCCGAAAGCTAAAGTTATATGATTTATAATAACCATTTCTAGTTCATTAGCCATAGATTTGTTATGAATACCGGTTTTATGAATGAAAGCTAGTTCATACGTTTTTCAACCTTCTATGACATTCACAATTACAAACCATAAGTTTATAACTTCCCGTTTAAATGTAGATGCTACCATCAAAAGTTTACCCAAGGTTACCATAACATCAATATAACATAAATCACATCATTAGTTCATCACAAATTATATAAGTTTCATCCAATTAGGATGATAATAAGAGTTTAGCTCATAATGAGCTTGAACATAACAAAAAACAACATAGAAGATAAATATGAAATCATTGGTGAAATGGAACAATCAAACCGCTGATCCATAGTGGATGATGTTTAGATAATCCCGAGTTTCTTCCAAGTGTTGTATGCACCTCCCGAGCCTCCCAAAGGTCTTTAAGCCTTGATTCTCGAGAGAAATCAGCAAGGTAACCCTCTACCAAAAGCTCTCCTTAAAGTTGCAAATAAGCTCCTATTTATAGGCTTTCTAGAGTGTTTAAGAACGGCCCTATGCCTAAAAGGCACGACCCCGTGCTAGTATAATGCTTACAAAAATTGGTCGGTCGTACGTGCAAAGTGTGTCGGGTACTGCATCGTGACTGATGGGTCATGACCCCATGATTGGGGTGGGTCATAGCCCCATGACTCGTGGGTCACGGCCCCGTGGCTCGTGGGTCACAGCCCCGTGACTCGTGGGTCATGGCCCCGTGACTACTTTTGAGTGACAGTACTTTTTGTCCTATTAGATGTCCAATCATTGGGGTGTGCTAATTTAAGCACGAGGGTGTGTTTCAGGCTGGTCATGGGGGCGTGCTTAATGAGGCACAGTCCCATGTTTGGACTTTAAAGCTCGGTTGTCATCAAATTCTTGTTAAGTATGCTCCTTTTGTCCATCTTGACCTTTTGAACACCCGAAAACACAACTTAACATTTCTAAGTTCATTTTCATCATTTTAAGGAAGATATTTAGGAATAATTGATGTGCTTTTGAAAGGTTTTCTATGTATAATTTAGAGCACATCAATTTTACAAAAGCAACAAGCTCACCGAATGAAGTGATAATCGAGGTCTATACATTTGGCATATTTTTGAGAGACATGGTTTTGAGTAACAACACAGTGATTATCACACAAAAGAGCAGGGCAACCCGGTGGAAAAGCATGAAGTATGTGTAACAAGTGAGTGCTTCGGATTATTTCAACAACAGTATTAGCCATGGCCCGGTATTCAAAATCATAGTTGGAGCGGGAAATAACGGGTTGTTTCTTTGAACTCCATGAAACAAGGTTACGGCCCAAAAATATAAAATAAGCATAATTGGATCTACGTGTTTCAAAGCATCATGCCCGGTCAGCATTGGAGTATAAAAGGATGTCTATGTTATTTGGTTTAGAGAATGATAGGCTAAATGTTTAAGTGCCTTTGATGTACCGCAAAATACGCTTGACTTCTTGGTAATGTAGAGTAGTTGGTGCTTTAAGGAATTAACTAACTTAATTCATAGCATAAGAGATGTCCGGCCTAGTTATGGTTAGATATTGTAGGGATCCAACAATTGAACGATAATGTGTGGGATCATCATATGGTTCCCATTGGTGATAAAAGTGACATTTGTTACTAATGGAGTGTGAGCCGGTTTAGCATCCAACATGCGCGTCCTTCCGAAGTTTTCTTTGGTATATTTAGATTGATTCAAGAATAACCCAGTGGAGGTGTAAGTAACCTCTAGCCCAAGAAAGCAGTTGAGTTTCCCCAAGTATTTGATAGCAAATATGGTATGTAGTTGTAACACCCGGAAATTTAAAAAAAGAGAGAGAAAAGAAAAGAAAAGAAAACTAAGGGAGCAAAATGGTTTTATTTCAAAAAGCAAGGGTTAAAAAGTGTACAAGAGCCAAACCGGACCATAATGGGGTTTAAAAAGAAGATATGGCCGCCCATACTTACTCTCCCATACACTCAACATACGACTTTAGAGAGAGTAAAAGGACTCCCACCGGTTCTAGTGGGTGAAAGTAGAAGAAATCTTCAAAAAAGTGCTAGAACTCCGGGTTGCTGTCGGGGTTTGTGGTATTTTATTCGAAAGCTATTTAAGGTGAGTTCTAGATCCCCTCTTTTACATGTTTTCTACTTGTTTGGGGCTGATATGTATATTAAACTAATGTTTCTAAACCAAACTATGATTTTCCATGAAAATACTACTGTTTATGAAAGATGAAGGTTTTCTTTTAAGATCCTATGATGTTGAATGGTTGTTTGTTATGTTTTAAGTGTGTAACTGATAGATCCATGAACTTGTTGCCTGCTATGGTCATCAGCTCTTCGCTATGGACACTTGAGCACTGATGACGTGTCTGCTGTGGAGACTTAGGAATTTAGACTATCCGCTGTGGACAATGGATGTCCACTGTAAACATTTTTATATGCATGCACGTCTGCTGTGTACCCTTTAGGTACTTTTAGACTGTCCGCTGTGGACTTGGCTGTCCACTGTGGACACATATATATTTTTAGTCATCCGCTGTGGGCATACTTTGAATTTTATTCATGCATTTTGAACACTTATGTTTGCAAATCTTCTGAAGTTTAGATTTCTTCTAAAGCTAAGTTTTATTCCGAAGCTTAGTTTTCTTCAAAAGTTATTTCTTCCGAAGGTTATTTCTTCCGAAGGTTGTTTCTTCTGAAGGTTGTTTCTTTCGAAGGTTGTTTCTTCCGAAGGTTGTTTCTTCTGAAGCTTGTTTATTCCAAAGCTTTTTTCTTCCAAAGCTTGTTTCTTTCGAAACTTGTTTTCTTCCGAAGCTTATGATTGCCTTAGGAAGTATTAGTTTTAGTATTGTGTTTGCTAGTTGATAGTTAGCATAAGTTCAAGGGCTTAAATTGCATGTTTGATTCTTTTCTTATGTGCTGCTATTATGAATATTAATATTTCATGTTATGTATTATGATGTGACTTTACGTGGCATGATATGTATACGTACGTAAAGTATTATGAAATGAAAGTGAAAGATAATGATAATGAAAAGTGGAACGTAATGAATGAATGAAAGTCTTGCAAGCAAATGAATGGAGGTTCATGGCCATTGGGTTGTTAGCTCAACTATGTGTGGTTTAACTAACCCATAAGGATGCAAACATGGGGGGTCAGTCTTTGTGATTGATCAAGACATACAAAAACGGGATCCTTTTCGCTTGACCCCAAGACGTTAGTTGCTTCGTAGACAATGATATTATCTAGATGTATGTATGATGTATGATCACGTACGAAAGTAAATGAAATGTTCTAAAAAAGGTAAAGTATTTTATTATATAAACTAGAACTCACTCAGCAATACTGACTTTTTATATGCATATCAGTTGGCAGGTAAATGATGCAGCTGAGGAGTGCAGGCATGGATGAGATAGCTACTGGGACGATCCGAGTCTGGCATTCTAGATTTTGAGACAATGCTTGTAAATGTCAAGTTTTTGTGATGCAACTATAAGAACAATGTTTGGTCATGTATTTACAAATTATGTATGAAAAGTTTAAATTCCGCTGCAAATGTCATGTTTTTAAACGTTTTACGCTATGAATGACCAACTATGAGTGTTCCCGGGATCGGGGCTTTACAAGTTCGTATCAGAGCCAAAGTTTAAGAGAACTAGGTAAATTATTTTCAAAACCTAAACTTAAACTAAAAATGGGACCAAATGGAAGGAATGCCAGTCCTAGTAGCTACATGCCTGCAGGTAAAGGTTTTATACAAATATTTTATTTATGTTAATGGAAAAAGGAATTATATGCGTGTGTTATGTGATTGATGTGCTTTGAGTAGATTTGGATACTGATGTAGTTAGGATAGGAAATGCTTGGGAAATAAAGAGTAAAGTAAGTGGCTAATCACAACTGCCACTGTAATTAGAGACTTACTATACTTGACATAATCTGAGCTATTACCTTGAATGACCATGTTGATGTTTGAATCTTATAGTGTTTAGAGATGGCTAGTGGTAGATCTTCAAAGGCTTCACGAGGTGGAGGTCATGGTGGACGTGGTGTTGGGCCGTGTGTCACGAGGAACAGGGCTAAGACTGCTGAAACGGCTCTTGAAGAGCCTGAGCTTCATCACCATGAAGGTGGTGATGAGAGTGCTAACCTATGGGCCTCAGTGAAGGAGGCAGTAATGGGGGAAGTTGTGACATCCGGTAATTTTCCGTTACCAAACTCCGTTAGTACCGTTAAGTCTTGCATACACGTGTCGTGAGCACACACTAGTTGTCGTTGAACGTTGGTGACTTAATAATAATTAATAATGTTAAATAGATAATAATTTAGCTGATGACATGATTATTAAGTTGTGCTTATGTGCATACGCGATTTAAATATTAAGTGTGAATTTTATCGCGTAATGTGGAAACGTGTTATATTATTTCGTGTGTTTTGTGGCTAATGAAAATTATGCATGGTTATTATTAGTGATTAATAATATTTGTGTTTAGTAATTAAAAACCATTTAAAAAGTGTTTAAAAGAGTAATCTTTTTATAAAATACAAATTACAAGGTTTAAATGGTAAATATACTAAATTAATTTACAAAATACAAAACCCTAATCTCCTAAACACCCCATCGGCCGCGACATTCCCCTTCACACACAAAAACTTGCGGATTTCAACTAGAACAATCAATTGTGCTTCGGTTTGGATCGAATATAAGGATTACAACACGTTAGAAACTTCAATTCCTAGCCAATACGTGATTAAAGGTTAGTTTTTTTGTGTTTTTTCATGGTTTTGATGTTTGGGCCGAAACCCTGGTCGACTTTATGCTTGGATGTAGATTTCTTGATGGTTTGATGAATGTATAATGTTAGGTAGATAGTATTGTTGATGGTTTACGTGGTTTATGCAAGAAGTTCACGGTTTTGATGCGTTGTTCATACATTACTATGAATAGAAACTTTATTGCATGAAGTTGGTGAATTGATGATGAATTGATGATGATATGGTGTTTATGATGTTGTATGAATGTTAAAATGATGATGATTATGCTAGAAATCCAATAATTGATCTTGTAGTTCATACCTTACAGTCAGCTTCAATCGCGAAATCACTATGATTATTACTTGTGAATTTAGACTAGCTTCTAATTCATGCACTCTTATATTTTACTCTTATATTTTATACTGTTACAGTCATGTTTTACTTAAACTCTTGAACTCACCAACCATTTTGTTGACTCTTTTAGTATGTTATTCTCAAGTTGAGGTTACCATTGCCTAGGAGCACGTGCACGGGTCAGCATCATTGTAGTTGTCAGCATGATTGAAATTTTGTATTTGGTTTGATTGTTAAACATTTAAGTCTTTGTTGGTACTACTTTGGGCGCGTGTGTTTGCGCATTTTACATTTTGTTACTTTACTTTGGTTATTCTGGTTTATTAAATGCTTCTACATTATTCAAGGTTAAACTCTGTCTTTGGGTGTTTGTTCATATAGAGTCATTCTGAGTAACTAATGACTGAGATCCTGGTATGTCACACGCCTCACGGTAAAACTCCGTATGTGGATTTTGAGGGTGTGATAGAAGTTCATCAAGCCATGCAGACGATTCTGTCATCTGTGGTGACGGAGGTTATTAGAGCCGTAAGAGAGGATGAAAGGAAAGAGAAGGAGGAGAAGAGGAAAACCGTTAGGAGAGAGGGCGAGGAGAGAGGTTCAGGGGAAAGAGATCAACCAAAGACTGAGATGGTTGTCTCTAGTGACGATGATAAAGAGGAAACCGTGCAGGAAACCGTAGAGGGGTGCAACTATGGGGCATTCCAGAGATGCAAGCCCTAGAGTTTTGATGGGAATGGGAATGTTGCTGCTACTCAATGATGGGTGAGGGAAATAGAGGTTGTGTTGGATATCAACGAGTGCAAGGAGGACCAGAAATTGAAGTTTGCTACCCATTCGTTTGTGGACTCGGCCTTATGCTGGTAGGATAACATTGTCCAGGCTGAGGCTAGCAGAGCAATTGGAAGAATAGATGGAGTGAACTAAAGAAGCTAGTGATTGAGGAGTTTTGTCCTCACAAGGAACTTGACAAGATTGAGAGAGAGTTCATGCAGTTGGAGGCGGGTACCATGACACACTAGCAGTACACGACTAAGTTCAATAAAATGGCGAGGCTGGTGCCATACCAGGTGACACCCGTGTCACGAAAGATCAAGAGATACATCCAAGGTCTGCCGGTGGATATCTGTAGACATCTTATTACCGCCTGGCCAGGCACATATAGGTTGGTGGTAGATCTGGCAGGGAGACTGTATGATGAAAGGGAAGAGGTGGAAGTAGTGGAGGTGAGTAAGAAAGTTGGTGGTGACAGAAACCGGAACGGGAAACGATTTGGCAGTGGTGGTTTCACTCCAAAGAACAAAAAGGCAAGGGTGGATGATCGAAGGGTGGTGACGGCAGGTACAGGGACGAGGATGTGTAATAAGTGTGGGAAAGAGCATGTGGGGGAGTGTAAGTGGGGATCGAACATCTGCTTCAAGTGTGGGAGGCCTGGTCATATGGTGAGAGATTGTGGGGTTATAAGATGTTCTAACTGTGGTGAAGAGGGCCATCTGAGCAGGGATTGCAAGAAGCCGAGGGCTGAGAACTCCAGGGCGAGGAAAGGGATCGAGAAGAAGAAGGAAGGGTAGAGGGATAAAGCCAGGGCATTCACTATGACCCAAGACAAGGCTAGGGTGGACCCTAAGGTTATGTTAGGTACTTTCCTAGTAAACCAAACTGGTGCCTCTGTGCTTTTTGATTCTGGTGCTAGTAGGAGTTTTATTTCTGCTGCCTTCTGTGATAGGTTGCCCATTAGGAGTAGGATGATTGATGAGCCTTTTGATGTAGAAACTGCCATTGGTAAGTCTACCAGGATTTCTGATATGGTAGAAGACTGTGACATAGAATTAGAAGGCCATAGGTTCTCTGCTCGGTTGTTCGTGATGCCATTAGGCGTATTTGATGTAGTCCTAGGTATGGATTGGCTTGTAGCCTATGAGGCAAACATTGTGTGTCGAAAGAAGATGATTCTATTGACCGCGCCCGATGGGAGTTTGGTAATGATTTACGGTGATAGAGTCAGTATGGTCCCGAAGGTAATTTTGATGGTTGTGGCAGAGAAGTGTATGAGGTATGGATGTGGTGCCTATCTGGCTTATGTGAAGGATGTGGATGCGTCAGTACCACGATTTCTGATGTACCGATTGTGTGTGACTTCCTAGACATGTTCCTAGAAGATCTATCAGGTGTGCCGCCTGATCGCGAGGTTGAGTTCCAGATCGATAAACTGGTGCCCAACCTGTTGCTTAGGTGCCGTATCATCTAGCTCCCTCTGAAGTGAATGAATTGATGACTCAACTGCAAGAGTTACTGGATAAGGGGTTCATTCGACCTAGTATCTCTCCATGGGGTGCTCCGGTCTTATTTATAAAGAAGAAGGACGGTAGTATGAGTATGTGCATAAATTACCATGAGCTGAACAAGTTGACGGTAAAGAATCGGTATCTATTACCTAGGATTGATGACTTGTTTGATCAGCTCTAAGGTGCCAGTTGGTTCTCGCGAATAGATCTCCGATCTGGTTATTATCAACTAAAGGTGAAGGAGCAGGATATCCCAAGACGGCTTTTCGTACGCGTTATGGACACTATGAGTTTCTCGTTATGTCTTTTGGCTTAACCAACGCACCGGTCGCTTTTATGGATCTAATGAATTGGGTGTGTCGGCCTATGCTAGATAAATCAGTGATTATGTTTATCGATAATATTCTGATTTATTCGAAGAGCGAAGAAGAACATGTCGGTCACATTCGGGAAGTGCTGATACGCTTCAAAGGGAGAAGCTGTATGCCAAGTTCTCCAAATGCATATTCTGGTTGTGCAAGGTTTAGTTTTTGGGTCATGTGTTCAACCCAGAAGGGATCATGGTAGACCCAGCAAAGGTTGAGGCGGTGATGCAATTGTTGTCTTCAAAGACGCCATCTGAGATTCATAGTTTCTTGGGTTTGGTGGGCTAGGAGATTCATCCAAGACTTCTCGAAGATAGCTTCACTATTGACTAAGTTGACCCGTAAGGATGTGAAGTTTGTATGGGTTCTAGAGTAGGAGAATGCTTTCAAAGAGCTAAATATGAGATTGACTCAAGCTCCTGTCTTGACGTTACCAAAGGGAGCGAAGACTTGGTGGTCTATTCGGATGCTTCTTATTCGGGATTGGGTTGCTTGTTCATGCAATAGGGGAGGGTTATAGCCTATACGTCCCTACAGTTAAAGATCCATGAGGCTAACTACCCTACTCATGATTTGGAATTGGCGGCGGTGGTCTTTGCATTGAAGATTTGGAGGCATTACTTGTATGAGACGAAGTGCACTATCTTCACCTACCACAAGAGCTTGAAGTACTTTTTCGAGCAAAAGGTTCTCAATATGAGGCAGAGGAGGTGGTTAGAGTTGATCAAGGATTATGATTGTGAGATCCACTACCATCCGGGCAAGGTCAATGTGGTGGCGGATGCCTGTAGCCGAAAGGAAAGCCCAAGCCAATTCGGGTAAAGGCTTATCAGATGATCATGACCTCTTATATGATGAAGAAGGTTAACGAATTTCCGGATGAAGCACTGATGGAGGATCGGATTAACTCCGAGCGGATGAAGGGCCTAGTCGCGGAGTTGGGTGAGAACACTCTTGGTGTTAAAACCCGCTTCGGGTGGATGTGGATTCCTCGTTATGGAGATCTACGAGGGAAGATCATGGATGAGGCTCACAAGACTCAATACTCAATTCATCCCGGTGCTATAAAGCTGTATCAGGATATGAAGAAAGATTACTGGTGACCGGGAATGAAGCGCGACGTAGGGGAGTATGTGAGTAAGTGCCTTACCTGTTTGCAAGTAAAGGCGGAGCATCAGAAACCATACGGGAAGATCCAACCTCTGGATATACCCGAGTGGAAATGGGAGCACATCACCATGGACTTCATCATGAAGTTTCCGCATACGGCAAGGGGATACGATGCCATATGGGTGATCGTCGACCATCTGACGAAAAGTGCTCACTTTCTGCCGATCCGCGAGACGTACTCATCTGAGAGAGTTATGTTGAAGGTCTTTATGAAGCCAAAAAAGGATACACAGAAGTCGTATGCCGACAAGAGACGTAGACCGATCGAATTCAAGGTGGGCGATAGAGTTATGTTGAAGGTCTCGCCTTGGAAAGGGATCATCCATTCAGGAAGCGAGGAAAGCTAAACCCAAGGTATATAGGGTCTTTCCGAATCATTGCTAGAGTAAGAGATGTGGCTTACAAGCTAGAGCTACCCGATGAGTTAAGCGGAATTCATCTGATGTTCCATGTATCTCATTTGAGGAAGTGCTTAGCCGATGAGGATATGATCATGCCACTTGAGGACATCGAGGTGGATGAATGGCTTAATTATGTGGAGCATCCAGTGGCCATCATTGACAGAAAAGAGAAGAGGTTAAGGAATAAAGTGGTCCCACTTGTGCGAGTACAGTGGAGACATAAGAAAGGGTCCAAGTCTGCATGGGAGATTGAGGAAGAGATGAGATGGCACTATCCGCAGCTGTTTGAGGAGTGACAGGTTTTGGGGACGAAGCCTATATAAGGGGGGTGGACTTGTAACACCCAGAAATTCTAAAAAAAAAGAGAGAAAAGAAAAGGGAGCAAACAAGATTTATTTCAAAAAGCAAGGGTTGAAAAGTGTACAAGAGCCAAACCGGCCCATAATGGGGTTTAAAAAGAATATATGGCCGCCCATACTTACTCTCCCATACACTCAACATACGACTTTAGAGAGAGAAAAAGGACTCCCACCGGTTCTAGAGGAAGAAAGTAGAAGAAATTTTCAAAAAGGTGCTAGAACTGCAGGTTGCTCTAGGGTTTGTAGTGTTTTACTTGAAAGCTGTTTAAGGTGAGTTCTAGATCCCCTCTTTTACATGTTTTCTACTTGTTTGGGGCTGATATGTATACTAAACTGATGTTTCTAAACCAAACTATGATTTTCCATGAAATACGACTGTTTATGAAAGATGAAGGTTTTATTTTAAGGTCCTATAATGTTGAATGGATGTTTGTTATGTTTTAAGTGTGTAACTGAATGATCCATGCTAAGATTGGATTGTAGGTGTCCACTGTGGACACTTGAGCACTGATGACGTGTTCGCTGTGGACACTTAGGCATTTAGACTATCCGCTGTGGACAATGCATGTCCGCTGTAAACATTTAAGTATGCATGCACATCCACGGTGTACCCTTTAGGTACTTTTAGACTATCCGTTGTGGACGTGGCTATCCACTGTGGACACATATATATTTTAAGTCATCCGCTGTGGGCATACTTAGCATTTTATTCATGCGTTGTGAACACTTATGTTTGCAAATCTTCTGAAGCTTAGATTTTTTCCGAAGCTAAGTTTTCTTTCGAAGCTTAGTTTTCTTCCGAAGGTTATTTCTTCCGAAGGTTATTTCTTCCAAAGGTTATTTCTTTCGAAGCTTGTTTCATCCGAAGCTTGTTTCTTTCGAAGCTTGTTTCTTCGAAGCTTGTTTCTTCCTAAGCTTGTTTCTTCTGAAGCTTGTTTTCTTCCGAAGCTTATGATTGCCTTAGGAAGTATTAGTTTTAGTATTGTGTTTGCTAGTTGATAGTTAGCATAAGTTCAGGGCTTAATTGCATGTTTGATTCTTTTCTTATGTGCTGCTATTATGAATATTAATATTTCATGTTATTTATTATGATGTGACTTTACGTGGCATGATATGTATACGTACGTAAAGTATTAAGTAATGAAATGAAAGATAACATTAATGAAAAGTGGAATGTAATGAATGAATGAAAGTCTTGCAAGCAAATGAATGGAGGTTCACAGCCACTGGGTTGTTAGCTCAACTGTGTGCGGTTTAGCTAACCCTTGAGGATACATACAGGGGGGGGGTCAATCTTTGTGATTGATCAAGACGTATGTAATACCCAGAAATTTAAAAAATAGAGAGAGAAAAGAAAAGTAAAGGAGCAAACTGGTTATTATTTCAAAAGCAAGGGGTTAAAAGTGTGCAAGGGTCAAACCTGCCCATAATGGGTTCAAAAAGGTGATATGGTCGCCCATACCCCCTCTTTCATGCACTAAAACTATCGGCTAGAGAGAGAAAGAAGCTTCATCCGGTTCTAGAGAGAAAGTGGAAGAAATCTTCAAGAAGGTAAGATTTTAAGGTGTTTCTTCTCGGTTTCAGTCGGGTTCCAGCTTCTAGAACAAGTTCTATGTGTTTCTATATGTTTAGTTGCTTGTTTTCATGTGTTTAGGTGCAAGAACTCCAGGTTTCTCTCAGGTTTGAGGTGTTTTACTCAAAAGTTGTTTAAGGTGAGTTTTAGATCCCCTCTTTTACATGTTTTCTACTTGTTTGGGGCTGATCTGTACATTAAACTAATGTTTTCTGAACCAACTATGTTTTTCCATGAAAATATGACTGTTTATGAAAGATGTTTGTTTCTAAAAGATCTCTATGATTTTGAATGGTTGCTTGTTATGTTTTAATTGTGTAACTGGTAGATCGATGCTAGGAATACACTTAAGATGATGTATGGAACTAGAAACTACATAAGCTGGATCGTAAGTGTTGAACATGTTGTCTGCTGTGGACACTTGAACATTGTTAAAATGTCCGTTGTGAACACATTAAGCATTTAGACTATCCGCTGTAGACACTTAATTATGCATGCATGTCTACTGTAGACACTTAAGTATGCATGCATGTCCGCTGTGGACATTAGTCGTCCGCTGTGGATCCTTTAAATACTTTAGATTGTTCGCTGTGGATTATGGCTATCTGCTGTGGACACTTGTACTATCTAATTCATCCGTTATGAACCTTAGTCATCCGCTATGGACACACTTATTGTCTTATTCATGCACTGTGGACCTTTAGCCGTCTGCTGTGGATTTCGGTCATCCGCTGTGGACTTTGCTTGTCCGCTGTGGGCACTTAGTACTTAAGTCATCCGCTGTATACCTTATTCATATGCTGTGAACACTTGGGTTTATTCTGAAATTTTGGGAATAGAATTTAAGTGATAAGTACTTATGTATAAGGAAAGATTATGCTTGTTTAATGTTTCTAATGTTTGATCTTTTCTTATATGCTGCTATTATGAATATTAATATTTCATGTTATGTGATTCTAATGACCGGATAACTTAAAAGTATTATGCATAATCAAGTGGTCACAAAGGAATAAAAGAAAGACAGTGTAACCTAATGAATGTTACCCCCGAGCCCATATAATAAAGGAAAAGCCATACAAGCACAATGGAATGAGATGCACGACCCGTTAGCTCAACTGATGTGTGGCTGATTTAGGATACACATCTAGGGTCTAATCCTGGGGATTGACCATTAAATCAATGGGACCCGTATTCATGAGCAGGCTTCGTGCCTAACAGTGTGGGTCAACTGTCGAAGGGTTAGCTACCATAATAAACATTTGTCGATAGGGGTTCGGCATCTATTGCCAACCAACAATGTATGCTCTTGCTTTGTGCAATCCTAGTTAATGAAAGAGAAAGATAATGAAAGAAAGAAAGATAAAGAATCTCTTAATGAATGAATATGTGTAATAATGGATGACCACCCAGTGAAGCTTATAAAATGTATATTTTCTATATTATCAAAACTAGAACTCACTTAGCAACGCTGACTTTTTATATGCATATCAGTTGGCAGGTAACGATGTTGCTGGGGATGGCACGAGGTTGAAGCTACTCGGCAAATAAAGACTGGCATCCATGATAAGCAGAAATGATATTTTTGTCATGTAATACAACTAAATGTTCTTTTGAAACTTGTAACAACAATGTATTTCTTGACAAAAGTTATTATCAATGCATGAAATGGTTTTTGTGTAACTATTTCGTTGCCATGTTTTTTTCTTACTCAATATATTCTAATGTGTAATGTGCTATGAATAACCAACTGTGGGGTTTTCCCAGGAAGGGGGCCTTACAACGTATGAAAACGGGATCCTTGTCACTTGACCCCAAGATGGTAGTTGCTTTGTGCACAATGATGGGGCATAGCATATGGCAGGATCTATATAAAAGTAAAAGATGTTAATGAAAGAAAGTAGGAAAACGAACGATTAAGAACGATGATGAAAGATAATAATGATATTATCTAGATGTATGTATGATGTATGATCACGTACGAAAGTAAAGGAAATGTTTTAACAAAAGTAAAGTATTTTATTATATAAACTTGAACTCACTCAGCAATGCTGACTTTTTATATGCATATCAGTTGGCAGGTAAATGATGCAGTTGAGGAGTGCTGGCATGGATAAGATAGCTACTGGGATGATCCGAGTCTGGCATTCTAGATTTTGAGACAATGCTTGTAAATGTCATGTTTTTGTGATGTAACTATAAGAACAATGTTTTGTCATGTATTTACAAATTATGTATGAAAAGTTTAAATTCCGCTGCAAATGTCATGTTTTTAAACGTTTTAAGCTATGAATGACCAACTGTGAGTGTTCCCAGGATCGGGGCCTTACAGTAGATGATTGATGATGTTCTTGATAACATGATCTTAATTACCTATCAAAATTAGATCATCAACATATACTAATAGATGCATGATACATGTGTCTTTCTTGAACAAAAACAAAGAGGTATTAGCTCGACTGCATGTAAAACCACTTTCAATCAAGAAGGTACTTAGGTGATGAAACCATGCATGTGGATCTTTCTTGAGCCCATATAATGCTTTTGTTTAACTTGCACACATGATTAGGAAACTTTGAATTTTATGAAACCCAATGGTTGCTTCATAAATGCTTTCATATTAATAACCATGAAAGAATGCATTATTGACATCTAATTACTAAAGAGTCCTTTTAGATATAGTTTCCAATGTAAAACAAATTGAACCATAGTGGCTTTGACGATCCGGCTGAATGTGTGCGAGTAGTCAAGGCCCAGTAATTGGCTAAAGCCACGAGCAACAAGCTAAGCCCTATACCGATCAATCGAGCCATCGAAGCGATACTTTATATGAACAATCCATTTGGACCTTAGAATATTTTGTTTTTTCATATGGAGAACGAAGGACTGATTGAAGTTTTTCCGAAGTACAAAGAGGATCCATGGCGGTTTAAAAGGCAGTTTTAAGGGTAGTGGTGGTAAACAGAGCACAATATAGGGGAACGCTTTGAAGGTGTGAAAGGTCATCTTCGTTTTATGGTTTAAAGCCTTTGGCTTTTGTACGTGTGATCACGGGATGAGTAGCCAGTGGTGGCGGTATGGGCGGTTGGTCATTTGTGGGGTTCGTAGGAGGTGTGATATTAGGAGAAGTTGGATCATTAGGGGCGGGAGGAGGTAAGTCGGATCATTTAGTGTATGTGAAACTGGCGGTGGTGTTGGTTGGGAAAGGTGGTTGGGATGGTTAGGTTTGGGTTGAGACAATTAGTGAGTCAGGTGGGGCAAGCGGTCCAGTATGGGTGAGGTAGTGGGTAAGGAGGTGGTGGGGTTGGGTGTGGAATCCATGTAAAGGTGGCAAGGTTGGTCTGATATGTTGGTAGTCGAGGGTTTTGGTGGCTATGAGATGTTGGGTGAGGTGTTAAGGGCTTTGTCAAAGTAGTTGACAACTGGTGAAGGGAGAGTTTTGTCGATTGGTTGATATAGAGCAAACAGAAAAATATTTTCATCAACTCTAGCATGTCATGAGATATAGACCCAAGATGTAGTCGGGTCAAGACATCAAAACCCTTTATATGTGGAGTTATATCTATTGAAAATGTGGGGTAGGCTACGTGGGGCTAGCATATGACTATTTTAGTCTTAAAGATATGGGTAATCATAACCAAATGTATTAAATGATTTGTGGTCAGGTGGGGTGGATTAAAAAGTCTCTTAAGAAGACTTACTATTAAGAACTTTTTTGGTAAGTTGTTTATGATGTAGAGTGCGGTGAAGAAGGCATCAACCCAAAACGAATGTGGTAAATGAGCCGGAAATAGTAAAAACAATCCCATCTTGACAATGTGTCTATGTTTACTCTCGGCACATCCATTTTGTTGTGGTATGTATGTCGTATGGGCATGAAATATGGTGTAGTGTCCTATTTCAATGAAATAAATTTCAGACTCCATTATTAATTAATTCGATTCCACCATCACTTTAGACAATTTTTATATTGAAATTGAATTGGGTTTGGAGAAAGTTTGTAAATATCTCTAAGGCATTATAGAATTTTCTTTTGGTTTAAATAGGTAAAGCCATGAAAATAGAGAGTGGTCATCACCGAAGATGGCATAATATCGATAGGCATCGTTAGCCATAACCGGTGTTGGACCCATAGATCATAGTGAATGAGATCTAGAGAATGTGAAGGCCTTTTATATTATCATTGAATGGAAGTCTTTGATATTTAGCTAATTGACATGGTGAACATAAACGCGGTTTGGGTAAAATTGATGTTAGAGACAATACGCGTGAATGCCAAACTTCATCCGACACTTTGGGACAAGAATGTAAGTCCCGAACCCGAGAACACTTACAATTGGGCATTCTTAGCATGAAACATTGGTAAACATAACATTTGCAGCGGAAAATATAACTTTCACTAAAATTATAGTTGTATCAAAACATCGAGTCATTTCCTTTAAACATCAAAAATTGTATTACTATAAACATCATTCCTGAAAATATAGAGGCCAGACTGTAACCTCCTAAATTTTTTCAAAGAAAACAAAAGTTCTCGTGTGGAAAGGGGTTCTCGAGTGACCAAGAGTTTTCACGCAAGATAACCTGCGAAAGAGTGAAATCCTATAAATAGACCAGAGCACCACATTTTCTCCACTTCATGCGAAAAGTTCTGCTACTGTGGTTTGAGAGAGAGAAATCGATGCAAAATGGTGTTTAAGGAATGTATTCGATGAGATTCAATGTATTTATGAATTTATGAATAGCTTGTAATGATAATTAGTGCATGGATATGTAGCTCCTGATCAAAAGGATCTCAGTTCAGGTCCTTCTTGTGCAAATATCATAAGATGAGTTCTAGACCCCTCTTTTTTACATGTTTTCCATGATTTAGGGCTAATATGCATACCTTAATGAATGTTTTAATAAAGTATGATAGTATAGACAGGTATAGTATGTATTTGGATGTTAAAATAGTTAGTGAATCGATAACTTGGGACTAAAGTTTAGAGCAGCTGCATAGTTCTCGCGCGAGAGACATAGTTCTCACGTGAATGGTTTACTTCTCGCGATAAACGGTTACTTTGCATAGTTCTTGTGCGACGAGTAGACTTGGATTGCAAGTTATCACGCTTTGGTGAGTTCTCGCGCTATGAGTCCTCGCGTGAGATATAGTGTTCTAGTGTTGAAGTTCTCGCGCAACCGATAGTTAGATATATGTATAGATCTCCCCGTATGGAGTGCGATAAAGATATTATTAATAAAGAGATTATAGCTAAAGAAAGAAATAGAGATATACGTATTATAGTTAAAGATTAAAGAAAGATAGTAAAGTCACATGTAAAATGTTAAAGAACTTGAATAATAATTCAAGAATAGTTATCTGTTAAAGCACAGCTTTGAAAACGTTAAAGTATGCTAAAGAAGTCTTGCAAGCATAGAGGTCTTGACGTATTTCAAGCCTCGACACAGGAGTCTTGCATGTGTTGCAAGCCAGACAGGAGTCTTGCGTAATGGCAAGCAACAGGAGTCTTGCATAGGCAAGTGACAGGAGTCTTGCATGTGTTGCAAGCAAGACAGGAGTCTTGCTTAATGGCAAGCTACAGTAAAGTCTCGTGTTTTACATGAGCAATGGCTAAAGGAGTGTTGTACGAAGTACAGGCTTGCGACAAAGTAAAGATATAGTAAAGTTAAAGTAATGATAAATTAAAGATAAAGTAAAGTTAAAGTAACTGATAAAGAATCGATAAAGTGTTATGTATGGTTATAGTATAAGAAAGTATGTTTTCGATAAAGTTCGGTTATAGTAATTTGATAAAGTAAACCAAGAGCTCACTTAGCGTCGCTGATTTTTGTATGCATATTAGATTGACAGGTATGCTACCGAAAAAAATTGTGAGCTTGGCACGGATTGGAAGCTACCTAGCACATGGCTAAAACTGGCATCCTGGCATAGTTGAAGATAGACAGTTAAAGTTATCATGGTTTAATGTAATTATCGAATTATGACAATGTATTGTTTTCCGCTGCATATGTTAATGAAATTTTGAGTTCTAGAACTTGTGTTTCTAATGTCTAAATTCAACTATGAGGTTGCCTGGAAACAGGGCCTTACACAGACTTGAACTATCCCACTAGCTTCCATGCCCAAGCCTACACTTCCTTGGCATCATCAATTACCTGCCAACTATTATGCATACAAAGTCAGTGACGCTAAACGAGTTCTAGTTTTATAATAAAAATACTTTACGTTCATTAAAACATTTGCCTTCTTATAAATGAGCATACATCAATACATACATCTCAAAACGTTCATTTCGCCATCTTTCATCATCGTTCGTTCATTCATTATCTTTCACTGTAATGGATTAGTTTCATATGCTTGGCTCAACATAAGTTATGAGACTGATCACAATCTCAAGGCATTGCGACAAAGATCCCATTCCGTTCATGGTCGATCACGAGGATCAGACCTCTATGAGCATCCTTCTAGACCATTACGGCCACCCACAGTTGAGCTAACAATCACAAGGATTGTGTACCCCATTCATACATGGTCAATCTCAAGGATTAGTATCCTTATTGCTTACATTTTGCTTGCAAGACTTTCATTCATTTATTACATTCCACTTTTTGTTATCATTATCTTTAACTTTCATTACATAATACTTTACTTATATATAGCATACCAAGTAAAGATTAATCATAATACATAATCATTTGAAAACGGTTAAAACACAACAAGATAACATATAACATAGCAAGTTGCGGGAGAACTTCATATTCATACGAGAAGTTCACCATAGTCAAACCCTTGCACAGGAAGTCAGCCATATCGCACAAGAACATATAAATCGCATGAGAACCTACAGGTTGCACGAGAACGTATCAGATTTAAAATCTCTTACAACCCAAACTATCAAATTAATGCGAGAACTTACGAGTTTCCCGCCTAAATACAACTTATCGCGTCTAAGGCTGAAATAACCAAATCGTCACCGTAAACAACATCAACTTAACTATAAACAAGCAATATATTATGCATAATAGCCCCAAAACGTAAAAACATGCATAAAATGGGCTAGATACTCACCTTTGAATATTCTAACACAAAACTGACCTTCCTGTGAGCTTTCGAACAAAAACTACACATTCATTCATTATATTCATCTAATAATCATTCCTTAATACATTACATAAATCATTACATGAGTTACATACCTTAAACACCTCAAATCTTCATTTTCTCTCTCTACTTCGCATCTTTCTCTCTCTAGCAGTAGAAGTGTTGGCGCGAGAATAGGGTCAAATAGGTGCTCTCATCTTTTTATAGTATCCTCAACTTCTCCCCTGGGCTCTCATGTGAGAACTCTCCTCCATGCGAGAAGTTCCCTTCCACGCAAGAACTTTCTTCTTCCTTGATTTTTCTTGGAAATTTTGCAGCGTTACAAAGTAGTAACAAATAAGGCTTTGTTGTTCTTGGTTTGAAGCACATATTATGTAACACCCGGCCCTTCATACCACCAATATTGTCCGCTTTGTCTACGAGGAGCTAACGGATTTGCTTTTGGTTGCCCGGGTGAAAACTTCCCAGGGAGGTCACCCATCCCTGGATTGCTGCCACCCGAGCATGCTTAACTATGGAGTTCTCCTCTTATCGACAGCCAATGCGCCCAAAATGTGTTGATGATATTAGAGGCAGGACATTCCTTATGAACCAGGAATCTCCCTTGTCCATGGCCGATGTGGGATTTATGTAGGGTGTCACAATCACCCCCCCTTTGGACTCATCGTCCTCGATGACCCGAGAAGTCACCATCCTCGGTGAGGTATGTCCCACATCCCGAATGGCACAGGAGTGGCTCTGATACCATTCTGTAACACTTGGCCATTCATACCACCAAAATTGTCTGTTTGCCCATGAGGAGCTCACTGATTTGCTTTTGGTTGCCCGAGTGAAAACTTCCCAGGGAGGTCACCTATCCCTGGATTGCTACCACCTAAGCACGCTTAACTATGAAGTTTTCCTCTCATCCACAGCCAATGCGCCCAAAACCTTCCTCCGATGATGATATTATAGGCAGGATATTCCTTCTGAACTAGGAATCTCTCCTGTCCACGGCTGATGTGGGATTTATGTAGGTGTCACAATTGATGTGACAACCCTAGTTCTCAGGTTACCCTCGTTCCCTTAACTTAACCTTCCTCCGTTATGATGAGTTTTGTTAATCTATGATTAACCAAATTTTGATTATTAAATAATAATAATTATTATTATAAATAAATAATTTTTATTGTAATTACCAACTATACAAATTTGGAAAACAATATTGAGCGTGGAAAGTGTTGGTAGTTGATGTTAAATACTTGTGGTCATCACATGTTCACCTGGCCCAACCTGAAAGCCCATGAAGGACCCTTTACATGCAAGATAATTCACACACCCCATGCAAAACTATAAGGATCAACACAATACAATTAGATCGATCTCGTAATGAGAATGCGGAATGTAATCATCACGGTAACAAGATTGAATATAGAAAAGATGAACACAATCAAGTAAATAAACTTTCAAATTAATAGATCTCTGATTCGATTACAGTGCAGTAGTACAAATCAGGAAAGTGAAAATATCTCTATCAAAGTTCTCATTATTACAAAGCAAAACTTCTATTTATAAACAAAAGAAGTTCTCGCGCGAAAACATTAGTTCTCGCGCGACTAGTAGTTGTCACGCGAGAAGCTGTTTTCACGCGATAACTCTAGGTTCTCACGTGACTTGATCTTGATCTTCATCTTGATTTGATTTCCCAAGCCTCATAGGTTCAACCTCTACAATCTCCCCCTAGGCTCGGTAAATCAATGCTGTTAGAAGTCCACGTCTACAACCTGATAACTACCCCCATAAGCATACATTTTGTTGTTCAGGGCCTTCGTAATCAACCAACTGAACTGTGCCGCTATGAAGTGTACAGATTCATTAGCTGTAATAGGACATGCCAGCAGCTTCATCAAATCTTCTTTCCCAAATTGTAGTAGATCCACAGGGTCGATGATACGGAATTCTTTATCTTCACAACTGATCACCGCATGACCACTATCTTTTTCACAAATCCATCCATTTAGTTTAGATAAACTGTTAATTGAAACTGGAGAGTGAATGGGAATCTTCTTAGCATAGCGTGGATGTCTATAACCCTTATCTTCATTGGCTCGTTCGTATTTGGGTCCATCCGGCTCTCATCTTAAATAACTTTTGATTTGGTTGTCTTAAAGTCTTTGAAGTTGGTTTGGCTCTGTCTATAAATCATATTTTGAATCCAGTTAGCCTTACTGTAATTATTTAGGTTAAAGAATGGAACATGACCCATAGCATATAAATCTGATGCTCTTAGTGTATGAAAGTCGTGCTCATCTTGAAAATATTCTATAGCTCCGCCCTTTCTCTGCACAATATACATCTTCTTTTCTAGATCATAAGCCCAACTAATAATCGGTTCAGAGTTTTCATACCTTGTGAAAGGTTTGGAATGGCTCAGCGTGTGTATATAAGTCGCCGGGGGAGGAGCACTAACTGTAATATTACTGACCCGACGAACAGTACTTTGACCTGTAACATTCACTGTTTCGTCAGTCATCTGAGTGTTACTCGACTCCCCTACAATCTCTCCTTCTTCAATCAAAGTAACAGAAAACAAGTCTTTTAGACTGTTTCCGAATATATCAGTGTACTCAAAACCCTCTTCCAGATCATCAAATGCACCAAACTCTTCTTCCGTCTCCTCCGCATTAAGACTTTGCTAGAATGTATAGAATTCTTTTTCATATGCAGCCTCAGTTTCCAGGTCTAAAGGTGTGTAATCAACTGAATCATCAGGACTTGGTCTAGAGACATTATCAGTACCTGATGTTCCAGCATTACCTGTAGCAGCTGACCCCACATCACCACCCTGATCATCATCATCATTACCACCATTATCATCATTATCTCTATTATTACCATCACTATCATCATCATCATAATCTTCATCCTTATCATCCTCATCATCATCATCCTCAGAAAATTCATAATCAACCATATCTAATCCCTCATCTTCTTATTCTGCTGGGTTTGGTATTGGCATCATACGTTCAGGCTCAACAAATGCCTCTCCAGTAAGAACTATAGGCTGGTCCTTAGTAGTCATATGAATATCAGCAGATGGTGACTCTTGACCAGCTTTAGCAGTCTCTGCTGTTCTTTCCTGAACAACAGGATCAATAGGATGCTGTGTAGGAATAATTGGGTCTATCACAGGTTTAGGACCAGCAGTTTGCTCACCGCTACTTTCTCCAACTTTAGTGGTTCCTTGATTTGTGAACTGAGATGAACCACCTGAAGTGAAGTCCTAGAAATTTTACTCCTAAACATAGCTAAAAATAAAATCTTGCTGTTGTTCAAGATTCTTAATCCTCTCATCTCTATCAATCAACTGTCTCTGCAGATCATCTATCACTTTAGTCTTCTCAAACATCTCCCCTTCTAAATTCCAAACACGCTCCTCTAATGTAAAATGTGTAAGTAAACTAGCAGATGTACTAGCACCCTGTCTAAACACGGGAGGTGTGCTTAGGAAATCTTTCATCCCAATCATGTCATCCACCATCTGATCTCTAGGAGGGGTCCTCAAAATGTCAGCAGAAGAAGTGGGCACCTCAGTTTGTATAGTTGGTGTTGCCTCACTCTCTGTGACAGGAGTCTTTGTAACAATAGTCTCCTCTATAATCGGCTCAGTTGTCACTGGGGTCCGACGTCTCCTCAACAAACCATGTCCTCTACCCCTATCACGAGGACTCTCACCTGCTATCCTAGCCATCCTCTTTCTCCTCCCTCTAGTCACTGGAGTCTCCTCAGGAATGAAATCAGAATCACGCTCCTCAGCAGTGTGTTTGGCTGGTGTTTCTTGCACTCTGGGAGGTTTCTGTAATACATAGGGTACATTCCCTATCTGGTCACTATCAGTTTCACTCCCACTGCTAGTAAACCATGAGTCTATCTCAACATCAACTGCAGATTTGGTAGCACCCTGAAAACTCTCAGGTGCTTCTGGTGCAGTTCTAGTTGATGGACCAGCTGTATCAGCTTCAGCAGCCCAAGCAGTAGATGTAGATGAACCAGATGTGACATCTCTATGAATATGAGAAGAATCAGTTGCTTGTGGTCTATCTTCAGCTCTAAAATCATATACAAATCTTCCCAACTTAGCGAAATGGGAACCATCCCATGCATTCCCACGTGCACCCATCAGATACGTGAATATATCTTTCTTCATCATCATGACTACATACTTAGGTGAATCAGATGTAGCTAGCTCAGGATGAGCAGCATTAACTATCATCTGTATAAAGAGGGGGTACAAGATAAACTTCTTCCCCACTGCAGCTATCACATTCTTCTGCATCTCTGAAAAAATCGCCTTGGATATGCTATAAGTAAGATTATCAACAAGTGATATTAGCAGGGATCCGAACACAACGGTCAAACTATCCATGCCAGCCTTAAGATTGCTAAGGCAGTGGATAACTACATGAAACAAGTACTTCCAAAAAGGTGGAAGGTACTTTTTCTCCAGCGATGGGTACCTATGACTGTAACCCATACGTGTCAAACAGTCCTTGACTACATCATCATCTATCTTCACAGGTGCATTTGGTACATCCTCAAGTAATCGCACACTATTTATCACCTCTGCAGTAATCACAACCCTCTTGCCTTTAACTGTGGCAGTAATACAGGCTTCTCCATCTTCATCTATCTCATTGGCAGCCGTGTGCCAAAACTGATCTTTGATATCAGTGTAAATAGTAGGACTAGCAGAGATAGCATGGTGAATTCAGGATGTCTTAAGTCCCTCTATCAGCGATCTAAACAAGGCTTTGTCTTCAAGAATGTCACCGAGATAAGTTATGGCATTATGGTTTTTATTAAAAACCAATGGACGAGCCATCTAAAACATACAACATTAATATTAGTAAACAATAATTCAGATTTATTCAAACACAAAGAAACAAAAAATTCAACACTTAGAAAAGAATTTTTTTTTATTTTGAGCTTCTCGCGCGAAATCTCAAAGTTCTCGTGCGAAAGCATCTCTACCTTTCGCGCGCCAAGTCAAGTTATTGCATGAATTTTGAATTTGACTAGAAGTCAACTTTTCGCGCAACAAGTTTAATATCATGCGAATAGTTTTGAAAGTTCTCGCGTCTGTTCATATGCTCAGTACTTTTCGCATGTGAAAATTCTGGTAGCTTAAAATTTTTTTAAACTGTCAATTTTAAGTGATACTACCATTAAAACATGTTCACTAAGTGTCGTCTAGGTGATTATTAAGGTTTATTATGGTTAATGAGTTTAAATTTAACATATTTTAAGTTCAAGAACATTCGGTCTAGTTTAAAATACACTCAAATCATCATTATAACCAAATTATACCTTAATATATGTATGGAAATCAATAGGCGACCTTAACGAACACTTGTTTAAATTTTGACAGAATTTCAACACTTAGAATTTTTGAGTGAAAATTTCAATACTTGACTTTTCGCACAACTGTACCTTTTATAGTACTCTGACTTCTCGCGCGAGAAGTCAGTGTTCTTGCATATGAACTTTTCACAAAACTTCAAACATTTCGCATGAAATAAAACTTTTCGCATCAGAAAAACGTTTCGCATGAAATGAACTTTTCGCCTGACATAATTATTTTCTAAAAAATTATTTAACTTTTTAATTTTTCAAATTTTAATGAACTTATTGAGATTTATGATTTGTTATGAAAAATGATTATCGTTAACTAAGTGTTTACAATCATTCTAACACCCTTAATTTTGAATAGTTTGTAAAACAAAAACAAAAATAAAAACTAAAATGAAAACTAAAACAAGTAAACAAAAAAAACACTTTTAACAAAAATCAATTTGACACAATAACTATTCTAATTAACTTAAATATTTTTGATAAATTTTCAAGTATAGGATCATATTTCTTAGAAGAAGATCATTAACATCATCCAACATTATTATAAATAAGACTGGTTATGTTGATTGTCAATATATTGAGTCCATTTTAAGTATAGACTTCAAGTTGTACTTAGACATATAAGCTGTGATGTTTATCATATTTTGATTAAATTATATGTCATCAGTGTGTCCCACAATCAAAAATCCTATAGAACCTTATCCAGCTTCAAGACACTTTCGAGATTTCAAATCATCCCAATTTGACTTAAACCTTTCACTTCTAATCAGCATTTTCAAGAATGATTTTTCTAATATAATATCTATTATGAGCATAACTAGCCCGATAAACGTTTCTGAACACAGAATATTAACAAGTTTTAGGACTCATTAACAGCCAGTCGAACTTATATATTTGCCCTCGCAAGACGTTTAGGAATTATATGCCAATTCGGACTTACATGCCCCATCTTTTGATTTTTCCTCCTGTGTCAGAACATATTCTCAAAAAGAAAAATATTTATCATATAGTATGTATGTCTATGACATATCTATTATTATTGTGCTCATTGGCATCTTTTATTCCTATATGGCCTTTTGGCTTCTTTTTGCTCCATTTGATTATTTTCTCTTTTGTATTTTGTTTTTCATTTGTTTTTATTTGTACATATATATATATATATATAAACTTCAAAAGAAACTAGATTAGAAAATAACTGGCTTGAGTATGACCAGACTATAACTCTCAGTCTGTTTTAGCATGAAGTTAGAGTTACTACAAAACCTTGATGAGTTACCCACTTCAGTCATAAGATTTACTTTTAGTGCATCACAATACCATGTGCTTTTCAATCTTGTTTGTCCAGCCTATCAACATATCAAACATAATCCAAGTCAGTTTCTTGTATGCCATAGAATGTAACGATTCAAAAACAAGAAATGTACTTCATTTCCTATATACACTTGAAAACTTAATTTTTCTCAAAAAAAATTTAGAACCAAAATCTTTTTGTAACATAATTTTTCTCAATTCTATGTACTTTTTACTCCCCCTAAGAACAAAATATTTTTGTATTTTCAATTTTCTCCCCCAAAAGTTGTGATTATCTAGATAGAAAATAACAATTTTAACAAACAAAATTTTTTTTGAAAAGGGTGTAAGAATAAACGTTAACCAAAGTTAATCATTCTTAAAGAGTTAACTAAAAAGTCAAATCTGGAATGATCAAACGCCTTAGTGAACAAATCTGCAATGTTGTCATCTGTAGAAATTGACTCCAAATGGATAAGTTTCCTTTCAAAACAGTCACGGATAAAATGCATTCGGATGTCGATGTGTTTAGTCTTAGAATGCTGAATTGGATTCTTCACAATATTTAACACTGCAGTATTATCACAAAAGATTTTAGTATCGTAAATATTAACGCCATAATCAAGAAGTTGTTGTTGAATCCAGACGATTTGTGAACTACAGCTTGATGCAGCCACATATTCAGCCTATGCAGTTGAAGTGGATACTGTCTGCTGTTTCTTGCATTGCCAAGAAATCAACCTATTGCCAATAAATTGACAACCACTAGTAGTAGACTTCCTGTCCAAGTTACATCCTGTATAATCACTGTTAGTATAAGAAAATAAATTGAAATTAGAATTTTTGGATACCAAAGATCAAGTGTGGATTGACCCTTGAGATATTTAAAAATCCTCTTGACAGCTTTTATATGAGATTCCATTGGATTACTTTGATAACGAGAACACTGACAAACAGGAAACATGATGTCTGGACTGCTTGCGGTGAGATACCTCAAGGATCCAATCATTGACCGATACAAGTGTTGATCAACATCTTCACCTGTGGTATCTGGAGTCAAGGTAGGATGAGAAGACATAGGAGTAGGAGCAGTCTTGGAGTCTTGGAATTTGTATTTATCCAGAATACTATGAGTATATTTTTCTTGATGTATCAGTATTCCTTTCTCATCTTGTTTAACTTGAATACCCAAGAAAAACGTCATTTCTTCAAGAGCACTCATCTCAAATTTCTTCTTCATGACTTCCTCAAACTCCTTACACAAGTCATCATTTGTAGATCCAAAAATAATATCATCGACATAAACTTGAACTAGAATCAGATCATCACCAATCTTTCTGATGAATAACATTTGATCAATAGCACCTCTTGAATAACCATTTGCAAGCAAATGTTCAGTGAGAGTGGCATACCAAGCTCGAGGTGCTTGTTGTAAACCATAAAGTGTTTTGTCTAACTTGTAAACATAATCAGGATGATCAGGATCTTCAAAACCTGGTAGTTGACAGGCATAAGTTTCTTCCTTCATTTCTCCATACAAAAATGTAGTTTTTCACATCCATTTGATAAACCTTGAAGTTCTTGTATGAAGCATATGCCAGAAAAATTCATATAGCTTCTAGTCTCGCAACTGGAGCGTATACTTCTTCATAATCAAGACCTTCAATTTGATAGAATCCTTGTACAACAAGTCTAGCCTTGTTGCGGACTATCACATCCTTTTCATCCGTTTTGTTTTTGAAAATCCATTTAGTGCCGATAGGCAACTTATCTTTTGGTAATTCACACAGATGCCAAACATTAAGCTTTTTGAATTGCATCAGTTCGTCTTGCATGGCCTCTACCAAACTTTTTTCTTTCAATGCCATTTCAACATTCTTTGGCACTATTTGAGATAAAAAAACATGAATATAGACATGTGTTTATTGCTCCTGATTGACTTCGAGTTCTGACGTCTTGGGATAATGGATCGATGATTGCCTCTGTTGGATGCTTTCTATGAACTCTCAGCTATGGAATATCATCTTCAGAAATAACTTCATCTAGATTAGACAGAGGAACTCTAATTAGAAATTTGTGGTTCTTGTTCAAAAACTGTATCGAGATAAGATGAATCTGTTTGAGAAACAGAATGTGGAACACTTGTAGTATTAGAAGATGAAGGTATATCTGCAGATATTCCTTTAGCTATAGAAAATGTCGATCCAACATCATCAGCAAAGATATCTTGAATTGAGGATGTCAAAGGTGGATCAGCTGTAGAAACAATAGATCTTTGATTAAATGTTTCAAATAAAGAAGCATAATCATAAACCCATGAAGGAGCAGAACCTGCATCTGTTTTGTTAGATTCATGCCAATCAATATCAAATGACTCAATAACTTGTTTAGTTCTTTTATTATAAACCCGATATGCTACTTTGTTGGCTGAATAACCAATAAAAAAACAATCATCTGCTTTTTCATCAAATTTTGATTTATTATCAGACGTGTTTAACAAAGTACAACAACATCCAAAAGTTTTGAAATATTTGACTTTGGGTTTATGTTTAAAAAAGATTTCATAAGGAGTCATATTTTGTTGTTTGTTGATTAAAACACGATTCTAAACATAACATGCAGTGTTAACAGCTTCAGCCCAAAAGAATGATGGTAATTTGGCTGCTGATAACCTAGTTCTAGCTGCTTCTATTAAAGTTCTGTTATGTATTTCAGCAACTCCATTTTGTTGTAGAGTTCCTGCAGAACTATATTGTCTAGCTATTCCTTTTGAATCACAAAAATCATTTAAAATATGATTGCAGAATTCGGTTCCATTATCACTCCATATGCATTTTATAGTCTTGCTCGTCTGATTTTCCACAAGTGTACTGAATTTCATTAGCAAATGAGGAGTTTCATCTTTGGTTACTAAAAAGAAAGCCCATGTAAATCTAGAAAAATCATCAGTAATAACCAAACAATATGCATGACGTCCTAAACTCAAAACACTTACAGGACCAAATAAATCCATATGTAATAATTAAAGAATAGAATCAAATTGTGTATGAGCAACTGGTTTATGAGGAAGTTTATGTTGTTTGCCTTTAGAACATGACAAACAATGTTCTATTAAATGAAATTCTTTCAGTGGAGTTCTTAATAATATCCATTCTTCAGGTATTACAAAACTAGGTTTAGTAAATCCGAGGCCTTAGATAACAAACACGACGCAGTTACAAATGAATGTGTGCCATTCATGTCTAGTAAATACGTGTCTTTGTCTCTCAGAGTTCTTAATAATATCCATTCTTTAGGTATTACAAAACCAGGTTTTAAGATTAAACATTCTTTATCAGTGAAATGGGTTGAATATTTTTTGTCACAAATTTGAGAGACACTTAGCAAATTATGTTTAAGTTCTTCTACAAAATTGACATCTTCAAAGCTTAATACACCCTTAGTCACTGTACCTTTCTTTGTAATTTTACCTCCTCTGTCCCCGGCAAAGATAACATATCCTCCGTTGTATGGTTGAATGTTGTTTAGCAGAGATATATTACCAGTCATGTGTCTTGAACAACCACTATCTACATGCCAAACATTGTTGATAGCTTGCCTTGGATGTTCCTACACAATAGAACAAATTTAATCATTTTTAGGAACCCAAGCCATGGTTGACTTGAGCTCTTTGTTTTCATCTAAATATGATACATTTTGTAATATCATATCTCTTTTGTCATTGAAAATGCATTTTTCAGCAACAAAAGGCTCAGATGTTTTGCACTTAATTTTCCATCTTTGCACTTGTTTGATTGGTGATGTGGAGAAATTGTTTTTATTAACTTGGACAGGTTTTACTTTTTTCGTATCCTTGTTTAAATCAGTGTTATTCTTTGCATAAACATTTGATAGATGTAAGTTTCTTTTAAAATTTGCATTAACAAAGAAATGTTTTCTATTATTAGCAATTGAATTATGAAACTTTTGTTTACTTGTTAACTGATGTTGATAACGACAATTTCTAGCCATGTGATCTGACTTTCCACACACATAACAACATCTTTTACTATATGCATTTGACGTACTCATGTTTTGCTCAAACTGCTTTGGATAACTTCCATAGTTATCATAGAATTTGGCCTTAGTATGTCCTTGGCCTTTTGATACTTTCACAATCTCTATTTCTTTCCTCTCGTGTTGTTTAACTCGATTTGGTTTCGGAGGATTTAAGGCAAATGTCCTAGCTTTTGGATTTATTACAGATGCTGATGTAGCATGATTTGTGGCTTTTGCTTTATGAATCTTCTATACTGGATTAGGACCAGTGTCTTTTGAACCAGTTCTACACACATCTTGTTTCGCATTGTTAGCAATAATAGAAGATTTATTTTTAAAGAAACTTGCATTTGTTTCTTTAAAAATACGATCCTCATCATTAATGTTGTCTACAGAAACAAATCTGTTCTTGAAATCATTTTTCAAGTTAGACATAGATGTTGTTACTCGTTTATTTTCTTTGTTTTCAAAGTTTATTTTTGATTCTCGTTTCTTATCCATATTTGACAATTTTGGACAAACTTTTGAATCAACTGAAACTTCCAAACTTTCATTAAACTCTGATGATGAATTACAAGATGGTTTTTTATTACAAATCTTATTTTCTATAGAATCTAATTCATCATCACTCTCCCATTCTTCAACTAAACCATCTATCTTCACACTTTCTACAAAAAATTGTCATTATTAATATTAATTTTTGTTTTTGTGACAAGGTCAACAGTTAATGAAACATTGACCGAAGGTGTGAAGTCAGATTTTAGTTAAAAACCTAAGCCATAGGTTTCTTCATCATGAGTTAGGATTGATGAGGGCAAAGATGTATAATCATGATTAATTGGTGGTACAATGTCAGCATAACCCACTCCACTTTTGCCACCATTAATCTTTTGTGTCATCTGTGACTTGAGTATACCTTCAACCATGTTGGATGATAGTTCAAATTTATCAACAACTAATTTTGCAGATGAGAGTTCACTATTGAGTTTTTTAATTTCTAAAGATAATTCGTCATTGCATTTTGTCAAATCTTTTATGTTACATTCTTTATCATGAAGATTTAGTTTTGATTGGTAAATAGATTTGTTCAATCCTTCAATTTTATTTTAAAAATTTTCTCATCTGTTTTATACTTACGAGCTTGATATTGAAGTTTTTCAACTTCTAATATCAAGCGTTCGTTGTGAACTCTATATCTTTGTACCTTTTCTTTACACATATCTAAACAAAGAGAATATATACCTCATCGGTTTCTTATTTCTTCTTTGTCTCTTCATGGACCACATTCACCATGAAGGCCTTCTGTATTTTTGGTTCATCTGCTTCAATAGATGCTGGAGTATTCTCAACAACACTTTGCTCTTTGGCACATGTAGAAGCTGGAGCAGGCTCAACAGCTTTATCTAACTCTTCAACCTTGACTGGCGCAAGCTCAACAGTCTCTTCCATAACATCTTCAAACTGAGTTGGAGTAATCTCAACAGCTATTTCTTCATCAACCACTTCTTCAATTATCATCTCTGCTTCTTGACCAAACACTCCTTCAAGCAGATCCTCAGACACAAACTCTATCAATATATTCTTTTCTTCTTTCTTCTCAACTAGTTCACCCTCATTTTGAATTTCAGCTATCAAAGTATTAGACAGCTACATATCTAGTATCTCCATTTGATCAGACCAGTCATATTCACCTTCGGTCTGAGATACTAGAGCTTTGTTGTTGTTGGAAGAACTTGCTTTATCACTTTTTGTTTCAACCTCCACTGTCACCATCTTCTTTCCATGATCACTCTGATTTGACCTGAGTTCTGTACATTCTCGGGCAAAATGTCCAAGCTTATCATAGTTGTAACACCTCAGACTAGACTTATCAAATCCTATCTTGCTGGAGTTGTTTATCCCAAACACTTTTCTTCCGGTTCTCCTAGCAAAATTCTTAGCTCTGTACACTACCATAGCCATCTGGAATTTAATGTCATTCTCTTCAACATCATCAGGATTAACTTGTTGCAAATCATCCACCAAGATGTTAGGTGCAGTAAGTCTTCCAGCTAAAATGCTTTATAGTTGTTCATGAATGTAATGAATAATGCCAGATGTTCTTCAGCTATTTGGATGGTTTGTTTGCGTGGTTGGGAGTTAACAACAAAAGCTTGTTGTGTAGGTTGAGAAACTTGAGTCTGTGGGTAAGCTTAAGGTTGGGATAAATTTGGAGCTTGGACATAAGGAGTTTGAGGAGTTGCTTGATGTTGAGGCAAGGATTGGGACAAGGCTTGGTTTTTAATGGTAGGAAGGGTAGAAGATGCTGACTATTGTTGTTGACATAGTTGGGAATAGCTGACATAATAGTTTGGGTTATTGGCCATTTTTGCATACAATGCCGATGATTCAGCTCCCATTGAGTTTATGTAGTTGGCAGCCCTCTGCTTATCATCCATATCATAATACTTTATGGTAGAGATGAGATCACTGAGTGTTAAAGTGAATAGATCCTTGGTTCTTTTGATGGTTGTGCAGTTGCTGTTCCAGCTATACGGTATAGAATTTAATAGCTTTTTGTTAACTGCTATATTCTCCAAGATGATTCTTGCACTTTTCATCTTAGTGACTAGTTTCACGAACCTAGATATCTGAGCTTCGAAAGTCTCACCCAGTATATGATTAAACATGTTAAACACCTGGTTCAACATATCTTTTTGGCTTTCTCTCATATCTTTATTCCCCATAATTTGTTCCTCCATTGCGTCCCATAAATCTTTAGCCTTTGAAAAATCTTTGAACTTCTGTGCAATCTCAGTCGTGAGTGCCATAGTGATTGCAGCTAGGCTTTATCATCTAGTTGCTTCTTCTTCATGTCCTCTTCATCCCACAAATGTTTAGGTTTTGGGATCAATTAATTCTTATTATTCGTATATACTGGAATGTGTGGTCCTTGCTTAATTGATCTCATCAACTGGGGTTCAGTATACATGACATGGTTCTCAAACCTGAAGATCCAATCAGGGTAATCATCTTCACTGAGCAGCTGAGGTGGCTTCTTGCTCGTACCAATCTCATTTTCGAGATTCAAAGTGGCAGTAAGATGCTTCAAATTAGCCATTTTCTTAATCAGAAAGTTAGATTCTTCACAAATTCTTCAAAAATTTTAAACCCAAAGTTCCCGCTCGAATGATCAACTTATCGCATGAAATCTTCAAAGTTCTCGCGCGAACAAAGCAAAACTTCTCGCGTGGAAACTTCTGTAACTGATTTGTGCGAAAACTGAAAGTTGTCGCTCGAACTAATTATGTTGTAACAAACTTTTAACCAACTCTTGCGAAATCTTCAAGTTCTCACGTGAAAAGTAGCTTTTCGCACAGAAACACAATTTTTTGCCTGAATTGTTCTGTGTGATTTCGAGTCTTTCAGCCTCAAATTTTTATCCAATTGATTAAAATTTGATTAATTAAGTGCTCAATTAGTGATTTAGGTTCAAATATGATCCTAATTGTCTCTAATTGATTCAATTAATCTTTTTTTAAGCTCAAGAGGTCATCGAATCAACGAACATGCAATTTATCAGCTTCAACATCTTCAAATGATCAATCTCAGTAAAAATAAGCAAAAAACTTAGAACAACAGAGAGTTTAATGCTCAAAAACTCTACAAAACACTTCTTTAGACTTCAACCAATCGATCTAGAGCAACAAGGCTCTGATACCAATTGTAAGGATCAACACAATACAATTAGATCGATCTCGTGATGAGAATGCGGAATGTAATCATCACGGTAACAAGATTGAATATAGAAAAGATGAACACAATCAAGTAAATAAACTTTCAAATCAATAGATCTCTGATTCGATTACAGTGCAGTAGTACAAATCAGGAAAGTGAAAATATCTCTATCAAAGTGCTCACTATTACAAAGCGAAACTTCTATTTATAAACAAAAGAAGTTCCCGCGTGAAAACATCAGTTGCCGCGCGACTAGTAGTTGTCGCGCGACTGGTAGTTGTCGCGCGAGAAGCTGTTTTCGCGCGATAACTCTAGGTTCTCACGTGACTTGATCTTGATCCTCATCTTGATTTGATTTCCTGAGCCTCATAGGTTCAACCTCTACAAAAACCCTAATTTCCCCCCCCCCCCCCCCTCATCGACCGTGAATCCCCTTCCCCCTCTCCAATCGGCCGATCACCTCAAGTTCACCTAAAACCGCAGCTGATCACCACCATTCCTCCCCAATCAACCATCCTCTCTCCTTCTACATCCATTCTCTTGATCCTCCATCCATTACAACGTGTTTGCTTTCTGCCCACTTCGAATTATAAGGTAAAAATCGATTTCCTAGGGCTGCGTTTTGTTGTTCTTGTGTGTTGTATGTGTTATTCCTTGATTTGATCATGTTTTGCTTTGTTCTTTGTTAGAAATCAAGGGTTTCATGTTATGGTTGATACAAATTCAGATTAGGGTTGGTAATTGGGTTGTAAATCGATTAATGTGGGGGAAAATAGGTGGTGTTTGTCGATTATTATGTTAATACGTAGTTATAGGGTCGAGTAATGATCATTGGAAAGAGTTGAATATAAATCGTATGGTTTGGGTTTTGCTAAAGCCTATGAACGTGCAAAGACACTTGGATGAGTTTCTAAACTTCTTTTAAGTGATAGTGGCCTTGTGAAGTCATTGAACATTGTTAGGATGCACGTTTAGTCTAAACTTGATGTTTTTCTGATTTTGGCAGAATCTGTTAGCAAACTTGTGAACGTTTTAACTTAATGATAATAAACTCAATCACTGCGTTTCTTGAGTCCACATTGTGTATTTTTGAGTCTAGTTTTCAGAAAGTCCAACCACACACAATTTGGACGTGTAAAACTCGAGTTATTTCCTTTTTAGTGAAGGTAGGTCAAAACTGTCTTTTTTGACAGCAAACAAAGGGTCAAGTGTTTTGATACATGGATTGTATTTTGTTGAGGTTGTGGTCAAAATAAATGATTTGGGAGTAACCCCATGAGTCTTGGAGCACCTCCAAGTGGTTTCATCCCAAATAGTGTATAGATGATTTGTAATGAATTATTGTGTGAATTGTTGGCAAAGCTTGATGTTATGCGTTGAATTGGGTTGAACATTGTGTGATGTGACTTGGACATCGTAAGCATGTTTTGTGAATAAACTTATAAACGTATTTGTGTAATCGGTTGAGGTTACCGTTGTGGTATTTGGTTTCATTTGTCTGCCATGCACCCTAAGGTGAGTTTACAACCCCACTTTCATACTATACTATCTTTTAGGGGAGAGAAACATGCTGATTTTCATAAACTATACGGTACTTTAGATTGGTAATACTACATATACTAGTTTACTATTCTGATACCACTACGCCCCATTCGGACCGTTAATATGGTATTAGCGAGGTGATTGTTAGTAGATCTACTGGGTTTGACAAACCCCGCCTGGACTAGTCGCGCTAGCTTGACCGGAGGTCAAACGGGTGAATGGTTAGCCTGTTTTACTGTGCTGTGGTCTGGTATCCACAACCGGGGCATTCATTACATTATTACTCTTAGTTCGGTCACAAAATTCATACACATAGTAACTTGTTGTAGGCTAGCTACCTACTTATATGCATTGATTACTTAATCTGGATTTCATTACTATTACTTACTGTTTTCTATTAAACTTGTGAACTCACCAACCTTATGTTGACACTTTAGCATGATTCTTTCAGATCCTTAAGGTGCATGCGATTAGGAGCATCCCACTAATGCATTCATCGTCATTGGGGTCTAATGAACGATTCATAAATTTCTAGCCATTATACTTTATTTGGTTTGCGCGTGTCTACGCCATTTGATTTACAAATTATTATGCTTAAGCAATTATTTTCATGTTTACATTATTAACTCTGTTTTTGGAAATTTCAAATGTTAACGAGCAATTGTGTTTTGTAATTGATGTGTCGTTTGGTGTAACTAGTGGCTGAGATCCTGGTATGTCACATGCCTAACGGTAATACCCCATTTGTGGAAATTGAGGGTGTGACAGATTAGCCATTCTCACGGCATCCCTGGCTAGGACCTATTTGGTATGACGCTCTTAAAATATGAAGTGGTGATCAGGAAATATAACATCAAAATACTATCTTGTGTTAGCTTGCTAACGAATAGGAGATTTTTGGTGATTTGGGGACCAAAAGAACATCATGTAACATAATAGAGTTACAAAAGAGTAGATGTTCCTTTATGCGTAATGGGGACAGTCATACCATTGCCAAATGTGACGAAAGGGTTACCTATGGGAGCCAAAGGCTAGATACCAAGTCAGATGAAGATGACATATGATCCATACCGCCCGATTTCACATACCAATCAAGGCTGGATGTTGAGTCATGGCCTTGAGAATGGTAAGCATAGGCTAAGTAATCCTTAGTTGCAAGATTCTTAGAGGATATGAGGCAAGAGATGGGCATGAGTTGGCATAATGGCCTTCCTTACGACAAAGTTAGTAGTGGGGTTGGTGACGACCCCGTCCTAAACCATCATCTTGTCCGGGGCCTCTAAAGAAATGATTAGATCAACCTCATGAAGATGATGAAGGGCAATTAGGTTGGTCAGAGAAAGCAATAGTGGGTGTGGATGGACCATGGAGAGCACAAATAAAGAGTTCATGGCTCTCGACTCTGGAATACAAGTCGATGATAGATGGCTGTGGTCGAGAGGTCCATACAAAAGTAGAATACGTGTCAAATGAAGGACCGAGACCGTATAGAAACATTGAACTTGATAGGCTTCAAAGATGGGGTGGCCAATGGCTGCCAATTGGTCACACAACAATTTTGAAGAACCTTCAATACTCAGCAATGATTTTATCACATTTAGTTGATGAATAGCGTTAATCACATAAGTTATGGATATGTTCTATAGAGGTGTTACTATAAGCATTATTGAGGGCTAGCCAAATTTCTCAAGCCATAAATAAAGCAGTGATGATGGAGACAACTTCTTTAGTGAGGGAGAGTTGAAGGACGATGATCATACACTTATCATCAGTGAGCCATTGGGAATAGGCAGGGGCCATCCACACGATGAATGAGGTTTTGATATGTGAAGATAGGAGTGATTTGATTTTTCCTAAGTATGTAGTTGGTGGAGGAGAGTTTGATGGTGAGAAGATGGATAAGAGTGTTAAGGGGAAGTGTGCCATTAATGGGGGAGGTTGATGATGAAGAGGCTGTCATGAAGGAGTGATAGGTAGAATATGGATAGATGGGTGAGGAAGATAAAGAAGAAGCGGGCAAGTAAAGGTGAGAAGATGAAGAAGAAAGGGAGTAGTAAATGGGAATATGAAAATAAATAGGAGGGCAATGAGTGCTCAACTAAATGGTTCTATACCATGTGATTGTATTAATTCTACTCCATTAAGGTGTTGAGAGAATATTTATACCTGAATAAATTAAATCATGAGAACATAAAGAACGAGAAGCTACATAAATTAAATAAGAAGAATAATAAACTATAAAGTAATTATCTAATACCATTCAAGACAATTTAATTTTTATTTTAATTAAAATGGAAGTTTCAAATCATGTTTTACTATAAATACCAAGATAAGTGCTTGTTGCAAGATCTACCAAAATATGCCGACTACTTGATATCATCTTTCATTCAAGCTTTCTAAGGATCTTCTTTTCCATCTTCTTGATTAAGAGGTACACTTTGGGTTTTTATGTCCACCATCACGGTACCAACTATTTCGGTCTTCTATCCTAGGAAACATTTTATTTTGCGTAAAATGGAATTTGTTTTAGCAGACCCGGGTTGGAAATGAATCATTAGCTACACTCCTCATCATCATCTTGTACTTCATATTCTTTTACGGTTCCTGTATTTTATTCTATTTTGATTAAAAAAGTATTGTAATTTATTGCTTGCTTTATTTCCTGTACTGTAATTTTATAATTGAAAATGCTATATTTTATTTACGAACGGTTCTACAACTAAAAGAACATCATTTTATTGTGCCTATACATTGTCATATATGTGTATATGTAGCATAGTATTGTGCGTAATAAGCAACATGTGACGTGATTTTGTGCATAATAATTTTGTACATACCGTTATTTTTTTGCATAATAATTTTGTACATTTAGCGTGATTTTATTTGTAATAAATTTATACCTAGATAATTCTATGCCTAATAACTTTATACAAGCGTAACTTTGTGTGTAATATTTATATACAATATAATATTATGTGCGGTTATGATGTAATTATATCAATGCATATACCACTCTCCCCAAGACATGTGTCGTATCTTTGTGACTTTTTATAAATAACAAACTCAAAGCATCTTGTGCAATAACACACCCATCTATATATATAAGATTACATGTAAGTATAGATTTATATTTGTTATTTATCACAAGTAATTTTTATTTTAAGTATTTATGTGATTATTTTAACTAGATGGTTTCACTAATCTAGTTTACTCAAGTAGTTAGCATCCGGGACCTATATATTTTCATATACAAAGTACACCTAGCTTACTTTTAAACATATATCTTTGCGCAGTTACGATGTAATTTTATCAACACATATACCACTCGCCCCAAGACATGTGTCGCATCTTTATGACTTGCTATATTTAACACGCTCAAAGCATCTAGTACAATAACACACCTATACATACATACATACATACATATATATATACACATATACATATGTAATTTTATCAACACATATACCACTCGCCCCAAGACATGTGTCGCATCTTTATGACTTGCTATATTTAACACGCTCAAAGCATCTAGTACAATAACACACCTATACATACATACATACATATATATATATATATATATATATATATATATATATATATATATATATATATATATATATATATATATATAATATATATATATATATATATATATATATATATATAAGATTACATGTAAGTATAGATTTGTATTTATGATTTATTGCATGTAAATTATATGTAAAATTTATATATGATTATTTCAACTTAATGGTTTCACTAATTTAGTTGACTCAAGTATTTAGTATTTGGAACATAATGTATAAGTTTTTTATATACAAAGTACAATTAGCATACTTTTAAACATACGGAAAAAAAATCTTCTTTCTTGATTGATTGAGAACAAGTGATACACATTAAAAAAATAAATGACTTCCTTCGTCCAATGTTCATGAGATATTGCTCAAAGTTTATTATAAGACGCAAGGGAAATCTAACTTCTTATTAGTGGTTCAACTATTCAAGATCACATTTGTGTCACACCCTCAATTTCCACATGCGAGGTTTTACCGCGAGGCATGTGAACATACCAGGATCTAAGTCATTAGTTACTTAGAACGACACTATATAAAACTTTCAAAACTAAACCAGACTTTAAAATTTTAAAAACTATGCAGAAGCGTTTTGTAAATACGTCAAACCCAAAGTAATGAAATGTAAAATGCGCACACACTCGCCAACCCATTATTTAAAACAACAAAATGCATATTAAATCCCAATTGCAAAACAAGGTTTGTTCCAATGCATGCAAACCTGTAAGTGCTCCTAGGCGCTGCTGCTAACCTCGACCTAAGAATAGTATACTAAAAGAGTCAACACAACAGTTGGTGAGTTCAAGAGTTTACATTTAACATAATCAGTGACAGTTGTAAAACATAAGAAGTGCATTGAAATAGATAGCTAGTCTATATTCATAAGTAATAACCAAAGTGATTTCGCGATCGAAGCTGACTGTGTTTCGTTTGTTTGCCTCCCGTCATGACATACCAGGTTGTGACGATGTTTGTGTTAGGACAATATTGCACCCGTTTGACCTCGAGTCACACAGGTGGGGCTTGTTAGACCCAGTAGTACTACCCAAAATTTCCCGCTAGTTACCAATATTAACGATCCGAAAGTGTGAGGACTTTCAAGGTATATCACGCTATGTTACACTATACACAACTTACAATAATAAAGTGTTTGTAAACGAGTATGCTATCTTCCCCAAAAGAGAGTGTATAAAAAGTGGGGCATGAACTCACCTGATGCTTCAATAACAGAATAATGCAAGCTACAAAGGAATGTAAAGACAACCCATCAAAGGTTACCTAGAACACGTGAGTTTGTAAGTACACAAGACCAGAATGGCTTAACAGATCCTATGTGCTCAAGTAACACATTGACCCAAGTGATATAATAGACAATAAAACATTTTGACCTAGCTGACCCGTTTGACCCGTTGGTGATATGTTAAGTTGAGTTGTTGTTTAGCCAAGTGTGGTATCACATTAAACGTCATGATTTCATACAAGCTATTCACATAATCCACATTGTACATCTTAAGTCTCGTCAGGATCATCATGTTAACTTAAGTTTTCATACAACACATGCAAATCTCAATCAATCATCATACTCGACCTGAATACAATTAAATTCTAAATACCATTTATATACATTGGGTTTAGTCACACACAACATGTCATGTGAAGCCGCTCACGACTTCACATCCTAAACCCTGCCAATCCTACTAAGTAGGGGCCTCAAATTCACACGTGTGTATGATACTCATCATTATAATCCCATATGTAATTCATACAACCAAGACATCAACATTATAATAATCAACAATCACAATTCATCATGACACATACCCTGTACACTTGCAAATTTCCAAGAAAACCTAGATTTCCACATAGATTCATCATTTAACCAAATGACCTAATTATCATAATCTAACACATTAAACATCATCCATGATCCCTCTAGCATGCTCCTAACATCCCAATCATGATCAAATCACAAAATCACATGTTTCATATAAATAAAGTTTCCCTTTCGGGAAAGTAACATCCAAAATCTATCCTTTCATCAATTCCAACCCAATTTCATCAATAACATACCTAATCTAGTTCATAGCAATCATAATCACCCATTTAACATCAACAATTCATCAAAACATGAATTCTCATGAAGAAAAGTTTCCAATTTTGGATATGAACTAGATGACAAAACCATGGATTTCTTGCATAATCTACATAAATTAACATTCATATAACATAACTAACATCATATCACCATCAAACAATCATCATAAACTTTCCTTCACCAGTTTTGAATTAGGGTTCTTCAAGTGATAAAAACCATGAAACTAATCAAAATCTAACCTTTTAATCTTGTAGTAATCAAGAATTGAACTTGCAAACGTGTTGTAATGATCAAATCCAAGCAAAATCGAGTACTCTTGATGCTAGAACTTAAAATCGCAAGGGAGGGGATACTTGGGAGATGTTCGGCCGATTAGAGAGGGTTTGGGGGGCTAGGGTTTTGATTTTTGGTAATATTAAGTGTCACATCCTCGCTAGAAGCGGAAACACGTGGATGCGACGGACGGGATCGTCATAACACATTGGGGGTCTAAGAGAATCACTAAAGGTATTCTCCGTAAATGGGTCATGACATCGCCCGACACATAGGAACATGTGTCAAGTACAGTCAATTCCAAAACGTCATACCATAAATGCATAAATAATCCAAAAGTTCCATTTAGAAACAAATAAGCACAAGTACCAAAACAATCCCAAGTACAAATCCAACAATTACAATTCAGCAAAACAAACAAGTCCAAAACAAGTCCAAAACAAGTCCAAAAGTCCCATGAAATGTCTATTGCTCCTAAAGTAGCGGCCTTGTCTATAGTCCACAGCCAAACACCTAAGCCTCATTACCTGAAAAGACATGCTCTAAAAAGTCAACATATGTTGGTGAGTTCACAGGTTTAAAAGTACAAATAATTTGCTGTGTATAACATGTACATAAGGTTGTATGTGAGTAAGAGTACATGGCAGCCATAGATATCAACACAAGTTTAAGATCAGTCCAAGTCCAATTACCCGGATTATATTCACCCAAGGGCAAGCCAAGGCCAAGTCAGTCTCGACTAGTATACTGACAACAAAGGTGGGGGTGTCAACCCGTTAGTACTAACAATACCTCTCCATGACGTCCAAGTCACAAGAACAAACACAAGTCCAAGCACAAGCACAAGTACACACTCATGAACGATCATCTAGACTCAAACCATGACCCAAACGACATACATTGTCCCAAAATAGTCTTTTAGACACGGCATAGTCTAAAATCATGTGCTTTTCCCCCAAGTAAAATATATTAAAAAGGGGCTATGAAACTCACCTTCAAATAGTACAGTCTAAATCCCACAATACGCAAAGCAATCACTAAAAGTACAGATCACAAAAGGATTACTAAAGAACAAAAATGTCCGGTATGAGTGTAATCCTTGTAGCCCAGTCCTTAATATACATCACGGTTTCTATTATGGAAATAGATTTACTAAAAGAACAAGTTCAATGTCAGATTTAAACTTTAAGTCTCGCCATTTTTAGGGTTTTATCTGTCTCTTTATATTATTTTATTTATTCCCTTCGATGCACATCTATTAGTCCATATTCAATGAATTAGATATTATTAGATTATCCTTTTAAAACGTCATTTAACCATTTTTAAATATAAAACTTGTCTTTATTTGATTATTTAGTTTCAAATCCTTAGTTTTAAGTTATCAAAATATTTCAGCATGTATATCTGATTGCGCACCAGTTTTGCTTAAGCTGTTTGGAGGTGGAAATGGTAATGAAATGTCACGTAACAGGTATCATTTGAAAGATAAGACACTAAATTAAACTAAAAAATAAAGAATCATCTCAATTGGATATAATATGAGAAAGATATAACTCGACGAACACAGACCAACCTGCTGCCCAGGTTCGTCAGCTTTGACCTTCAGTTTTGTGTGTCGCGTTTGGAGGACCAAACGATGTCGAAACGACACGAAACCAATTGGGTTTGTTAGAGGACTCATTGATATTGTTTTTAGATTAAAAATTAGACCCATTTGGACATATTATGACCAAGTTATGACCTGAACAAAACGTCCTATTTTTCTGACAGCAAACTGTCCAGTTCATTAGTCTTGTTCTTTTGCATCCCAAACCTCCATATTTGACCCTTATTGATCCGAGTACTTAAATAAAGTTTATTCCAGTTCCAGTTGACCAAAACCTTAATTAAACACAAATCATTCCAATTTTCAGTCCCAAATATTTAGTTGGATTTTAGTCCTACGGTTCGCAACATTACTTAGTCGTTACATAGTTTTGATCGTTCAAAACGTCCATCCATTCAAGAAACAAAATTAATGATTTCAAAAACGATTTAGAAGACCAAGATGTCTATTTTGACAGGTCACACAAGATTACAACCCAACTTTGATAGATCCAAGAATATACAAAGATTGAGGGTTAGGGTTTTACCGATTGGAGAGTTGAACACCCAAAACACATAGATCTTCACGATCCAATGCCTAAAACAAAGAACACAAGAATATTAACAGGTCACACAAAATCATCGTCTAATATGTGGGTTCGGCCAGGGGGGCCTTAGATGAGCCTCCCGGGCCCTTTGACCCATTTCGTCCAATTTTGTCTTGTCCCCATACGCGTGTCGTCCAGTTTTTGCATTTTTAAATTCTACGCGTCAATACGATTCCAACGGACTATTATACAATATATAAACTATTGAATTTATATTTTTAAATTGAATTAAGTGTATTTTGTAGACTTTAGGCAAAGCCCATTGATGTCCGATTTTGTTTGTGTGCTTAACGTAGGATGTATATTCTTACATTTTTAAGTCTTTAGCCCAATTTTAAGCACACAACTATCATGCTAAGTCCAAATCGGTGAACGTCCACTGTCACCATGTCCAAGGCTGTAACACCCCGAAATTTATTAAAAAGAAGAGAAAATAAAAGTAAAAAGAAAGAAAGGTGAACTATCAAAGTGGAGGGGTTAGAGTTGTAAAAAAGACAAAACTTTAATATTTTATTATATAAATGGGTATGGCCGCCCATTTTGGTTTCTTCAACCTGCTCATCGGCTGAAAAAGAAGAAAGTAGAAGAAAGCTCTTGGTTTTAGAGAGAGAAAGAGGAAGAAGAAGCTGCAAAGGTGAGTTTTCTCGAATATGAGTTCGGTTTCAGCTGAGTTTTGAGTTCTAAACCGAAGTTCTTGGTGTTTGATGCTTGTTTTCAGGATCGTGGGGGAGCCTCAGATCCGAAGTGAATTGCTCAAAGGCTATACAAGGTGAGTTCTAGAACCCCTCGTTTATTGATTTTCAACTTCTTGGGGCTATTATGCATACCGAACAAACGTTTTTAAATGTAACCGTGAGTTTTGCCTGTTGTTCGAATGATGTTTTGTGATTTAAGTTTTGATGTTGTTTTGGTGGTTAGAATTGTTGTTAGTATGTTTTAAGGGCCTTAGTATGTTAGATCTGTGTTTGGGTAGGATTAGAAAGGTTTCGGGTGATTATTGGCTGTTTAGAAATTTTCAGAAAGTTCTCATGCGCCTAACTCTTCTCATACGCCTAACTGTCCTCATGCGCCCAGGGTCATGCGCCCAAATAGTGGACATGCGCCTGAACAGTAGTTCATGCGCCCAAGAATAAGGTTGATGCGCCTAAGTGTTGGCCATGCGCCCAAATAGTGCCCATGCGCCCAGAGTTGCTCATGCGCCTAAGTGTTGATGCGCCTAAGCAGGGCTCATGCGCCTGCATAGTGGTAATGCACCTGTATAGTGCTAATGCGCCCAGACTGTTTTATACTTAGAATTTTTATGCTCATGCGCCTGAAATGTTCCATGTGCCTCATTTTGGACTTAGGGTTTTCTAAGGGTTTTAAGAGGGAGATGTTTGAGAAGGTCCCGTAGTCATATGATGGCTTATGCTTGATGTATGCATGATGATGTGATGAGGTTTATGATGTGTAAGTGTGTGTATGGTGTGTTATCTTTCTTCGTTAAATGGTTTTCAAAACGTATGTATTATGTTATGTAATACATTATGTATTATGTTATGACTTTACATGGTATGATATATGAATGTGCATACGTAAAATATTATGTAATGAAAATGGAAGATAATGAATGATAAGTATGGAAGTAACGGATGATGAGATCCGTGTCGCGTACCCCGGTACTGTGTCAGCTTTCGAGCATGAGTCGGGGGTTTGTTTACAGGCCCCGACACAGTATCAGTCTTCGAACATGAGTCGGGGGTATTGCATGAGACAGGATGGTATGAGATTGAGATGAGGTCTTGTTGCTAGCCCCGGTACTATGTCGGTCTTCGGACATGAGTCGGGGGTTTGTTTACAGGCCCCGGCACAATATCAATCTTCTGACATGAGTCGGGGGTGTTGCATACGAAGACGGGATCCTTGTCGCATACCCCGGTACTGTGTCGGTCTTCGAACATGAGTCGGGGGTTTGTTTACAGGCCCCGGCACAGTATCAGTCTTCAGACATGAGTCGGGGGTATTGCATGAGGTAGGATTCGTATGATAATAAGTATTGTATTGACTGATGAACGATGATGAAGATAATAATTAATTATTATCTAAGTGTATGCATGATGCGTGATCGTGAACGAAAGTAAAACGTGGTTTTAACAAAATTAAAGTATTTTATTTATAAAACTAGAACTCACTCAGTATCGCTGACTTCTTGTATGCATGATAGTTGGCAGGTATTTTGTTGATGCTGAGGAGTTGCAGGCATGGATGCATACGCTACTGGGGATGTTTTGAGGCTGGCATCCATGTTTTGTTATAATGTCATATTTTGAAATGTAACAATGATGTAATGTGATGACATGTTTTTAATTACTAAATTTAAGTTTTTAAATTCCGCTGCAAAAGTAATGTATGTTTTAAATATTTTATGCAATGACGGTCCAGCTGTAAGCGTCCCGGGAACGGGGGCCTTACAAGTTGGTATTAGAGCTAAAGTTTAAGAGAATTGGGTAAATATTTTCAAAAACCTAATCTTAAACTGTGAATGGGACGAAAGAAAAGGGATGCCAGTCCTAGTAGCTACGTGCCTGCAGGTAAAGGTTTTATGTAAGCTTTTATGTAAGTTAAATGTTAACCGATACTATGTGCGCATGTTATGTGGCTTGTGTGCTTTTGTGTAGATTTAGATATTGATGTAGTCAGGATAGGAAATGCTTGGGGAATGAAGAGTAAAGTAAGTGGCTAATCACAATTGGCCATTGTGATTAGGGACTTACTATACTTGACATAACTCGAGCTATTACCTTGATTGGCCGTGTTGGTGTTTGAATCTTGTAGTGTTCTAGATGGCTGGCGGTAGGTCTTCTGAGGCTTCACGAGGTGGTGGTCGTGGTGGACGTGGTGTTAGGCCACGTGTCACGAGGAGGAGGACTAAGACTGTTGAGACGGCTCCTGAAGAGCCAGAGCTTCATCACCATGATGGTGAAGACGAGAGTGCCAACCTGAGAGCCTCAATGAAGGAGGCGGTGGTCAAGGAAGTTCATCAGGTCATGCAGGCGATTCTGCCGTCTGTAGTGACTGAAGTTATCCATGCTGTGAGGGATGACGAGAAGAAGGAAAAGGAGGAGAGGAGGAGAACCGCACGACGAGGAGGTGAAGCTGGAGGTTCTGGGGATATGGAGCAACCCAATGCTGACATGGTTGTCTCCAGTGACGATGAGGAGGAGGAGGAAACTGTGCCACAGACTGCGAAGGGATGTAGCTATGGAGCATTCCAAAGGTGTAGGCCCCCTATGTTTGATGGAAATGGGAGTGCTCCTGCTGCACAACATTAGGTGAGAGAGATGGAAGTGGTACTTGACATCAAAGAGTGTCGCGAGGATCAGAAGGTGAAGTTTGCTACCCACTTGTTCGTGGACTCGGCCTTATGCTGGTGGGACAACATTGTCCAGGCTGAGGGTACCAGGGTAGTCAGGAGGATGAGGTGGAAGGAGCTGAAAAGGTTGGTAATTAAGGAGTTTTTCCCTCATAGGGAGCAGGACAAAGTTGAGAGAGAGTTCCTGCAGCTGGAGGCGGGGACCATGACACACCAGCAGTACACCATGAAGTTCAACAAGATGGCAAGGCTGGTGCCAGATTAGGTGACGCCTATGTCACGAAAGATCAAAAGGTATATTCAAGGTCTGCCAGCAGATATCCGCAGACATCTGATTGCTGCCCGGCCAGGTACATTTAGGTCGGTGGTCAACCTGGCGGGGAGGCTGTATGACGAGCGAGAGGCGGTGGCTATAATGGATGAAGAGGAGGAGCGAGGTTATGTTAAGAGTGGGAAAGGCGGGATAATGATGAGGGTGAATTTGTGGCTGGAGGTAAGACGATGAGGTTTGATGATCGGAAGAGGATAACTGAGAGGGAAGAGGTATGCAAGAAGTGTGGTAGAGGCCACGTGGGGGAGTGCAGGTGGGGATCGAACGTCTGCTTCCAGTATGGAAGAGAGGGCCATAGGGCGAGGGATTTTCACATGGCTAAATGTTACGACTGTGGTGAGACTGGACATATGAGCAGAGATTGCAAGAAGTCTGGGGCAGGAAGCTCTAGTGTGAGGAAGGAGAGTAGAGGATGAAGGTTAGAGCATTCGCTATGACAGGGAGGAGGCTAGAGCGGACTCCAACATGACTTCAGGTACGTTTCTGGTAAATTAAATTGTGCATCTGTGCTTTAATTGTGGTGCTAGTAGTAGTTTCATTCCTGCTGCCTTTGTGTTAAGTTGAACGTTAGGAGTAGGAAGATCGATGAGCCTTCGATGTAAAAATTGCTATTGGTAAGCCCACTAGGATACCTAATACCCTAGAGGATTGCTCGATAGAATTGAGAGAGCGCGTGTTCGAAGAGATGAGACAACATTACCCGCAGAATGGTGGTTTCACTTGCGCGAGTACAGTGGAACAAGCCTACGTATAAGATCAAGGAAGAGATGAGACAGCATTACCCGCAGCTGTTCGAAGAGTACAGTCCAAATCCCACAATACGCAAAGCAAGCACTAAAAGTACATATCACAAAAGGATTACTAAAGAACAAAAATGTCCGGTATGGGTGTAATCCTTGTAGCCCGGTCCTTAATATCCATCACGGTTTCAATTTTATGGAAATGTGATTTACTAAAAGAACAAGTTCAATGTCAAATTTAAACTTTAAGTCTCGCCATTTTTAGGGTTTTATCTGTCGCTTTATATTATTTTATTTATTCCCTTCGATGCACATCTATTAGTCCATATTCAATAAATTATAGATATTATTAGATTATCCATTTAAAACGTCATTTAACCATTTTTAAATATAAAACTTGTCTTTATTTAATTATTTAGTTTCAAATCCTTAGTTTTAAGTTAAAAAAATATTTCAGCATGTATATCTGATTGCGCACCAGTTTTGCGTAAGCTGTTTGGAGGTGGAAATGGTAACGAAATGTCACGTAACAGGTATAATTTGAAAGATAAGACACTAAATTAAACTTAAAAAAAGAATCATCTCAATTTGATATAATATGAGAAAGATATGACTCGAAGAACACAGACCAACCTACTGCCCAGGTTCGTCAGCTTTGACCTTCAGTTTTGTGGGTCGTGTTTGGAGGACCAAACGATGTCAAAACGACACGAGACCAATTGGGTTTGTTAGAGGACTCATTGATATTGTTTTTAGACTAAAAATTAGACCCATTTGGAAATATTATGACCGAGTTATAACCTGAACAAAACATCCTATTTTTCTGACAGCAAACTGTCCAGTTTATTAGTCTTGTTCTTTTGCATCCAAAACCTCCATATTTGACCCTTATTGACCCGAGTACTTAAATAAAGTTTATTCAATGTTCCAGTTGACCAAAACCTTAATTAAACACTAAAATCATTCCAATTTTCAGTCCCAAACATTTAGTTGGATTTTAGTCCTCCGGTTCGCAACATTACTTAGTCGTTACATAGTTTTGATCCTTCAAAACGTCCATCCATTCAAGAAACGAAATTAATGATTTCAAAAATGATTTTGAAGACCAAGATGTCTATTTTGACAGGTCACACAACATTGATAGATCCATGAATTTACCGATTGGAGAGTTGAACACCCAAAACACATAGATCTTCACGATCCAATGCCCAAAACGAAGAACACAAGAATATTAGATGATGATTTTGATGATTCTTGATGAACAACATCAAGAACATGAATAAACAAGGATAAAATCATCAAAATAAATGGTTTTCTTACCGGAGAAGGTGTAGATGATCAAGTCTTGCACAAAAATCAACCTTGACTGCTAGAATATCATCAAAATCAAAGTAATTGATGATAATTTCGATTGATTAGAATGAAGAACAAGAAGATGATAGATGGTCACGGCTAGGGTTTCACTAGAGAGCATTCTTGGAGAAAAATTTATAAAGAAAATGAAGAGAGAGCAAGAGGGGAGCCCCTTTTATGTGGGTTCGGCCAGGGGGGGGGCTTAGATGGGCCTCCCTGGCCCTTTGCCCATTTCGTCCAATTTTGTCTCGTCCCGATACGCGTGTCGTCCAATTTTTTCATTTTTAAGTTCTAAGCGTCAATACGATTCCAACGGACTATTATACGCTATATAAACTATAAAATTTATATTTTTAAATTGAATTAAGTGTATTTTGTAGACTTTAGGCAATGCCCATTGATGTCCGATTTTGTCTGCGTGCTTAAAAGTAAGATGTATATTCTTACATTTTTAAGTCTTTAGCCCAATTTTAAGCACACAACTATCATGCTAAGTCCAAATCGGTGAACATCCACTGTCACCATGTCCAAGGCCCACTAGAACATATTAAGCCCATAATGCATAGTTTTAGGACTTAGCGTGTCTACACGCGTCTAATGTACTATACACAGATCAAGTCATAGTCAAAGAGTCAAAGTCAAAGTCAAAGGTCAATACATCTATTTTGGTGACGGATGTCACAGTAGCCCCCGTTGAGAGAATTTCGTTCGGAAATTCAGTCAGAGTTATCAACTGCAATGCCTTTCCGTGAATAGGTAAAATGTACTTAGTCCTCAATTGACCTACCCGCACACATATAAATTTGGGTCCTCTCTTTGAGTTCCATCTAATCTTTAGGATCAGGATTTTACTAATTATCAAAGTTCAATTTCTTTAGCCATGATCTCAGCCAGTTCTTCAACGAATCGAAGTTTACCATCCATGGAACGTATCATGCACCCCTCTCAGTTCTTGTTGTAACTCAAACCGATAATCCGATGACCAAATATGTTTGGAAGTCTTAATGGCACTTACCAATATAGGTGCTAATTTTCTCATTTGCCAAAGCACACAATGCCTTCTAAGGCAACAACTCGTATACCGCCCATAAAAACAAAGTCTCTTGAGATGGCTTTTTAGGTTTTACAATCAGTTTACTAATATCTCCAAAGTATGACCGTTTTCCATTACCAAAAAGTTAGATTCCTGTCTGGATTCCGATTTCACATTCATGGTATCAATAGTGTTTATAAACAGGGTGTACCACAGCTAACCCACCACACTACTTACACCTTTGATTATCAGTGTAAATTTCTAACGATCTTGAGCTGCCTTTAGTCTGTCTGTGATCCAAAACCCCTAATCATTCATCTCTTGAATGATTTATGGTCTAGTCATCTAACTTTACACGACTTCTGCCCATTACATTGGCAATCGGATTTTACATTCGTTTAATGCCTCAAACAGTGCTCCTATAAGACTCTTATTGCAACTATTGTTGTAGGAAATTCAACCAATGGTTGGTGAGTCTCCTAGCTACTTCCATGTCAATGATAAAAGACATTAACATATCCTCCAATGTCTGTATAGGTCACACACTCATACAATCAGTATGATAGTGGTAAGTCACACTTATGTCCAGACGTACACTCATACCCAGCACCTACTATGAGCTATGTTGACTCGTTTCATGAAGCGACTGGCACGAACAGGGATAATCGACATAGGTACTCCATGTCTATCCACAACTTCACTAACATAAATCCTTGCCAACTTTTCCATCTTGTAGTCCTCACGAATAGTTAGGAAATGACCAGATTTGGTCATGTTATCCATAATGACTCAAATCAAATCAAGGTCACTACTAATTCTTATTAGCTTCGTCATGAAGTTTACAATCATGTTTTTCCACTTCCGATCCAGAATCTCAAACTATTGTAATAGGCTAGGGGTCCTTCGATGCCTCACTTTAACATTTGAACAAGTAAAACACTTGCACACATAGTCTGCTATGTCCCTTTTTCATTCCAGGCCACTAATACAAGTCCTTACGATCATGCCACCTCTTGTTAGCCCCAGGATGAACAGTATACTTAAATTTGTGTGCTTTGTCCAACACTAATGTTTACACATTCCCTGTAAATGAAACCTAAATTCACTTAATAAAGTACAATCCTCCATCGTCTTTTTGTACAAACTATTTGTTTAGACCTCTCAAAGCCTTATTCTCCATATTCAGTCCCCTCATTTTACTCGACTTGAGTGGCAATGAGGTAAGCACATGAGTTTGACTCTCTCCTTACAACTCAACACGTCCTAAACCATATTTGCCTTTCTGGGTTATACTAGATTACGCAGTTGTAGTCTCTGAATAATTCAATCCAACATCTCTATCTCATGTTCAGTTCTTTTTGGTGAAAAATATGTTGAAAACTCTTATGGTCAGTATAGATGACACACTTGGAGAACCTAGCGTATAGTATCTCATTTTCAACAATTCCAAAACTATCCCTATATGTTTCTCATGATCCTTCCTATCCTCAAATAAGTCAGAATGTCCTCAATAAACACTATGACAAATTTATTCAAATATGCCATACACATCTAATTCATCACGTCCATGAACACCGCAAGTGCCTTTGTTAGCCCAAGATTCATAACTAGGAACTCATAATATCAGTAACGAGTTTTAACCGCTTTCTTTGGTATGTCATCCACATGTACTCTATGTTGATGATTACCAAACGGAGATCAATATTCAGAAAGTACGTCGATACTTGAAGCTAATTGAATAAGTCATTTATCCTTGGCAAATGATAACGGTTATTGTTCATTAGTTTATTCAGCTTTTGATAGTCCATGCACGTCCTGTATGATCCATCCTTCTTCTCGACAGAAAGCACTAGCGCCCCATGGTGAGTGAATGGGTCGTATAATTACTGAACCACTCCTAAAGTTGATTAGACAGATCTTGCATCTCCAAGAGTGTTAAGCAATAAAGGACCTAGGAACACGCACTGCCTATGTACCAGGTTAATCCAAAGGTACACTTGTTGTGAAGTAGGCAATCATACCAAATCCTTCGAGAACATTTCTTAGAAGTTTCACACAACAGGTATATCATCTAACTCTTATTCCTCCACCTTCATGCTCGAAATCTACGTGTTGCCCCTTCTAATTTCTCACCATACACGTCAAATGTCTCACCGTTTGATAATGGTATGCAAGCAATCTTCTTACAACAGATGATCTCAGCACTATACCTTGACAATCAATCCATCCCCGTGATCATGTTGAAACTTCCGCCCCCAATTATACAAGATCTATTCAAATTGCATGATCCTCTAATAGCATAGTATGGTCCCATATTACTTCCCTAGTCTTTCCAAGTCCATCATTATCCCATTTAATAACACATATCCTCATGACTGGGGTTAAGCTCAACTTAGTTACAAAAGTCAAAGTCACTAAAGTATGGGTCCTTTAGGGCATCATTGACACCAATAATACCTTTCTATGAACAGGGTTGCCATATTACCTTGCCCTGGGTTTGCACAAATTGCAGACTATATTTGTGTTGTTTTTTTTCTTTTATTTTTGATTGACCATTTGACCTTGAGCCCTATTTAACCACGCATATGCATTTCAATAATGCTACTGGATTCCTCACTGATATTGTCAACGTCAAACTCTTACCGATTTGACCGCATTAATTAGCACAACTGGGTTCACAAATACCTTAAAACTCTTTGCTAAGCATTCCAATTACTTGAAATTGAAACACACAGGTCATGACATCATAGTCGGGTGGTGTAGATTGCACTTATTACTCTCCGGACAAGTTCCAGCATAGTCCTTCATTGCCAGTACGATAGCCACATATTCTTTCATGAACAAGTCCTTCTTGTCTACTTTAACACCAACTAGCTCACCTGATTCCCTAACATCCTTCTACATGTCACTAGCTTTCTTGAGGGTCTAATATGAACCATCTCCTCAGTTAAAGTATATGTCTTTAGTATTGCACTCTAAATGGTTGGGGGTGCAGCAGCAACTATCATGCCATGAAATGTAGAACCAGCCCCCTGATGTACTTCTCCATCCACTTTGATTTGTGTGTCATAAATATGGCACCAACTTTGCCATCTTATAGAATTAGTAGGGATAGGCAGCATGACCTGATCCCACCATTACGTGACTCCAAAACTAATGATCTATATTTTGCATCTTATCCATGAGGCAATACTCCTCAATTACTAATGCTTTAAGCCTGTCCAAAGTCATGGCCATCATAACTTTTCTACTTCATACTTGAACTTGGATATTCCACCATGTTAGTGCTTCGCCCACTAGTGGCCAAACAACACTCTTTGCCTTTTGATTATTAGCACAGGTCTCGTTGTCCACATCCGTTTCCGTTTTCTCAATGCAACGGGTCAGGGCTATTGCTCCATCTTTCTTATCGTACTCTATTAATCCTGACTCCAGTGCCATTTCCTTCCACGTTATCAGTCTAACCATGTCCAACTCTAATCCTCTGAGATCATCACATACCCCAGTTCAGGCACATCCTTAGCATACCGAAGATGTTTATGTATAGGGTTCCCCGCAGCGTTCCCACCACACCAACGATATACCAAGGACGACACACGACATCCATTTACTCCACCAAGTATAATGCTAGAATGTCTCAGCAACCAATGCTCCAAGTATTAAGATCAGTTTGAACAAAGCATCATAGGTACAAGGAGTCTCACCTCTCTACTTCAACTCTTCAAAGACCAAGTACATTTTGAACATGTAGTCAATTTCCACGATCACAAAAACAAAAACGAGAGAAACTTCTCATAGATATTGGGCTAAAATATCCAAGTATGATTCCCATGAAGGCTCCAGATCTGTTTGTACTTGTGCGAGGACAAATGAGATTGGTGTTTCCACACCGTTGATTATTACAAGAACAGGAACTCCAATGTCCCATGTATAGAATGGAAGATTCCTACTAACTATGAGCATTATCTCATGAAAGGGTTTGCCAGATTTCGCATGCACTACAAATTGCAATTACGTGTGCACCCGTAATGGTAATTTGCTTTGAATGGTCCCCCTAGCTCCTCCTACTGGAGTCAACGCATCTTGCCAAGTACAGAGTGCTACCATGATTGGAGAATCAAGGATATGGTTACTAACCCAAGGTTAAGTAACCGAAGTTATATAGAGGAATAGATTGAGAAAGCATTCACTTGGGTAAGGAACAGTCAAAGGAATCCATTTAGTATAGTCTGAAATCCAATAAAGCAATCATTTGACCTGAGTACGCCATGGCTCTTGTCTGTTAGTGTCATATCAGCTACCGTGTTCATCTCCTAAGATTCAACTCATAACATAGGTATCACCAGCAGATGCACATATTAAGGTTGGCTTAATAACCTAGGCCCTCTAAAAGAATCCTTATGGCAGCACTTGTCAATCCAGACCAAATAATAGTCAAGCGCATAATGAGAGGGTGTCCTTACCTAATGCTTTCTCAAAGCATGCATAGATAATATAACAACCAAAGTTCTCCAAATAAGAAGATCACAGATAACACATAAGGCAGGCTACACAGCACAACAGTTAATGCAAATAAAATGTTAACATGTATAATAGTACACATATAATCCGATGATGCATACTACATGTGGGTACTTAGGTTATAGTCTAGGTCGAATAATCCACCTAATTCTCTATAGCCAATGGCTCTGATACCAATCTGTCACACCCTCGCTAGAAGCAGAAACACGAGGATGCGACGGACGGGATCGTCATAACACATTGGGGGTTTAAGAGAATCACTAAAGGTATTCTCTGTATATGGGTCATGACGTCGCCCGACACATAGGAACACGTGTCAAGTACAGTCAATTCCAAAATGTCATACCATAAATGCATAAATAATCCAAAAGTTCCATTCAGGAAAAAATAAGCACAAGTACCAAAACAATCCAAAGTACAAATCTAACAATTACAATTCAGCAAAACAAACAAGTCCAAAACAAGTCCAAAATTCCCATGAAATGTCTATTGCTCCCAAAGCAACGGTCTTGTCTATAGTCCACAGCCAAACACCTAAGCCTCATTACCTGAAAAGACATGCTCTAAAAAGTCAACATATGTTGGTGTGTTCACAGATTTAAAAGTACAAATCATTTGCTGTGTATAACATGTACATAAGGTTGTATGTGAGTAAGAGTACATGGCAGCCATAGATATCAACACAAGTTTAAGATCAGTCCAAGTCCAATTACCCGGATTATATTCACCCAAGGGCAAACCCAGGCCAAGTCAATCTCGACTAGTATACCGACGACAAGGGTGGGGGTGCCAACCCGTTAGTACTAACAATACCTCTCCATGACGTCCAAGTCACAAGAACAAGCACAAGTCCAAGTACAAGCACAAGTACACACTCATGAACGATTATCTAGACTCAAACCATGACCCAAACCACATACATTGTCCCAAAATAGTCTTTAAGACACGGCATAGTCCAAAACCATGAGCATGCTTTTCCCCCAAGAAAAATATATTAAAAAGGGGCCGTGAAACTCACCTTCAAATAGTACAGTCCAAATCCCAGAATACGTAAAGCAAGCACTAAAAGTACAGATCACAAAAGGATTACTAAAGAAAAAAAATGTCTGGTATGGGTGTAATCTTTGTAACCCAGTCCTTAATATCCATCACGGTTTCAATTTTATGGAAATATGATTTAATAAAAGAACAAGTTCAATGTCAGATTTAAACTTTAAGTCTCAACATTTTTAGGGTTTTATCTGTCGCTTTATATTATTTTATTTATTCCCTTCGATGCACATCTATTAGTCCATATTTAATGAATTATAGATATTATTAGATTATCCTTTTAAAACGTCATTTTACCATTTTTAAATATAAAACTTGTCTTTATTTGATTATTTAGTTTCAAATCCTTAGTTTTAAGTTATCAAAATATTTCAGCATGTATATCTGATTGCGCACCAGTTTTGCGTAATCTGTTTGGTGGTGGAAATGGTAACGAAATGTCACGTAACAGGTATCATTTGAAAGATAAGACACTAAATTAAATTAAAAAAAATAATCATCTCAATTGGATATAATATGAGAAAGATATGACTCGACGAACACAGACCAACCTACTGCCCAGGTTCGTCAGCTTTGACCTTCAGTTTTGTGTGTCGCTTTTGGAGGACCAAACGATGTCGAAACGACACGAGACCAACTGGGTTTGTTAGAGAACTCATTGTTCTTGTTTTTAGACTAAAAATTCGACCCATGTGAACATATTATGACCAAGTTATGACCTGAACAAAACGTCCTATTTTTCTGACAGCAAACTGTCCAGTTCATTAGTCTTGTTCTTCTGCATCCCAAACCTCCATATTTGACCCTTATTGACCCGAGTACTTAAATAAAGTTTATTCATTGTTCCAGTTGACCAAAACCTTAATTAAACACTAAAATCATTCCAATTTTCAGTCCCAAACATTTAGTTGGATTTTAGTCCTCCGGTTCGCAACATTACTTAGTCGTTACATAGTTTTGATCCTTCAAAACGTCCATCCATTCAAGAAACAAATTAATGATTTAAAAAACGATTTAGAAGACCAAGATGTCTATTTTGATAGGTCACACAAGATTACAACCCAACTTTGATAGATCCAAGAATATACAAAGATTGAGGGTTAGGGTTTTACCGATTGGAGAGTTGAACACCCAAAACACATAGATCTTCACAATCCAATGCTTAAAATGAAGAACACAAGAAATTAGATGATGATTTTGATGATTCTTGATGAATAACATCAAGAACATGATTAAACAAGGATAAAATCATCAAAATAAACGGTTTTCTTACTGGAGAAGGTGTAGATAATCAAGTCTTGCACAAAAATCAACCTTGATTGCTAGAATATCATCAAAATCGAAGTAATTGATGACTATTTCGATTAATTGGAATGAAGAACAAGAAGAAGATGGATGGTGATGGCTAGGGTTTCACTAGAGAGCATTCTTGGAGAAACTTTTGTAAAAAAAAATGAACAGAGAACAAGAGGGAAGCCCCCTTTATGTGGGTTCGGCCTGGGGGGCCTTAGATAGGCCTCCTGGGCCCTTTGCCCATTTCGTCTAATTTTGTCTCGTCCCGATACGCGTGTCTTCCAATTTTTGCATTTTTAAATTCTACGCGTCAATACGATTCCAACGGACTATTATACACTATATAAACTATAAAATTTATATTTTTTAATTGAATTAAGTTTATTTTGTAGACTTTAGGCACAGCCCATTGATGTCTAATTTTGTTTGTGTGCTTAACGTAAGATGTATATTCTTACATTTTTAAGTCTTTAGCCCAATTTTAAGCACACAACTATCATGCTAAGTCCAAATCGGTGAACGTCCACTGTCACCATGTCCAAGGCCCACTAGAACATATTAAGCCCATAATGCATAGTTCTAGGACTTAGCGTGTCTACACACGTCTAATGTACTATACACAGATCAACTCATAGTCAAAGAGTCAAAGTCAAAGGTCAATACGCCTATTTTGGTGACGGATGTCACATTAAGTTTTGTGGTAATTACAAACTTAACCCTCCTTGATTAAATTTTATAAAAAATAATCTTTTTAAACACTTTTTAAATACTTCCAACTACAAAACTCATATATTATTATTCAACAATAATAATCATATATTTTTAGCTAGCAACAAAACACATGAATCCAATATAACACGTTGGCATGTTACAAAGTAAGATCCACAAATAATATTTAAAATTCATAAATCACATAACTACAAATTAATAATCCACATTATTAATCAAATTATTATCTGATAATCATAGTAAATTGTTATTAAGTCACCAACGTTCAACGACAACTAGTGTGTGCTCACGACACGTGTATGCAAGACTTAACGAGACTAACGGAGTTTGGTAATGGAAAATTACCGGATGTCACATTATCCACATGTTGAAAGAATTTTTGTCTCGAAAATTTCATTACATGGTTGTGTTACATCACTGGTCTACTGTATTGGCACAAGGAAATCGAGTGAGTTGTCTCATCATCCCCATGTTGAAAGAAATTTCGTCCCGAAATTTAGTCATTACCTTCGCCGGTTGTCGTCGTTGTTTCGAACAAATGAGGATACTTGAGCTTCATCTGATCCTCAGGTTCCCACGTGAACTCGGGTCCACGTCTTGAGTTTCCAGCGAACTTTGACTATGTGTATCTTGCTTTGCTTAAGGGTCTTGACCTCACGGTCTATCACCTCAACTGGTTCTTCAATGAATCGCAATTGTTCATCTACTTGCACTTTCTCGAACGGTACACCCAATGTCTCATCAGATTAACACTTTTTCAGATTAGAGACATGAAATACATTGTGAACTCCACTCAACGAATCAGGCAGGTCCAATCGATACGCCACCGGACCTATTCTTTCTAGAATCTCAAATGGCCCAACGTATCTCTGATTAAGCTTGCCCCTTTTGCCAAATCAAATCACACCTTTCCACGGTGAGACTTTCAGCAAAACTTTGTCGCCGACCTGAAACCCCAAAGGTTTCCGTCGGTGACTATCACCAACTTTGTCGCCGACCAGAAACTCCAAAGGTTGCCGAATCGAATCACGATCTTCTCGGTAGTCTCGTGCACCAATTAGGGGCTAGTTAGCTGACTATAACCAACTTCCGCCCAGCAAACTGGTGATCTACACTTTCACCCATAAAACGCCTCAAATGGTGTTGCCTTAATGCTGGTGTGATAACTATTGTTGTAAGAAAATTCCACCAAAGGTAGATGGACTTCCTAATTGTTCCCAAAATCTATCACACAGGCTCGCAACATGTCCTCTAGAGTTTAGAGTTTGAATGGTGCGCTCGCTCTGACCGTCGGTCTCAGGGTGCTAAGCGGTACTCATGTCTAAGCGTGTACCCAAAGATTTCTACAATGATTGCCAGAAATGGGATGTAAAACGAGCATCACGATCAGAAATAATCGAGATCGGTACACCATGTCTCCGAAACTACCTCCTTCAGATAAATTCGAGTTAACTTATCCATTTTATCAGTTTCCTTGATTGCCAAGAAGTGAGCAGACTTAGTCAATCGGTCTACAATCACCCATATCATGTCACAACCGTACGGGTCCGGGGTAATTTAGTAATGAAATCCATAGAAATCTGTTCCCACTTCCACACAGGAATCTCAGGTTGTTGTAGTAAGCTAGATGGCTTTTGATATTCAACGTTCACCTTAGAGCAGGTCAAACACTTGCTCATATTTGTTGCTACATCCGCCTTCATATTAGGCCACCAATAATGCGCCTTCAGATCATGATACATCTTATTGGAACCAGGATGTATAGAGTACTTAGACTTGTGTGCCTCACTCATAACTAAGTCTCTTAGATTTCCATAGGAAGGTACCCAAAGTCTATCCATGAAGTAACGGATTCCATCAGCTTTCACCTCCAATTGTTTGTCCATCCCACGCAATGATTCAGATTCAACATTTTCTACTTTCAAAGCTTCCGTCTGAGCTTCCTTGATCTGTTCGGGTAGTTGAGTGCTAATAGTAAGCTGTAAAGCTCGCACTCGTTTGGGCTTAACAGTTTCTTTCCTGCTTAAGGCATCGGCAACCACATTTGCCTTTCCCGGGTGGTACTTAATAGTGCAATTATAATCATTCAATAACTCTACCTAGTGTCGCTGCCTCATATTTAGCTCTTTCTGCTCGAAGATATGCTGAAGACTCTTGTGATCGGTGTAAATAGTGCATTTGGTACCATACAAGTAATGTCTCCAGATCTTCAAGGCAAAAACCACTGCACCCAGTTCCAAATCATGGGTGGTGTGGTTATTCTCGTGCATCTTCAGTTGTCTCGAGGCACAGGCTATCACCTTGTCACATTGCATCAAGAAACAACCGAGTCCTTGGATAGAAGCATCACAGTAGACTACAAAGTCATCACTTCCCTCTGGTAATACCAATATCAGTACGCTACAAAGTTTCTGTTTCAATAACTAAAAAGTGGCTTCTTGACTCTCACCCTATATATATGTTGTTCTTTTATGGGTCAGTGCTATGAGAGGTTGAGCAATCTTAGAAAATCCCTCAATGAAACGCCGATAATATCCTGCCAGTCCAAGAAATTTCCATATCTCACTAGGCGTCTTGGGAACCGACCAATTCTTTATTGCTTCAACTTTCGCAGGATCTACATGGATTCCTTTTTCATTAACAATGTGACCCAGAAATTGTACCTCTCGGATCTAGATGTCACACTTAGAGAATTTAGCATACAATTGTTCCCTTTTTAACAGTTCCAAGATTAACCGTAAATGCTCCTCGTGTTCCTCTTTGGTCTTAGAATAGATCAATATATCATTGATAAACACGATAACAAACTGATCGAGATAGGGTTTGTACACTCGATTCATGAGGTCCATGAATACCGCAGGTGCATTAGTTAACCCAAATGGCATGACCAAGAATTCATAGTGGCTATAATGAGTTCTGAATGCTGTCTTCGAGATGTCTTCCTCTCGAACTTTCAATTGATGATAACGAGACCTCAAATCAATCTTGGAATAATAGTTGGATCCCTGAAGTTGATGGAATAGGTCATCAATACGAGGTAAAGGGTATCGATTCTTGACCGTGACTTTATTCAACTCCCTGTAATCGATACACATCCTGAATGTGCCATCCTTTTTCTTAACAAAAAGGACAGGGGCTCCCCAAGGCGATGAGCTGGTCGGATAAATCCTTTATCCAACAGCTCCTGAAGCCTGTGCTGATAGCTCCTGCAGCTCGTTCGGTGCCAAATGATAAGGTGCTCTTGCAATTGGAGCTGCTCCGGGAGTCAACTCGATCTGGGATTCCATTTGACGATGAGGTGGTAACCCAGGAAAATCCTCGGGAAACACCTCTGGAAAATCACAGCTACTGAAATGTCCTTTATTTTCTTCCCTTCCTACTGTTTATCCATCACAAGGGCCAATATGGCCAAGCGACCTTTGCATAACAGTTTCTATGCTTTCATGTATGATATGATGCCTATCACTGCACCACTCCTCTTGCCCTTAACCGAAAGGATTTCTCCACTAATCGAAATACGTATAATCTTCTCATGACATATGACTTCCGCCTGTTTCTCGGAGAGCCAATCCATGCCCACGACTACATCAAAACTCCCAAGTGTAACCGGCATAAGATCGATGTCGAAAGTGTGTCCAGCCAGTTCTATCTTACAACCCCTAAGGATGTGTGTAGCGTGAATTTGCTTACCGTCAGCTAATTCTATGATATACTGGGATTCCAAAGTAGAAGGTGTATCATTCAAAAGACTACTAAACTTAGTAGAGACAAAGCTTCTATCTGCTCTAGTATCAAATAGTATAGTTGCATAATGAAAATTAACAGGAAATTTAAAGTAACAATAGTAGGATCATTTAGGGCCACTCCTGAGCCAATGACAAAAGCTCTTCCCTTGGCTCCACCGTTGTTCCCACCATTGTTATCTCCGTTGCCTGTGTTTTTGTTGTTATTTCCGCCATTTCCATTACCATTGCCATTCTTCTTTAATTGAGGGCAGTTCCTCTTGTAATGCCATTCCTTTCCATACTTAAAGCAGTCTTTTGGTGTTTCCTACATTTGTCGTGGCTTCCTCATCAATTCTCCACGACAGTCTTTCGCTGCATGCCCTAGCTTCCCACAACGCTGACATCTAAAGTTGTCATACCTGCTGGTGTGATGATAGTTGCATCAGTTGCACTTTGGATGCTTCCCCATGTATCCACTTTGTCCTTAAGCTGCTACGGAAGTCTGATTGTAGTTTTGGTTGTTGTCGAACTTCCTCGGTTGCTGGTGATACTGTTGCTATTGCTATTGCTATTGCTGGTTGCTGGAAGATGAGCCCTTATTGCTAGTGTTTTCCCACTTGCGCTTGTTATCAGGTACGCTAGCCACCGTGCCCGTTTGGGTAGCTTTCCTTGTTCCACTGCCTGGTCGGTCAGCCTGTGGGCTAACCAAATAGCCTGTTGTATGGTGGCAGTGTTAGAGGCTGTCACCATGCTCTAAATTTCAGGAACCTAACACGTAAGGATAGCTCAATCCTCTTATACATATCGTTCACCATCTTTAACTACTAGAACTTAGCCTCCAACTTCTAGAATTCATGCGTTTCTTCCTTCGGATATTCCTCTGGCTCTTCCTCGGGTTCTTCTTCAGGTTCTTCCTCGGGTTCTACGGCAATATGCATCACGGCGAACTGGGCTTCCAAGTCACCATGTCTTACCCCATAGTCATGGATAGTGTTATCCCTGGCATCCGAGCGATGGATCGCCTGAGCCATTCTATCTCGTAAGGAGCACTGGTAGTCATAGCACTTTAATTGCAATTCCTTCACTTCCGCCACCATCATCTTAGTCTCACGTAGCTCATGTCGTACAGTGCAAATACTTCATTCAGCTCATTAATGCATTGTTTCTCTGTGTCTAGAGCAGCAACTAAAGCCGCAATCACTAGCTCGCTAGAATGGTATCGAAGGGAGGGTAGGTGTAGGTAACAAAGGAGTAGACCTAGTCCTTGGTCTAGTAGACGGGAGTTCAGGAACACGCTCCCTATAAAGCATGTTGGGTTCAACAATTGATAAACTAAAGCTTTCCAAACCACAATCAAAGCCAACTGAAGATCTCATTGTACAAGTTCAGAGACCAAGTTGATAAACAGAACAAAACAAACACAAGACAAAGTCAACATCAAGACCACAAGGAAAGTCAAAATTAGGTCATGATGTAATAACACTATATATAGAACCACAAGTGCCACTTGTAATGGGTGGTTATTGCAAAGTGTGTGAGTGGCTTGTAGTTCTTAAGTGTGTGTTTTTCATGGTGTAAATCACCACCCAAGGAGAATTTCTCTCCTTTGGGTGGGTTTGATGTTCATCCATCTTTGTATATGTTTCTTCATTGTAATTTGTTATTCAACATCAATGAAATCATAACATTATACATTACACACACATCCTTGTACTTCGATTCACACACTTCCACCCGTCTTTAATTTTGAATTCTCGGATCTGAAACTGATGAATCCTAAGATCCAAGCTCAACGAATCTGAAATATTGATTCAGCAAAATGGTATTAGAGTTTATCTAAAACAAGAACAATTTTGTTGTAAACATCTGCTTATATCCAACACTGCTTATCTAAAAGTTTGCAGTGGAGGTTTCTAATTCATTATATCAGCCACTGCTTATCTAAAAGAAAAACTGGGTGGAATGATATACCATTAACTATATCTTCACTGGTCTGTGCCCTCTGCTCTAACAGACCCTACAACTTTTCAGCCTATGTCTTTAATGGAATGATGGCAAACATTCAAGAGGGGAGGAGGAACATGTTCCTAATATATCCTAGATTCATTCAGTGTCTTATTAATGAAGCCTTTCTTGATCTGGTTCTAGAAGGCCCCATTCTTGAAATTCCTCATTATAATGCAAAATCTTTGAAGTACATCAAGAAAAGGGATCCAAGAAATTTTTACAGTGGTACTTTCTTTCCACTTTTGCCTTGGATGCAACAACAAATTAATCCATAAGATGATGTTCTAGTGGATGAGGAACCAGAACAAGAAGAAGAACATGTTATACAAGAACAAGTACAAGATGATGTTCCCACTAAGGAACCTGTTCATGAAGAGGCTGCTGCTCATGATGACGTTGTTGATGTTGCTCAACAAAGAGATGATCAAACAATTGAGGAACAGCCCACTGTTGATGAGCATGCAGAATTAAATGAAGAAGCATTGAGGATAATGTCACCGCATGTTGATGTAGGTGGTGATCTTCACATTGGGCCTTCAACTCATAATGCTGAGATTCATTCCCTTTTTGGGGTTGATCCCATTATATTCTCTCCATCTTTTAACATGCACACTCATGAAGAACCCTCCAACAGCCCCTCACATGAAGCTGCTGATGCTTCTAATGGATCTGGTGAATCTACTAGATCATCATCTGAATCATCTAGTGATGAGGAGGATAATCAACAATTTGCACCACTACCGGAGAGACAAATGATCTCAGAGGAGGATCCCTCAGAAAGTTTTGCTGAATCTGAGATAAACAGACCAGATGAGAAAGACAAGATGATATCTGATCTGATGCACAAAGTTGCTAAAATGGAAAAGACTCTGTATAGAAGGGCAGGAATCATAAATGACAGAATTCAAGAACTTGATGAAAAGGAAAAAGAATTAAATGAATTAAAAGCCAAGTATGAAGCTGATATGAAAGAAAAGGATGATGAGATCAAAAAGCTCAAAGCTTCTTTAAAGATGTCAAGAGAAGAAATCAGTGGTCATGTGGACACTGTGGCTATCCAAACTATGGCTATGGAAGATCAAGAACACATGTTGGAGATGCAAACAGAAATTATTGCTGATCTGAACAAACAAAATGAGGCTTTGAAGAAAAGAATTGATGAATTAGAACTGATTGCTCAATTAAAGGCTGAATTTGAAAGAGAAGCAACAGAACATGAAGCTGAAGAAATAGATAAGGAAGTTCATTCACAACAACAAGAAACCAGTGGTGTTGGGGATGATAATAGCTGGGAGATGGTAGTACATTCTGATCCATCTACTGAAAAAGAGGCCATGATGAAAGAACTAATAGATGACATGGACAGATTCTCTTCAAGTGAATTCATTATAGATGAGGAATTCTGGGATTACATCAAAAACACCAAATCCCCTTCTGAGTCTATAGTTGTAATTCCATCACAACCTATGTTAATAGAAGAAGAACTGAGAATGCAGCTTGTTCCTGCTGTTGTATTGACTGATGAACAACAAAGTTTAATCAATAGACTTTGTGATGAATTCAAAGAAAAGGAAACAGCTGAATTAAACAGACAAGAAGCTGAACAACAAAGAATCACTGCTGAGCTTAAGGCTGTTAAAGAAAAACAACAGGCCAAAACTGATGTAGCTTCAACATCAGGACCAAGAGTGATCACATACACAAGAAAAAGGAAATACTTGACTGAAAAAGCAAAAGGAAAACTTCCTATGGTTGAGGAAGAACAACCTAAGAATAAAACTAAAGATGATCCTAGGAGTTTGGCAGCAATTGCTGAATTTTTAGATGAACATGAACAAGCTGAGAAGGAGTTGCAGCATACTTTGGAAGTAATTATGTTGGAAGAAGGAGAAACTGAAGATGAACAAACAAAGAAACATGATGACATGAGGAGTCCATCAATTATTGAGCCATATGTTAAAAGTATGATAGAGAAGGCTAAGACTAATGATCTTATGATTCATGCCATGTTCCTGATCAACCATGGATATGATGCTGATATAGTCTTTAGCATGACTTATGAAGGTATGGTAGAAGAAGTAAGAAAGATAGAGAAGCTTCTTGATCCAACCTTTGTGACTGAATATGAAAAAGAAAAGGAAACTACTAAATCAGTCACAAGTATCTCTAAGACAGCAAAGAAGTATGACACTCAAACTGCATACCCTGATCCTTATAGTATGACAGATAAGGAAATGAAGGATTATCTGTCTCAACAAGGATTTACAAAAAGAAAGCTGGGGAACATGAAGACTAATTCTCTTAGGGCTGCTATGTTAAAGATGATCAATGACAAGAAAGAAAGACTAAAAGCAATTGAAGAAGAAGTGATTGCCGAGAAACCCAGAACAAGAAAATCAGCACAAGATGTGCAGTTGATAGTTAAAGATCAAGATGTTCTGGCCCCTATACTTCATAAGAATCCAGAGTGGTTTATTGAGTCTTCTCAACTTAAACTTCAAGAGGGGCTGACTACTGCTGAAATGATAAGAGGGGTATCTACTCCCAGTGGCAAGACAGACGTAAAAATTATTGCCTGGAAGTATGATAGTAACTGGAATATGTTCATGGTGAAGAGGATATCAGGATTAGTTCAATTTTTCACAGAGTACACAGCCTTAGTCAATGCCTTGAAAGTTCATGATTTAAAAGAGTTGGCTGAGCTAGACTTGATTAATCCTGATGAAATGTATAGAGGATATGAATTTAAAGATATTCTAAAGATGTTTAAAAGAACAAAGAACTTCACATCACTGAAAGCTATCTGCACCAAAAAAGACAAAACATTTAAGAACCCATTTGATCGAAGAAAGAAAAGAGAAGCTGAAGAGATTGTGTTTCTTGAACTACATGTTAAGCCAACAGAAAGTTTGAAGAGGAAAATGATTACTGGTACTCATAAAACAAAGCCTATTTCAAATATGTATTATGATGAAGACACCTTTGAGCTAGTAATTGAAAGAAAATGGGAAGGAAAGGAAGCTCCTGAAATAAGAATCTTCAATGGGTATGAGGTTAGATTGCTAGATGAGTCTTACATTCATTACATGTTTACCAGACACTTCAGAGCTCTCACAGACAAGGCTGCAGAAGATGATTTAGAGTTTATTTTGAAGTGTGTGAAGATATTGAAGCTGGCTTTTGATAGAATTAACAACAAGAGAGAACAAAGGAAAAAGAAAAGGCTACCTATGCATATGGGCAACATAGTCAAGTTGGAAGTTGATGCTGATGGTTCACTGGTGATTCATAGAGATGGGTTATCTTCTATTTTAGTTTGGGAACCCATCTCTTTGAAACAAATGCCCATTGCTGCTATTCATACAATGAGTAAGATGAAGATTCATGTGCTCGGTAGAGAAAAAATGAAGGAAGCTAGGGATTTTTCTAACATGATAAAGGCTATTCTCAATCCATCAATGGCACAACCAAAAACATTAGAAGAAGATGCTGAAACTCTCCTCCCAACATCAGTCAAAAAGAAGACTACACAAGAAGACCGACCAGAATCTTCACAACCACCACCACCATCACACTCTTGAGGAACCTAGGAAGTATAATCCTTAGGGGGAGTATTGTTAGACCCTGAAAGGATCATACTTGCCAACTTAAGAAGTGGTTGGAGGTTGTTCTGGTTGGAAAACATTAGTTACAGAAAACAACAGAAGACAAGACAAGACAAGTATAAAGCACCCGCATTTGTTAAGGCGGATGACTAGTGAACAAATGCGGACAAGTGTTTGTTCACCCGCATTAACAAATGCGGATCAAGAAACTAATGCTAAACAAAAGTGTTCATCCGCATTTGTCCATGCGGGTGAACTAAAGAAATGCTGACAAAGATTGTTCACCCGCATTAGTCCATGCGGTTGAATAACAGTAAATGTTGTCAAAGATTTTTCACCCGCATTAGTCCATGCGGATGAACAACAGTAAATGCTGACAAGACTTATTCATCCACATGAACTAATACGGGTGAGCAAACACAAAACAATCAACAAATGCTGATGAAGACTTGTTCATCTGCATGAAATAATGCGGATGAACAACTTACACTGTTTTATATTTATTTTGTACTTAGACTAGATTCACTTGTATAGATCAAGGTTAGTTTAGTCTTTTGTACAGGCAATGTATACGTCTATAAATAGGGTCACATACCCTAACTTTGTAAGTTGTTGACTTCAGCAGTAATATCCATAATATTTTACAACATTTACTACGGTTCTTGATTCTCTTACATTCAAGCATTTACTACAGCAATTAATGTTCTTTAATATAGTAATTTCGCTGCTATATTATTGACTCAATCCACATATTCGATCCTAGGTTGAGTCACATCAACCGAGAATATCATTCTCAAACCCAGTCAAAGCATACGGTTAACATAGGTAGGATAGTAACTCCAATCTCACGGAGCATCGTGCTCAAGTAGTGCAAATGGTTTATCCCAGTCTATCTCTTCAGAAGGATACGGAAGTCGGGGAAACTCAGGTCCAATATCGGGTACAGGAGGAGAAGGAGGGGAATCAGAACGTCCAGGCCTCTTACCTAAAACCTGTGAAGATAATGCCATGCTGCAGTGCACGTGATGTGTATGCCAATGAGTATACAGTAAGGGATAAGATAAGTAACGAGTAACTAACACACTGTGCGGTTATAGACTAGTGTGTATGCAACCTAGTTCCCTGTAACCAATGGCTCTGATGCCAATCTGTCACACTCTCAATTTCCACGTGTGGGGTTTTACCATGAGGCGTGTGAACATACCAGGATCTAAGTCATTAGTTACTCAAAACGACACTATATGAAACATTCAAAACTAAACCAGAGTTTAAAACTTTAAAAACTATGCAGAAGCGTTTTGTAACTACGTCAAACCCAAGGTAATGAAATGTAAAATGCGCAAACACTCGCCAACCCATTATTTAAAAAAACAAAATGCATATTAAATCCCAATTGCAAAACAAGGTTTGTTCCAATGCATGCAGACCTGTGAGTGCTCCTAGGCACTGCTGCTAACCTCGACCAGAGAATAGCATACTAAAAGAGTTAACACAATGGTTAGTGAGTTCAAGAGTTTGCATTTAACATAATCAGTGATAGTTGTAAAACATAAGAAGTGTATTGAAAAGGATAGCTAGTCTATATTCATAAGTAATAACCATAGTGATTTCGCGATCAAAGCTGACTGTGTTTCGTTTGTTTGCCTCCGGTCATGACATACCAGGTTGTGACGATATTTGTGTTAGGACAATATTGCACCCATTTGACCTCGAGTCACACAGGTGGGGCTTGTCAAACCCAGTAGTACTACCCAAAATTTCCCGCTAGTTACCAATATTAACGATCCAAAGTGTGAGGACTTTCAAGGTATATCATGTTGGGTTTTGAACAAGATTATCAGAGTCATTTTATCCATATAAAATGAAAAATGCAATGGAATAAGGATTAAAAATTTGTTACAATTAATATATATAAACCATTTTATATATCTATTAAAACCCGTAATGGATCGATATATGAAAACCATGCTTACAAACAACTATAGGGTATTTAGAAGACAACCTCTCGTATGGGTTTGAGGAAGATAATTGATGAATGGCAGCTTCCAAAGAAGGACGCCTCAAGCAAGTCTACCCTTAAGCCTCCAACAAATACCCGGTTGCTAGGATTTTTCACAATTGAACGAATCTCTGTTCTTGGTTTTTTATTTTCGACCCATCGAGAGAAAAACAAAAAAAAAGAGACGTGCACTTTTGAGTGTTTTGTAAGTTATCAAAAAGGGTCATTGATTGCAATCATATATTCCATGTCCTATGAAACTAAAATTTTAGATGAGGAGAGAGAGAAAAGTGGGCGGGGCCCAGCCCCTTGTCCCATCCGCATTTCTCAAACATTCACCCGCATTAGTAAATGTGGATGAATGTAAATGCGGAAAATCAGTTTCCATCAGCATTTCCGCAAATGCACATCCGCATTAGTAAATGCCGATGAGGAACCTTTATCCGCATTAGTTAATGCGGATGAGTAATCTTCATCTGCATTTCCTCAAAAGCACATCCGCATTAGTAAATGTGGATGAGTAATTAAGAAATGCGGACAAAAGACTATATTGTTGTTCAACCATTTGAATAACAATATAGAATACTCTCTCTAAAATATATTATCCATATAATTTATTTACAACAAAAGTGCAAATATTTAGAAAACCCGATTTCTAAATACTCTAATTGTTAATATTTATTTATATGATTATATCATAAAATAAATATTGTAGGTGTTTGTCTAGTTTGTTAATGGGTATGGCCCGACTTGGATCATAACGTACTAGCCATATCAATTCAATATGTGTCTTGGGCAGACCGTTTCCAACAATCTCCCACTTGCACAAGATACATAGAGGATTGATGCAAGTAGCAAATACTGCCTAACAACGGTTTACTACCCCTAATACGCATGACGAAGTGCCATTCAATAACATCATCTTCTTCAAGTCCCTTACTTGAAAATGATTTAGGTGAATCTATCATTTATCCTTTTGTTACAAATGTCATGTTAAATCTAGAGACACAGAATGATCATTCCCTGTTGACTTAACTTTATCAGGCCTTAGACATCTTACTCTTAACGAATAAGAGGATCAAATCCCATCTTTACTACATACATTTCTCACAATCACCTTGTATCACACCTGAAACTAGCCTTGTGTACTGTCCATATTTCATAATAGAAAAGAACTAGGTCAAAGTATAATATTTGGTGAATATCAAAACCAAATATGTATCTCAGGTTGGAGGATACTATGATATTCGCCTTTACTCAAATTTACTTATGATTAATTACATAATTCCATACAGTAACATTTGAGAGCGGGTCAGTCCAATATTTGTATCCCATAAATATCTATGAACTTTGGTAGCAACCTCTTGCTCTATATTCATACCTTATGAATATCCACCAATCCAAGTTCATAATAGTCTTACCTTCATATTTGTTCCTATAAATATGACCGACTATGGACATTTAGAATAATAAACATATTCATGGATCTGAACATGCTAAAATGGAACATAACTCATAGTATCATAATTATATATATGAGTCAAAATAACAATTGTTCCATTGTTTAAATACTAAATAGATCAAATCCAATCACTAGAATATCGAAGTCCTAAGGCACAAGTATGACTCTCATTCTTTGGCCTTTCAAGGAGCTTCGTGAGTGGATCCGTAATATTTTGATCTGTATGAACTTTTTGAATACATATCTTTCCCTTTTCAACTTCATCCCTTATGTTGTTGAATCTCCGCTCAATGTGCCTTGTCTTTTGATGTGTACGGGATTCCTTGATTTGAACAATCGCACCCTCGTTATCACAAAAAATCTCTAGGGGATCTTGAATGGTAGAGACTACCCCTAGATCAACAATGAATTTCTTTAACCATGCAGCTTCTTGTACTGCCAATGAAGTGGTGATGTATTCCAATTCTGTAGTGGACAATGCTACCACATCCTACTTTGAACTCTTCCAGGACACTGCCCCTCCATTCATAATAAAGACATACCCTGATTGTGATCGAGAATCATCTCGATCAGTTTGGAAACTCGCATCCGTGTAACCCTTTACAATGAGTTCCTCTTCACCAGATCTGTATATTAGAAACATATCCTTAGTCCTCCTAAGGTACTTCAATATACTCTTAACAGCCATCCAATGGCTATTTCTAGGATTCTGCTGATATCTACTCGTCATGCTTGAAGCGCATGACACGTCCAGTCTCGTGCATATCATTGCATATATGATGGATCCTATAGCAGATGCATACGGGACTTCCTTCATCCTTTCTTTCTCATCCTTTGAGCTTGGACATTGAGATGCACTCAATATCGTCCCTCTTTGAATAGGTACCAGACCTTTCTTAGAGTTCTCCATCTTGAACCGTTTCAAGATTTTATCAATGTATGCAATTTGGTTTAAACCAATCAACCGCCTTGATCTATCCCTATAGATCTCTATTCCCAAAATGTAGGCGGCTTCACCAAGATCTTTGATGGAAAAACAACTTCCAAGCCATGTTTTAACACCTTCCATGGTTGGAATGTCATTTCCAAACAGTAGTATATCATCAACATACAATACTAAGAATTTGATGATGCTCCCACTAGCTTTCTTATACACACAAGCTTCATCAGTGTTCTTGATGAACCCAAATTTCTTGATCTCTTCATCAAAACATTGATTCCAACTTCTCGATGCTTGTTTCAATCCATAGATTGATTTCTTTAACTTGCATACTTTATTAGGATGTTATGGATCGACAAAACCATCGGGCTAAACCATATTGTCATTCTCTTCGAGAAGTCCATTAAGGAAAGTAGTTTTGACATCCATTTGCCAAATCTCATAGTCATAATATGTGGCTATGGCAAATAATATCCTAATTGACTTTAGCATTGCCACAGGCGAGAAGGTCACATCATAATCAACTCCTTGAGTTTGAGTGAAACCTTTTGCTACAAGTCTTGCTTTATAAGTATCCAAGTTTCCATGCATATCGGTTTTCTTCTTGAAAACCCACTTACATCCAACCGGTTTGGAGTTAAGCGGTGGCACAACCAATTCCCATACTTGGTTGTCATACATGGATTGCATGTCTACGTTCATGGCTTCAAGCCAGTTATCATAATTGGAATTGGACATTGCATCATGGTACATAGTTGGTTCATTCGAGTCAATTACATAGCATCCATTCATGAAAAATCCATATCTTTTAGGTGGATAGCTAGTTCTACCAGATCTGCGAACGTTTTGTGTGTATTGATCAACCACTTGATCATTATCAACAACCACTTTTTGATTGAAAATATCAACCAAACGTGTATCAGCTTGTGGTTCTTGATCCTCATCAAGTTCCACTATTCTATTGGTAGTTCCTTCCTTAAGGAACTTAGTTTCCAAGAACTCAGCCTTTCGAGCAATAAATACCTTTTGCTTTGTTGGTTTGTAGAAGTAATATCCCATGGAGTCTTTGGGATATCCTACAAAGATAAACTTAGTGGATCGGCTTTCTAACTTTTTTAGGGTGTTCTTCTCAACATAAGCTTCACAACCCCATACTTTTAAATATTATAACGATGGAATTCTTCCATGCTATATTTTAAAAGGTTTCTTATCCACTTTTTGTTGGGGCCATATTCAGAATACGGGCCGCGGAGAGCAATGCGAAACCCCAAAATGATAGAGGCAGTGTGCTTCTAGCCATCATAGATTGAACCATATCTAATAGGGTTCGGTTTCACCTTTCAGACACACCATTATGTTGTGGTGTTCTGGGTGGAGCAAGTTGTGAGACAATCCCAAAACTCCTGAGATGATCTTGAAAGGCATCATTAAGGTATTCACCTCCTCTATCTGAGTGAAGAACTTTGATTGTTTTGTTGAGTTGATTTTCTACTTCATTTTTGAAGATTTTGAACATTTCAAAAGCTTCATCTTTGTGTCTTAACAAGTACATATAACCATAACGACTATAATTGTCAATAAAGGTAATGAAGTGCATGACCGGGTAAGGGTACTTAACACTTAGTTTCACACTGAGGAGGGATCTTAGATCACTTAACAATTCAAATAGGGAACTGGTAACTTAAAACAGATGATACTAAGAACACAAGTAAATTAAAGAGACAGAACTGAGAACAACACAAGAACATAAGATTGGTTTTTAAGGATGTTGTATATTGATCTCAAGTTCTTTTACAAGTGTTACAAAGCATAAGGAAATTACAAGGACCTAAGACACTTTTATATTACAACCTACAACAGTCACTTACATGTAAAGACAGTTAGGATTTAACTAATCTAGACAACAAGATCAATCTAAAGTCAAAAGGCAGATTGCCTTTTGACTAGTGACTATGACATGCCATAGCTCACTGACTTTTTCTAATACAAAAAGTCTACATGAACAAGTAAGGTAAGTTACAGACAAAGACCATTCCTACTTTTTGATAAAGCATGGAAGTTTCACCAACTTATGTAAAGTAGGTGAACCGCCAGAGCAGGCAGCGAAAAGTGTGTCAGCTTTATCAAAAGTTGATTCAGAGAAAGCATATTTTCTCTGTCCTCTGAAGAAATCAGTCTTCACAGCTTCGGAAGACTTTGTCTCTGAAGCTTTGGAAGATTTCATCTTTGGCTTCGGAAGATGCTGGTCTTTGGCTTTGGAAGATTTCACACTTACAATATTTTTATGTTTGAGTGTGAAACTTCCGAAGTAACTCCTTCTGAACTGTTAGCTTCGGAAGATCTTACACTTAGACACATTTGAGAGTGTAAGACTTCCAAAGCTAGTTCATCTTTGTTCCTTAGTGCATGCATGGAAGACTTGGTTGTTCTGGCTTGTTGGTTGCATCAGCCTCATAATCCTCAGATGGTTCTTACAAACTCCCCCTAGGCTGATGCTACCAAAAAAGAGAAGTTCTTCAGATTTTGATAGTCCATATTAGGATCTTCAGCATACCTTTCTTCATCATTAGGTCTGGATCCTTTAGACTAACATAGAACCTTCTCATGTCAAAAAGATCATACAGAGGAAGATTAAGCATGTCTTCTGTGGAATAGACATGCATGCCATCCTAATCTCTTATGACATACCATCTGTCTTGATATTCATCATAAGACCATGACATAATTTGTCTTCCAACAACAAGAGGCTCTACAATGATTAAAGTTTGTTAAGAGACCTCTTCATGCACTCCCTCAGGATGCTCTGACTTATGCTAAGGTTGGGAGGTGGATGCCTTTCTTCTTTTTTTATTTGAGGTTGATCTTCTGGCCATCCTTTTTCTTCTCTCTAATGATTTTAACTGAGGGGACTGGTCTTGAGTACCAGGTTGTTTAGTTGAGTCCCCCTCAGTTGGTATCTCCTCTCTCACATGTTCAGAAGGAGAGAGAGGAGGACCCTGCTATGGACTAGAAGATGAAGTTGGCTGAGATGCAGCTCTAGGTTCAGGTTGTGTTGTCTCAGTGGGTTCAACCTTACCTTAACTTCAGGTTGAGCTGGACTTGGTGGAGAATGCAAGTCCACCAGCTCTCCCTTCTTTATCTTCTGCTTGATTACCCTGATATGCTCATCTATTATGGATAGAGACATAGGACCAAGCCTCATTCCAGAGAATCCATACAGCTTTAAGAAGCTCATCATCCTTTGTCTATCAGCAGACTTCTTTTGGCTTTTGTGGATGATGGCCCTTGACTTTGCAGCTTCTTCCCTTAAGCTTTTCTTTTCAGCTTGTTTTTCTCTTTTAACTTTTTCTTCCATCTTCTTTATGTATACAAACAATATTTACTCAGATGGTAAGGGAAGAAGTGCATCTGCCTGATTGAGACCTGTGGCACTTAGGTAGTTGATCATCTTTAGTCTTTCTTCTCACAGTCTCTGGCTCAGGACTTTCTTGAACTGGGAAGAGGATAGGAATGTTCTTGTAGAGTCTTTTCAGCCTCATTTCTTCTTTGTGCTTGAGGAGCAGTGCTGCATCCTCTGCTTCCTTCCTCTCCTTTGACAGCTCTATGTCAACCAGTTCATTCAGCTCATCTAAGGGGAGAGAGATGAGTTCATCAACATTATAGTTTTTGGTTCTCAGGTAGTTTAGCCTGGCTACCCTTAACTCATCTTCCTGAGTGTTTAGCCTGGGGGTAGCCCTTATTGCCGCTTCCATAAACCCTGAGGCACCACTTGAACTCTCTCCCCTTAGCTTCCTCTTCCTCTCTCTCTTATCCTCCTCAATCTCCTCAGAGTCAGTTTCTTTTTGCCTTTGTCAACCACAGGCCTTGGTGATTCAGGATGGAGAGAGCTTTGACCTTCATTGCTTGGTTTAGCTGTCAAGCTCTGGCCAGAGATAGGTTGTGAAGTACCATCACCTGTTGGTATTTCACTAAGGGTAATGGGTGTAGAGAGATCCTGTATCAAGGTTCGCAGGTTCAACCTCTGGGCCTTCAATCAAGGTTTTCCCTTTGAAGCTAATCTTTGGGTCCACCTCAACATCTAGTTGACCAAAGATCTCACCTGATAGCCTCTGTCTATATTATTTTGATCTCAATTTGAATTCCTCTAGCACCCTGTCTTGGAACCTTTCTACCAATCTTGCAGCTTGTCTGTTGTTGCTTGGGTTGACAAGTGGCAGATCCACCAAGTTTATGCTCTCATAGAAACTCAGGTGTGAAGTGTTGAAAACTTCTAGTTGACCCTGAGCTCTAGAGATCACAAGAGCTCTCCTGTTACTGTCATACACCCAACCCCAGATTGGGTTCTCAGAAAGGGCACACATTGCTCTTGGTATTCCCTCCTCAAACAGTTGTTGAATGAGCAAATGTAGATCACTGTCTAGAGAAGGTTGCTGAGTATAGACAATTGCAAGAGAGGATGGTGATTCCTCTATCTCCATACTCTGGGAAGAACTCCCAGGTTCTGTGATTGTCAGAATTTTCTCCCCCTTTTTGGTAGCATCACCCTCTTGCATAGGTGAGCTGGGAGATTGATCCATGACATCCACAGGTTCTTGTGGACCTAGATGAGTTGTCCTCATGGGTCTCTTAGCTAACTTGCCCTTGAGATCGGTGATCTCAAGTTGCTGGTCTCTTCTATAAGATAGTCACCTGAGATTCCAGAATAGCTATCTTTGAAACAAAATAGGTGCAAAGATGTGACAGTTTGTGCACCTTTTGTTGCAGACTCCCCTCATCTTCAGATGAAGAATCAATGAGGGATAAGAGAATCGGACCAAAGTCTTCTTCCTCACCACCAGCATGGGTTTCTTGGCTGTTGGATTTCCCCTTCCCAATGACAACTTCCAGAAAAGTATCAAGAGGCTGGGTGGCCATGGTAAAGGTCCTAGTGATGTTATCACTTGCAAAAGTGATAGCCTCTGCCATATGGATTTCCTGAATAAGTTTAGGACTATCCACCTTAGTAGGGGGTTGTTAATGTGGGCTAGAGATGGGGGAAGCATAAGTACTCATCTCTCCTTGAGTGTGGGAAGAGAGGAGAGACTCATGGTACTCACTGAAGCCCAAATCTTCATCAGAATAGAAGTCAAGGTTGGGAATGGAGCAGTTTAGATCAAGAGGTTGGGGATGGTAGCTTTCCCCAGAAGGTTGATCACTAGAGTATTGAGACTCAGGGTGATGGCTTAAGGCAGTTTGTGGGGTTGTGAGCTCATCAGGCTGAGCATGAGGAACCTCAGCACTGAGTGGTGGAAAGATGGGAGTGGTCTACTCCTCAGGGGAAGTGGAAGCTCGAATTCCACTTCCTCCTGTATGGGTTGTGATATGGGGGCCTACACATGCTCAGTAGTAAGTGCAGGGGTTCGTTGGGATTTTTTTTTTAGGTGATGGTGATGGTAGGTTGTGTTTGAGGTGGAGGGTGTTGGTTCAACACTAGCTGGTGCTGCTAGGTTTTCACCCTGAGCAATGAGCTCAAATATTTTTGGGACAAGGGCTGTTTCTACCCCAGAGAAGCCAACAGTTGGCTTCTTCAAGATTTTGAAGATGCCAGGCCTTATTTTTCCTATTTTAAGAATATTACCTGTTCCCCTCAACTGTTGTCCCAACTCACAGTTGAGAATGTGTTGAATATACCTAAGGAACATGTAATACTCTAAGGAGTCCAAGTTTGCAAGTTAATTAGTATATACAAATTGAGAGTACCTGAACTTGACCCCTTGTACCATCCCATGAACTATAAAGGAGAGGTCTTCTGGAACTTGATCACATCCTCCATACTTGTTAGAAAGGCTGTGAATGACTACATGGAGGAGGTATTTCCATTGAGATGAGACCTTCCCCTTCCTGAAGGTTTTGACTGAGAAGTCACCTTCAAAGCCTATCTGCTGAAAGGAGTGGTTGACAGTAGATTTGGGAAAGGACAGCTCACCTGCTTCATCATCCAGCTGCAAATGGGTGTTTATGATGGCCGGAGTGATGAAAATCGTCCTCCTTGTGCTGTAGCAGACAGTGCCTTTTCCCCATCCATGGTGACCTCTTGACTGGTCCTCCAAAACTCAAGCAACTGATCCTCATAGAGAGGAGGATTAATTGTAAGGGAGGTGAAGAAGTGAGACGAAGAAAGGTACCTACACACATCTGAGAAGCTTGGATCCTTCTCAGAGTGTAACAGGGCAACCTGATTGTGTTGCCTGTGTAGGTGCATGGAAAAATCAAGGTCGTTGCGACGATCAATGTTGGCCATTTAAGGAAGCTTTACAGTGAAGAAAGGAAGAAGAAGATGAAATTTAGGGGTAAATTTAGGGTAAGGATTAGTAGAGTAGAGAGACGAAATAGAACCGTTTGGAAGATATATTTTGTGGATTTGAGACAAAGTTATGACAAAAAGATAAACTTTGAAATCCATAAGTGGGTCCTACTTCTGAAAACGGCGCCCAAAAAGTTAGTTTTCTTGGAAGTTGTAAAACTTCCGAAGATAATTTTGGCTTCGGAAGCTTTGTAGCAAAGCTTCCAAAGGCAATTTTTGCTTCGGAAGATATTTCAAAGAATTTTGAAAATTTGGCTTCAGAAGAAGTGAATAAGTCTTCCGAGACTTAGTTGCTTTCGGAAGATATTTGTTCTTTGAATGCATTTAAGTGCTTATATACAAATTTAAGCTTCGGAAGATACTCCAAGAATTTCTTCCGAAGGTAAATCTTAGATAAGCTGTTAAATGATTTAAAGACATAAATTTCTTCTGAAGCCAATGCGAGTTCTTCCGAAGGTAAATTTTCACAAATCTAAGGAATATCAGTTAAAAGTTAGTTTTCTTCCAAAGAGAACTGGGCTTATGAGGTGATTTAATAGACAACTTAAGACATACAATTTTAAGAAATAAAGTTGATTAAGTTATTAAAGAAAATCTATTCAAAGTTAATCATCCCAATAGCTAATACAAGATATTTAAATCTCTATTCATCAAATTCCTTTGTGAACAGATTAGCATATTGTTCATTTGTGTTAACTTTGATTAGTTTGATCAATCCCTTTTCAAAATTATCCCTAACCAGATGATACCTGATGTTGATGTGTTTGGTCCTCGAGTGCTACACAGGATTCTCTGTAATAGAGATGGCACTATTATTGTCTATGTGGATGGGAGTCTCCTTGAAGTTGAACCCATAGTCTAGCATGTGATTCTGAATCCAAAGCACTTGAGCATAGCAGCTTGTAGCATCAATGTATTTAGTTTCAACAGTTGATGCAGACACACAGGATTGCTTCTTGCATTGCCAAAAGACTATCCTTCCACCAAGGAATTGACATCCCCCAGATGTGGACTTTGCAATCATGTTGCAGCCACCTTAATCACTATTTATATAAGCATACAGACTAAAGTCTGAATTCTTTGGATACCAAAGGCCTAGATTTGGAGCACCTTTGAGGTATCTGAGAATCCTTTTGACAGTGATTAGGTGTGACATCTTGGGGTTGGCTTGATATCTTACAAATAGAAATGTGGCAAACATAATATCAAGACCTCAAGGTCAGGACCAAGGGAATGGCAAACATAGTTTCCATATCAGCCTTAGAGATAGTTGCCATTTGAAGAGTTAAGTGATGTGTGAAGCTAAGAGGATTAAAGATGGTGAGATCTTACAATCAAGAGCCTGGAACGCTCTGATACCAAATGCAGGACCGGGTAAGGGTACTTAACACTTAGTTTCACATTGAGGAGAGATATTAGATCACTTAAGAATTCAAATAGGGAACTGGTAAATTAAAACAGATGATACTAAGAACACAAGTAAATTAGAGAGACGGAACTGACAAGAACACAAGATTGGTTTTCAAGGATGTTGTATATTCATCTCAAGTTCTTTTACAAGTGTTACAAAGCATAAAGAATTTACAAGGACCTGAGACACTTTTATACTACAACCTACAACCGTCACTTACATATAAAGACAGTTGGGATTTGACTAATCCAGACAACAAGATCAATCTAAAGTCAAAAGGCAGATTGCCTTTTGACTAGTGACTATGACATGCCATAGCTCACTGACTTTTCCTAATACAAAAAATATACATGAACAAGTAAGGTAAGTTACAAACAAAGACCATTCCTACTTTTTGATAAAGCATGGAAGTTTCACCAAATTGTGTAAAGTAGGTGAACCACCAGAGCAGGCAGTAAAAAGTGTGTCAGCTTTATCAAAAGTTGTTTCAGAGAAAGCATATTTTCTCTGTCCTCTAAAGAAATCAATCTTCACAGCTTCAGAAGACTTTATCTCTGAAGCTTCGGAAGATTTCATCTTTGGCTTCGGAAGATGCTGGTCTTTGGCTTCGGAAGATTTCACACTTTCAATATTTTTCTGTTTGAGTGTGAAACTTCTGAAGTAACTCCTTCTGAACTGTTAGCTTCGAAAGATCTTACACTTAGACACATTTGAGAGTGTAAGACTTCCAAAGCTAGTTCATCTTTGTTCCTTAGTGCATGCAAGGAAGACTTGGTTGTTCTGGCTTGTTGGTTGCATCAGCCTTATAATCCTCAGATGGTTCTTACATGAAGTTTCTTTCACCATTCCTTGTCATTGCTTTAAAAGGACCACATACATCCGAATGTATGATTCCTAATAAATCTTTTGCCCTTTCGTTAGTGCCACTAAAGGGTTCTTTGGTCTTCATTCCTTGTAAACAAGATTCATACTTATCAAATAAACCCTCTTCATTTGCTTCCAAAAGACCATGCTTTTGAAGTGTTTGAATGCGATTCTTGTTTATGTGACCAAGACGACAATGCCAAAGATATGATTTACTTAAACCCATTTTATGTTTCTTGGTGCCTGATTGGTATAACGAGTTATTAAAGGATGTGTCATCATGAACCACTTCATAAATACCATTAGAAGGCATAGCCTTAAAATAAAGTATATCATCGATAGAAACACAAATACCGTTGTTTACAAACTTTAATACACAACCATATTGTTTTAGAAGGGAAACAGAAATTATATTCCTAGTCAAACTAGGAGCATACAAAATATTTTTCAAAATAACTTCCAAACCACTTGGAAGCTTCAAGATATAGTCTCCCTGGTCTTTGACATCAACTTTTGCTCCATTGCCCATGTAGAGACTAGTATCTCCTTTCTTAAAATGCTTATTTCATTTTACCCCTGCAACAGATTGCAAATATGAGTTCCATATCCGGTATCCAATACCCATGTGTTTGAAGAAATAACATTAAGTTCAATATGGATCATGAAAGTTGTACCTGAGGTCTGCCCAGCATCCCTCTTATTTCTCAACTCTTTAAGATAGGTTGGACAATTTCTCTTCCAATGTCCTATCTCACCACAGTCAAAGCATGGATCATTCTCCGTATCCTTTGGCTTCTTAAGCTTCGGTTTTGGTGGTCCCGCTTTAGTCTTTCCCTTACCCTTCCCTTTGACGTATCCCTTTCCTTTGGCAACATTTGCCTTAGGTTTGGGGTGATGCCTTTTCTTGTTACCACCCTCATTGATCGTGAGAACCGGTAAAACCCTTTTTCCCATCCCTGCTTCGGCTGTTTTGAGCATTGCATGAAGTTCCCCAATGCTTTTGTCCCATCCATTCATGTTATAATTCATGATAAATGTCTCAAACTTCTTAGTTAGACCATTGAGGATCAAATCCGTGTCCAACTCTTTTGAGACGGGACAGTTCAGCCTTTCGAGACGATCAATGTGGCTTTTCATCTTCATCACATAAGATGACACCGATTGGGTTTCTTCCATTCGACATGCATAAAGCGCTCGAACCATTTTGAAGCACTCTACCCTTGCTTGTTGAAGGAACATTTTCTTCAATTGGGTAATCATGTAGTATGCCCCATGATGTTCAAAATCCTTTTGAAGCTCGAGAATCATGGTTCCCAATATGAGGCAAGAAACTTGCACCAAATCCTTAGTGTGCTTAACCCAATCATTGTAGGCATCATCATCATCAATGTTGGGTTCATCGGGAATAGGATCGTCCAACACATATGATTTCTTTTCTTGCTTGAGAACAATTCTCAAGTTTCAAAACCAATCCATGAAATTATTATGGTTGAGACGATCCTTTTCCAAGATAGTTCTTAGTGATAGGTTATGGACGGTCGAGGAGGTAGCGTTGTTGTTTGTAGCCATTTCTACAATGTTAACAAAGTTCAATTTTAGTATTTACAAAAATGAGATTTTAATTATTAATACCCTTTCATGTCTCATAGACAATTAATAATTAAAATCTAGAATCCAACATTACATTTAAATATTGGTTTGGTGACCTTTATTCTATTATTTAAATTAACAAGGTAGTCAACATTTGACAATTGCAACCCTTTGCAACTTCTAGTTTTATGGGATCGGTTAAACATATTTATGTTTAGTTGGCATGTTTAATACCATCAACACCATTGTATGCCATGCTTCGATGACCCTATTCACATGGTTTCCAACTCAAGTCGTCCTACTTACACACACGTGTGAGTTTACACATACAAGTGGTTAGGTGACCTTTATCCTACAAATATGTTAACCCCACCTCAAAACACAAGTTCCCTAAATGTGGTTAGCTGACCTTTATCCCACAAAGAGTTTCAAGTGATATAATGTTGTATAAAAGGATGGTGCTAAACTTGTTTAAAAGGGATTTTGTTTCCATTAATTCTAGTTTTGAAAACATTTTGTACCTTACATTTGCATGCATTCAAGTGCATGGTACATTAGTGAAACCAATTTTCAAGGCTCTTTTAATAAAACTCAATTTTATTGCGAAAATATTAACCTTTAATAAAACCGTTTTATTACCCATGTTAATGTTTCCAAAAGAACCATTAAAAGCTTGTTGTTGATATTAAATTGTTTAACAATGCATATCCAAATATCACATAAACAATAAAATTAAATCAACCAGACAAGCATCACATACAACAACAAGTTCATAACCATAACCAACTAATTTAACATCATTTGTTGACCAAAACAAGTGAGTTAATTAGGACTTTCCTAAGGGTAAAATCGACACAACACTTGTGTTGGTGAACTCCCACTTGATCTCGCATCCAAATGCTTCAAGCGTTCACTTTGTGTTGTGATTCTTCCATTCGATTTGGGCTTTCAAATGGGCTTAAAATTTTTGCACCAAACTCCTTTGGGCCTTTAAAATATGTTTTTGGTTATTGGGCTTAAATCCCATTAAGAGCTATAATGTCCTTTGGGCTCAAAATTGGCCCAAACCCAAAACAACCTTGTTGTATCTTCTTTTACAAAATATATCCTTAATATATTTTTTCTAGTAAAAGTAAAATGCAACTAACCTATTTATTTTACATACCAAATAAAAAATAAATAAATTACATACCCAAAAGGAAGAACAAATACATTTAATTATTACAACCCTTTTGAATAATCAAATACAAATCACAACACACCCAAACACAAGGTCTCAGCTTGGTTATGAACACCAAAATACATATCCAAATATGTAAGCAAAAACCTGAGAGCTTCCCCTTGAACCACTGATTTTTGGTTAAAGTATAAACAAACCGCAAATCATGATTCTTGTCCAAACAACTAAATCATCCAAATGATAAAATATTTCAAGATTACAGTATGCATGTAAAGTAGAATCTTGAAAAATTCAGGGGAAACATTTGACAAAAACTTTTGGTCTGTTGGTGAATTAACAGTAAGAAACTAAGATTTTAGTCTAGATAAGCATGTATCTATATAACCGGCTCTTGATGCCATTGTTGAATTTTGAACAAGATTATCAGAGTCATTTTATCCATATAAATGAAAAATGCAGCGGAATAAGGATTAAAAACTTGTTACAGTTAATATATATAAACCATTTTATATATCTGTTAAAACCCATAATGGATACATATAACCGGCTCTCGTTTGGGTTTGAGGAAAATAATCGATGAATGGCAGCTTCTAAAGAAGGATGCCTCAAGCAAGTCTACCATCAAGCCTCCAACAAACACCTGGTTGCTAGGATTTTTTACACTTGAACAAATCTCTGTTCTTGGTTTTTTATTTTCGACCCATTGAGAGAAAAACCAAAAAAAAAAAGACCTGCACTTTTGAGTGTTTTGCAGGTTATCAGAGAGAGTCGTTGATTGCAATCATATATTGCATGTCCTATGAAACTGAAATTTCAGAAGAGGAGCGAGAGAAAAGTGGGCTGGGCCCAGCCCCTTGTCCCATCCGCATTTCTCAAACATTCACCCGCATTATTAAATGCGGATGAATTGTCTCCTTCCGCATTTATAAATGCGTATGATGAAATTCCATCCACATTTCCCAAATGTACATCCATATTTGTAAATGCGGATGAGTCGTTTCATCAGCATTTCCTCAAATGCTCATCCGCATTAGTAAATACGGACGATCAGTTTCCATCAGTATTTCCACAAATGCACATCCGCATTAGTAAATGCGGATGAGGAACCTTCATCCGCATTAGTTAATGCAGATGAGTAATCTTCATCCGTATTTCCTCAAAAGCACATCCGCATTAGTAAATGCAGATGAGTAATTAAGAAATGCGGACAAAAGACTATATTGTTGTTCAACCATTTGAATAACAGTATAGAATACTCTCCCTAAAATAAATTATCCATATAAATTATTTACAACACAAGTGCAAATATTTAGAAAACCCAATTTCTAAATACTCTAAGTGTTAATATTTATTTATATGATCATATCTTAAAATAAATATTATAGGTGTTTGTCTAGCTTGTTATTGGGTATGACACTACTTGGATCATAACGTACCCACATCAATTCAATATGTGTCTTGGGCAGACCGTTTCCAACATATCGCACTGTGTTACACTATACACAACTTATAATAATAAAGCGTTTGTAAACGACTATGCTATCTCCCCCAAAAGAGAGTGTATAAAAAGTAGGGCATGAACTCACCTGATGCTTCAATAACAGAATAATGCAGGCTACGAAGGAATGGAAAGACAACCCGTTAAAGGTTACCTAGAACACATGAGTTTGTAAGTACACAAGACCAGAATGGCTTAACATATCCTATGTGCTCAAGTAACACATTGACCCAAGTGATAAAAAGTGAGTTTGACCTAGCTAACCCGTTTGACCCGTTGGTGATATGTTAAGTTGAGTTGTTGTTTAGACAAGTGTGGTATCACATTAAACGTCATGATTCCATAAAAGCTATTCACATAATCCACATTATAAATCTTAAGTCTCATCAGGATCATCATGTTAACTTAAGTTTTCATACAACACATGCAAATCTGTAACACCCGGAAATGTAAAAAAAAAAAAACAAAAGAAAAGAAAAGAGAAGTATAAAGTGGGCATGGCCGCCCACACTTCTGCTCACCAACTGCTTCGACCGCAGAAAGATAAAGAATAGAGTTTCCATCGGTCTCCGAGAGAGAAGAAGAAGAAGATCAGCTTGAAGGTTAGTTTTTTTGTGTGTTTGTTCAGTTTCAGCTGAATTTTCAGCTTGTGGACCGAGTCTTATGTGTTCCTCTGTGTTTGGTTGGGTGTTTTTGGTGTGTTTAGGTGTTTGAACTCGAAGTGCTCTCGAGTTTGGATGAGTTTTACTCGAAGGCTGCTGTAGGTGAGTTCTAGATCCCCGGTTTTTTCTGTTTTAAACCTGTTTTGGGGCTGAAATGCATATAAATTATCATTTTACAACTTTCCGTATGTTAATACCGTGTGTGTTCCCCTGTTTTATGTGGGTATGTGTGTTTGTGAATCTTTGACTGAATCATGTGATGATATGCTGGTTCTATGTGCTTAATATGCTAGATTTGGGCTAAGAATATGTTAGGATGATGATTGGGAACTGAAATTAGTATAAGTTAGAATTGGCATAGTGCCCATGCGCCCAAACTGCCCATGCGCCTAAGTTTCCCATGCGCCCAAGTACCCATGCGCCTGCATAGTACTCGTGCGCCTACATAGTTCCCATGCGCCTAAGTTTTTTGCCCATATGCCTAAGTGTTTTGCCCATGCGCCTAAGTTTTTTTCCCATGCGCCTAAGTTTTTCCCCATGCGCCCAACTGTCCGTGCGCCTGCATAGTGCCCATGCGCCCACATAGTGCTCATGGGCCTAAACTGACTTAGGATTTTTCTGGAATTTTGGGAAATGGAAATTAATGGTTAAGCTCTAGAATGTTATGGTGGCTTTTATTTGTTCATGTTATGCATGTTTGTGGCATGTTATTGATGTTCCTTATTACGTATTATTACATGACTTTACGTGGTGTGTTAATGCTCTTGTACGTAAAGTATTATATAATGAAAGTGAAAGACATCGTTAATGAAGTGGAACATAATGAAAGAATGTAAAGTCTTGCAAGTAACTGAAAGGAGGTTCACAACTCATTGAGGGGTTGTTAGCTCAACTGTGTGTGGTTTAGCTAACCCATGAGGATGCACACAGGGGTCAATCTTTGTGATTGACCAATATGTACGAAACGGGACCCTTGTCGCTTGCCCCGGTACTGGAGTCAGCTTCGTGCACAATGTTAGGGGTCTATTTATAGACTTCGGCCCAGTACCAGCTTCATGCATAACGTTTGGGGTATAGCATATGACATTGGTCTAGATGAAAGTGAAAGACAATAATGAAAGTTCGAAACGTGCGAAATGAATGAAAAGAATGTTGAAAGATAATAATGATATTATCAAGATGTATGTATGTTGTGTGATCACGAATGAAAGTAAAGGAAAGGTTTTTACTAAGGTAAAGTATTTTATTATTTAAAACTAGAACTCACTCAGCAACGTTGACTTTTTATGCATTTTCAGTTGGCAGGTAGCTTGTTGCTGAGGATGGCATGAGGGTGAAGCTACTTGGCGGGCAAAGACTGGCATCCATTTCATGCACGATAATGATGTTGTTTTGTAATACAACTAAGTGATATTTTGTAATCTTTTAAATGACGATGTATTACTTGGCAAATGTATTTATTAAAGCATGAAATGGTTTTTGATGAATTATTCCACTGCAATATTTTATTTACTTAATAAATCTTAATATGTTTTGATATAAATGAGGTTGTGATTGACCAACTGTGAAATTCTCAGGAACGGAGCCTTACAAGTTGGTATCAGAGCTAAAGTTTAAGAGAAATGGGTAAATATTTTCAAAACCTAAACTTAAACTGAGAATGGGACCGAATGGAGGGATCTCAGCCCAAGTAGCTACGTGCTATCAGGTGATTTACTTTCTTAAGGTTAACCGGTATTATATGCGCGTGCTATCTGATTTATGTGGTCTTAGTAGATTTGGATACTGATGTAGTAAGAATAGGAAATACTTAGGGGATGAAGAGTAAAGTAAGTGGCTAATCACAACTGGCCACTGTAATTAGGGACTTACTATACTTGACATAATCCGAGCTATTACCTTGAATGACCATGTCTTATAGTGTTTATGGCGAGTGGTAGATCTTCAATGGCTTCTCGAGGAGGTGTGCAGGGTGGTCGTGGTGCTAGGCCACGTGTCACCAGGAACAAGGCTAAGGCTGCTGAGACAGCTCCTGTAGAGCCCGAGCTTCATCACCAGGAAGGCGGTGATGAGAGTGCTAATTTGAGAGCCTCTGTGAAAGAGGAAGTTATGGAGGAGGTTCATCAGGTCTTGTAGACGATCCTGCCGTCTGTGGTGACCGAGGTTATTCATGCTGTGAGGGAGGACGAAAAGAAAGAGAAGGAGGAGAGGAGGAGGATCGTGGGGAGAGGTTCAAGTGAAGGGGAGCAACTAGAGACTGAGATTGTTGTCTCCAGTGATGATGAGGAGGAGGAAGCAGTGCAGGAAACGGTTAAGGGGTGTAGTTATGGGGCATTCAAGAGATGCAAGCCCCTAACTTTTGATGGGAATAGTAATGTTGCTGCTGCTCACCAATGGGTGAGGGAGATGGAGATGGTGCTCAATATCAGTGAGTGCTGAGAGGATCAGAAGGTGAAGTTTGCTACCCACTCATTTGTAGACTCGGCCTTGGGACAATATTGTCCAGGCCAAGGGCAGCAGGGCTGTTGGGAGGATGAGGTGGAGTGAACTGAAGAAGATGGTGATCGAGCAGTTTTGTCCTCACAGGGAGCTTGACAAGATTGAGAGAGAGTTCCTACAGCTGGAGGCGGGAACTATGACACACCAGCAATACACGACTAAGTTCAACGAGATGGCAAGGCTGGTGCCGAATCAGGTGACGCCGGTGTCAAGGAAGATCAAGAGGTATATTCAGATTTTACCGGCAGATATCCGTAGGCACATGATCGCTGCCCGACCAAGCACGTTTAGGTCGGTGATTGATCTGGTAGGGAGGTTATATGATGAGAGAGAGGAGGTGGTGGTAGTGGAGGTGAATAAGAAAGGTGATGGTGATAGAAATTGGAAGGGGAAAATATTTGGTAGTGGTGGTTTCACCCCCAAAAGCAAAAAGTCAAGAATGGATGACAGGAGGGTGGTGATGGCAGGTACTGGGTCAAGGATGTGTAATAGGTGTGGGAAGGAGCATGCGGGGGAATGCAAGTGGGGATCAAATCTCTGCTTCAAGTGTAGGAAGCCTAGTCATATGGCAAGGGATTGTGGGGTGACGAGGTGCTACAATTCTGGCAAGGCTGGGTATATGAGTAGAGATTGCAGAAAGCCGAGGGCTGAAAGTTTTAAGGCAAAGAAGGGATCGAGAAGGATGGGCAGAGAGAAAAAGCCAAAGCATTCACGATGACCCTGGAGGAGGCTAGGGTGGACCCCGATGTCGTGTCAGGTACGTTCCTAGTAAACCAAACTTGTGCCTCTGTACTATTTGATTCTAGTGCTAGTAAGAGTTTTATTTCTACTGCCTTTTATGCTAAGTTGCCTGTTAGGATTAGAAAGATTGATGAGCCCTTTGATGTAGAAACTGTCATTGGTAAGTCTATCAGGATTTCTGATCTGATAGAGAATTGTGACATAGAGTGGGAAGACCATAGGTTCTCTGCTAAATTATTCGTGATGCCCCTAGGCGGATTCGATGTGGTTCTAGGGATGGATTGGTTAGCAGTCTATAAGGAAAATATTGTGTGTCGCAAGGAAATGATCCGATTAACTGTGCCTGATGGGAGTTTGGTGACGATCTACGGTGATCGAGTTACTACAGTTCCGAAGGTGATTTCGATGGTGGTGGCAGAGAAGCTCATGAAACATGGGTGTAGTGCCTACCTGGCTTACGTGAAGGATGTGGATGGTTCAGTACAACAATTTTCTGATGTACCAGTTATGTGTGACTTTCCAGACGTGTTCCCAGAAGATTTACCAGGTGTGCCACCGGACCGTGAGATCGAGTTCCAAATCGACTTGATACCTGTTGCTCAACCTGTTGCCAAGGCACCGTACCGATTGGCTCCGTCTGAGATGAAGTAACTGATGGTTAAGTTGTAAGATTTGCTAGACAAAGGGTTCATTTGACCAAGTACCTCTCCCTGGGGTGCTCCGGTCTTGTTTGTAAAGAAGAAGGATGGTAGTATGAGAATGTGCATCGACTACCGTGAGTTAAACAAGTTGACCATGAAGAATCGGTATCCGTTACTGAGGATTGATGACTTATTTGATCAGCTCCAAGGTGCCAGTTGGTTCTCGAGGATAGATCTCTGATCTGGTTACCATCAGTTGAAGGTGAAGGAGCAGGATATACCTAAAACAGCTTTTCGCACGCGTTATTGACACTACGAGTTTCTCATTATGTCTTTTGGTCTAACTAACGCGTCAGCTGCCTTTATGGATTTGACAAACCGGGTGTGTCGGCCGATGTTGGAAAATCAATGATTGTGTTTATTGTCACACCCTCAATTTCCACTAACGGGGTATTACTGTTAGGCGTGTGACATACTAGGATCTCAACCACTAGTTACACCAAACGACATATTAATTACAAAATATAATTGTTCGTTAACGTTGAATTCCCAAAAACGGAGTTGATAATGTAAACATAAGAATAATTACGGAAGCATAGTCAATCTAAATTTTAAAATGACGCAACACACGCAAACCAATTAAATAAAATTCATAAAAATGTAAATGTATCATGTGACCCATATGATGATAAATGCATGAATGAGATGATCCTAAGCGTGCGCATCTTGAGAACCTGAAAGAAACATGCTAAAGTGTCAACACAAGGTTTGTGAGTTTACAGGTTTTGATAAACAGAACATAGTAGAAACCGATACAGTAAACAAAGTAATATCCGTAGATAGCTAGTCTACTAAACATGTTACATAGTGTATGAAGTTCGCAACCGAAGCTGACAATGTAAATGAAGGCCTCGGTTGTGGCTACCAAACCACAGCAACAGAAATTAGGTCAATTAAACACCCGTTTGACATGCAGTCGTGCTAGCGCGACTAGCCCGGGTGGGGTTTCTCAAACCCAGTAGAACTACTCATAATTACCTCGCTAAAGAACATACATTAACGGTTCAAAATATGAGGACTTAAATTGGTACAACACTAGTAATCATTTGATAATTACAGTAATACTGATCAAATGAAAATACGTTTTGAATACATGTTTCTTTCCCCCAACGAAAACAGGTAAAGTGGGGCTGAGAACTCACCTTAATGCACAGCAAAATCAATAAGTGTATGCACGAGCGCTTAAGTTTCAGAACAACCTAGATGCACGTTTATTATATAATTAATATTAAATATTAAATATTAACAATGTGGTCTTACGGTTTCGTGTTCACGGTTCGGTTACGAGACAAACTATCGATCTTCCCCATTCACACGCAAGCACACTCATTCACAACACATGCTTACATAATACTTAACGACTCATACGTAGCACCAATAAAGTAACATGCACATATAATAATTTATACACCAAAAATATACATTTTTTAATTAACACACGCATATTTTACATAATATACATATATTACATACACATATTATTAATATGTACATTACACACATAAATATATATATTCTATGCAACCACACGCACCAATATTTATATATGCCATCCATGGTCACACACATAGCCATATATACTATGCATGAACACACATATACTTATTTATAATAAATGCACTCATCCAATAACCCACTCAAAACACACATATATATATATATATATATATATATATATATGATATATATATATATATATATATATTACACCCATAGTAAGCATTCATACCTGCACATGCATATTCACCCGTCAATTTTCTACCTACACGCTAATATATACATAAATAAAACATCCAATGTACTGCTATCATTATAATATATATATATATATATATATATATATATATATATATTTGCATGCAAAGCACCTCCATGAATAAAATCAGCATCTTCCACACACACATCAATACACACACCACATCCACGCAAAAACTGAAGCATCATCAATTGTATACATACATACACAGCACTTAACCCATCATACATGCACATATACTCACTGCCATGCATAACCCCAAACAAGGACCCACATCATAAATAGAAAGATTCAATAGAAACATTCACACATCGTAGCACACACATATAAAATCGATTACTACAATCCCTGAACCCGTACGCCATCATACTCGAGAACTGTAACTGAAACTCGAAACAATCCGTAACGAACAAGATTGAAACCGAAACCGTAACGTAATAAACAAGAATACTAGATGATGAATCATACCGAGAGAATACGAAGTGGCTTCGATCACAAAGGGCTGCAACCAAGAGGAATTCTACCGAAGAAAAGAGAGTTGAAAAGTGGGGCTGCTTGTTCACGGTTGATGATCGACGGCAGAAGGGTTCTCGAAGAGGGAGACGGCAGAAAAGTTGAAGGGTGCAAATAGGGTTGCCGATGGTTTGGTTAAATAGATTTTGGATTTAGTAAATTTACACTATGGCCCCCTCAATTAAACAAGAATTACAATTCTAGTATTAGTTAGTTTTTGGTTAAATTTTTTATTGTTGGTTAAATTAGAGTTAGCTAACCATTTTCATTAAGAGAGGTTAGATCAAGAAAACAAGGTTAACCTGAAAAGTTCAGGTTGTCACATTTATTGATGATATCCTGATTTATTCGAAGAGCGAAGAAGACCATGCCGGTTACATTCGTGAGGTATTGGAGACAATTAGAAGAGAGAAGCTGTATGCTAAGTTCTCCAAGTGTGCTTTCCGGTTGCGCGAGGTTCAGTTTTTGGGTCATGTGGTAAATTCCGAAGGGATCATGGTAGACCCAGCAAAGGTGGAGGCGGTGATGCAATGGAAGACTCCAAAGACACGATCCGAGATCCGCAGTTTGGTGGGCTATTATAGGAGATTCATTCAAGACTTTTCTAAGATAGCCTCACCATTGACCAAGCTGACCCGTAAGGATGTGAAGTTTGTATGGGGTTTAGAACAGGAGAGTGCTTTTGAGGAGTTAAAGACAAGATTGACTCAAGCTCCTGTCTTGATGTTACTCAAAGGGAATGAAGACTTGGTGGTCTATTCAGATGCTTCTTATTTGGGACTGGGTTACGTGCTGATGCAACGGGGAAGGGTTATAGCCTATGCGTCCCAACAGTTGAAAATCCATGAGGCTAATTACCCTACTCATGACTTAGAGCTAACGGCTGTGGTCTTTGCATTGAAGATTTGGGGGCACTACTTGTACGGGACGAAGTGCACTATCTTCACTGACCACAAGAGCTTGAAGTATTTCTTTGAGCAAAAAGATCTCAATATGAGGCAGAGGAGGTGGTTAGAGTTAATCAAGGATTATGATTATAAGATCCACTACCATCCGGGCAAGGCCAACGTAGTGGCGGATGCCCTTAGGCGAAAGGAGATACCCGAGCCAATCCGGGTGAAAGCTTACCATTTGGTGATGACCTCCGATGTGATGGCACAGGTCAAGGAATTTCAAGATGAGGCGCTGAAGGAAGACTGAATCAACTCGAAAAGAATGAAAGGTCTAGTCTAGGAGTTGGGTGAGAACACTCTCGGAGTTAGAACCCGCTTCGGGCGGATGTGGATCCCTCATTATGGAGACCTACGGGGGAAAATGATGGATGAAGCTCATAAGACTCGATACTCCATTCATCCATGTGCTACAAAGATGTATCATGATATGAAGAAAGATTACTGGTGGACGAGTATGAAGCGTGATGTAGCGGAGTATGTGAGCAAGTGCTTGCAAGTGAAGGCAAAGCATCAGAAGCCATACAAGAAGATCCAACCTTTGGATATACCCAAGTGGAAATGGGAGCACATCACCATGGACTTCATTACGAAGTTACCACGTACGGCAAGGGGGTACAATGCTATATGGGTGATAGTTGACCGTTTGACGAATAGTGCTCACTTTCTACCGATCCGCGAGACATATTCATCTGAGAGTTTGGCGGATCTGTTCATCAAAGAGATTATGACGTGTCATAGTGTAACAGTGTCTATCGTGTCTGGCCGTGACACTCGGTTTACATCTAATTTTTGGAAGAGATTTCATGACGTGATGGGGACGAGGTTGCACATCAGTACGGCTTATCATCCTCAGACGGTCAGTCAGAGAGAACTATACAGATGCTTGAGGATATGCTCCGAGCATTTTTTTCATTGATTTTGAGGGAAGTTAGGACGAACACTTACTATTAGCTGAATTCTCATACAATAATAGTTATCATGCCAGCATTGGTATGCCACCATATAAGATGCTACACTGTAGGAAGTGTAGAATACCCGTATGTTGGGGTGACATCGGACAGAAGGAGTTGGGGAGCGTTGAAGTGATCGAGGCTACGACTGAAAAGTTAGGGAAGATCAAGGCCTTTATGAAGGAGGCAAAAGATAGGCAAAAGTAGTATGCTGACAAGAGGCATAGACTGATTGAACTCAAGGTGGGTGATAAAGTTATGCTGAAAGTTTCACCTTGGAAGGGGATCCTTTGGTTCCGAAAGCGGGGTAAGCTGAGCTCGAGGTATATAGGACCTTTCCGAATCATTGCTCGAGTAGGAGAGGTGGCCTATAGGTTGGAACTACCCAATGAGTTAAGTGGGATTCATCCAACATTCCATGTATCTCATTTGAGAAAGTGCTTAGCCGATGAGGATATGATTGTGCCACTGGAGGATATTGAGATAGATGAACGGCTTAATTATGTGTAGCAACCGATGGCCATAATTGACAGAAAAGATAAGAGGCTGCGAAATAAAGTGGTTCCACTGGTGCGAGCGTAGTGGAGGCACAGGAAGGGATCCGAGTCTACGTGGGAGACCAAGGAAGACATGAGACAGCATTTTCCACAACTGTTCGAGGAGTGACAGGTTTCGGGGATGAAACCTCTATAAGGGGGGTGGACTTGTAACACCCAGAAATTTAAAAAAAAAAAAGAAAAGAAAAGAAAAGAGAAGTATAAAGAAAGAAAGGTGAAATAACCCAAGTTAAGGGGCTAAAGTTATGCAAGAGGCAAACTTTATTATAATTATGTTTAAAAAGTGGGCATGGCCGCCCACACTTCTGCTCACCAACTGCTTCGACCGAGTTTTAGCTTAATTTTCAACTTGTGGACCGAGTTTTATGTGTTCCTCTATGTTCGGTTGGGTGTTTTTGGTGTGTTTAGGTGTTTGAACTCCTAGTGCTCTCGAGTTTGGAGGAGTTTTACTCGAAGGCTGTTGTAGATGAGTTCTAGATCCCCGGTTTTTTCTGTTTTAAACCTGTTTTGGGGCTGAAATGCATATAAATTATCATTTTACAACTTTCAGTATGCTAAAATCTTATATGTTCCCCTGTTTTATGTGGGTGTGTGTGTTTGTGAATGTTTGACTGAATCATGTGATGATATGCTTGTTCTATGTGCTTAATATGCTAGATTTGGGCTAAGAATATGTTAGGGTGATGATTGGGAACTGAAATTTGTATAAGTTAGAACTGGCATAGTGCCCATGCGCCTAAGTTTCCCATGCGTCCAAGTACCCATGCGCCTGCATAGTACTCGTGCGCCTACATAGTTCCCATGCGCCTATGTTTTTTGCCCAGAAGCCTAACTGTTTTGCCCATGCGCCTAAGTTTCCCATGCGCCTAAGTACCCATGCACCTGCATAGTACTCATGCGCCTGCATAGTACCCATACGCCTAAGTTTTTTTCCCATGCGCCTAAGTTTTTCCCATGCGCCTAAGTGTTCCCATGTGCCCAACTGTCCGTGTGCCTGCATAGTGCCCATGTGCCCACATAGTGGTCATGCGCCTAAACTGACTTAAGATTTTTCTAGAATTTTGGGAAATAGAAATTAATGGTTAAGCTCTGGAATGTTATGGTGGCTTATGTTTGTTCATGTTATGCATGTTTATGGCATGTTATTGATGTTCCTTATTACGTATTATTACGTGACTTTACGTGGTGTGTTAATGCTCTTGTACGTAAAGTATTATATAATGAAAGTGAAAGACATCATTAACGAAGTGAAACATAATGAAAGAATGTAAAGTCTTGCAAGCACCTGAAAGGAGGTTCACAACTCATTGAGGGGTTGTTAGCTCAACTGTGTGCAGTTTAGCTAACCCATGAGGATGCACACAGGGGTCAATCTTTGTGATTGACCAATATATACGAAACGAGACCCTTGTCGCTTGCCCCGGCACTGGAGTCAGCTTCGTGCATAATGTTAGGGGTCTATTTATAGACTTCGGCCCAGTACCAGCTTCGTGCACAATGTTTGGGGTATAGCATATGACATTGGTCTAGATGAGAGTGAAAGATAATAATGAAAGTTCGAAACATTCGAAATGAATGAAAAGAATGTTGAAAGATAATAATGATATTATCAAGATGTATGTATGTTGTGTGATCACGAACGAAAGTAAAGGAAAGGTTTTTACTAAGGTAAAGTATTTTATTATTTAAAACTAGAACTCACTCAGCAACGCTGACTTTTTATGCATTTTCAGTTGGCAGGTAGCTTGTTGCTAAGGATGGCACGACGGTGAAGCTACTTGGCGGGCAAAGACTGGCATCCATTTCATGCACGATAATGATGTTGTTTTGTAATACAACTAAGTGATATTTGTAATCTTTTAAACGACGACGTATTACTTGGCAAATGTATTTATTAAAGCATGAAATAGTTTTTGATGAATTATTCCACTGCAATATTTTATTTACTTAATAAATCTTAATATGTTTTAATATAAATGAGGTTGTGATTGACCATTGTGGGGTTCCCGGGAACGGGGCCTTTCAAAATCTCAACCAATCATCATACTCGACTTGAATACAATTAAATTCTAAATACCATTTATATATATTGGGTTTAGTCACGCACAACATGCCATCTGAAGCCACTCACGACTTCACACCCTAAACCCGGCCAATCCTACTAAGTAGGGGCCTCAGATTCGCACACGTGTATGATACTCATCATCATAATCCCACATGTAATTCATACAACCAAGACATCAACATTATAATAATCAACAATCACAATTCATCATGACACATAACTTGTACACTTGCATATTTTCCAAGAAAACCTAGTTTTCCCCATAGATTCATCAATTAATCAAATGACCCAATTATCATCAACTAACACATTAGACATCATCCATGATCTCTCTAGCATTCTCCGAACATCCCAATCATGATCAAATCACAAAATAACATGTTTCATATATTTAAAGTTTTCCTTTCGGAAAAGTAACATCCAAAATCTATCCTTTCATCAATTTCAACCCAATTTCATCAATAACATACCTAATCTAGTTCATAGCAATCATAATCACCCATTTAACATCAACAATTCATCAAAACATGAATTTCCATGAAGAAAAGTTTCCAATTTTGGCAATATATGAACTAAATGACAAAACCATGGATTTCTTGCATAATCTACATAGATTAATATTCATATAACATAACTAACATCATATCACCATCAAACAATCATTAATTTGACTTTCCTTCACCAATTTCGAATTAGGGTTCTTCAAGTGACAAAAACCATGAAACTAATCAAAATCTAACCTTTTAATCTTGTAGTAATCGAGAATTGAACTTGCTAACGTGTTGTAATGATCAAATCCAAGCAAAATCGAGTACTCTTGATGCTAGAACTTAAAATTGCAAGGGAGGGAATGCTTGGGAGATGTTCGGCCGATTAGGGAGGGTTTGGGGGGCTTGGGTTTTGATTTTTGGTAATATTAAGTTTTGTGGTAATTATAAACTTAACCCTCCTTGATTAAATTTTATAAAAACTAATCTTTTTAAACACTTTTTAAATACTTCCAACTACAAAACTCATATATTATTATTCAACAATAATAATCATATATTTTTAGCTAGCAACAAAACACACGAATCTAATATAACACGTTGGCACGTACAAAGTAAGATTCATAAATAATATTTAAAATTCATAAATCACATAACTACAAATTAATAATCAACATTACTAATCAAATTATTATCTGATAATCATAGTTAATTGTTATTAAGTCACCAACGTTCAACGACAACTAGTGTGTGCTCACGACACGTGTATGCAAGACTTAATGAGACTAACGAAGTTTGGTAACGGAAAATTACCGGATGTCACAATTTGCAACACCTGATACCTTATCTTTTCTTCTAAATCCTTGTTTGGAAAAAAAAAATAAGACTAGAATGAGTACTTCTCATTTGGTTAAAGGTGTGTGAAATGCTTGAGTAAAAAACACCATTTTATAAACATAATACCAGTTGGTTCAAAGAACTGTCATTCTGTTCTTGCTGTTGTTCTTGACAAGGCTCTTTTGGATAGCAATTTACTTGAGAATTTTGGTTTGATGTTGATACCTGAAGCTCATGTTTCTTATCCACTATATTAAGTGTTTAGAAACTACTTATCATTAAAAGTCTTAGTTCTTTGACATACTATATATGATTGTTTCTTAGGTTTCTTAATTTCTTTAAGATACATCTATGGTGAGAGATCTTTAAATGTAATATTCATGTTTCACTTTCTCCAAAAAAAAAACAAACCGATAGTTAGTAAAGTATTTAAGTAATCTACACCTAAATTAGGGTCACGTTCCTTGACACATCATGACTAGAGCATCTCCAATGGGGATGTGATGTGTGAATAAAGTATTTAAGTAATCTACACCTAAAACCATGTTTTAGCATTATTACTTTATGAAACCCGTTTAAGCGACCTTTTGTGTGACAAGGACCCATTTAAGCACTCTTATGTATCATAGGATAGAAGTAGAAGGCCATATGTATTACTAAATATATGTGGTTTGAGTAGCATATTAGATGGTCATAAAAGGAGTCAGAGAGGAACTACTGTGGAGAATCAACCAACACAACTAGGTGCCCAATTACCATAAGGTGTCTCTTCAAGTGGTGCCCATGAATGCTGGTTTGGGCACCCATACTTTAGTATCAAGGAAAAGGTAGTTTTGAGCAGTTCTAAAGTGGTTTCAATGGGATTCAAGGGTTCAGTTCAAAGAAGAAGTCTAAAGACCAGAAATGAGGAACAAAGCAGAGAAAATCTTTAGTGATAAAGGCTTGCTTTGATGTTGGATCAATTATAAATGATTTGGTACATCAATCTTCATCTTTTTATGGAAATCATGTAAGGCTAAACAACCTGTGATCATAATTGGGAGTAGGCTTTGATCTTATCTTTATTTTGTTGACTCGAGCTTATGATTACTCGCTAGACATGAACTTGTTTGTAATCATTGAGTGCATGAATGTTATAAATGTGTTTATGTATTTATATATCGTGTAATTTGAAGGATGAATCATGATAGTCACATGATTGCTTTAATTCAAACATTAGATATCTCAGTTAAGGATATGAACAATTGCTAAAGTAATCTATATGATTCGTACCAACAAATTCAATGTAAGTATTAACATAAACTATGTCTATGTAGTGGATTAGCTTAGTCTATTTCACTACAAGTTACATGAGTTTTATTAATCAAACCCAACCTCGTTTGTGATCATACTTCCTTATCTAAAAATTATTTTTAATTTAGTATTAGTTAACATTAACAACAACTAATTCAAACCAATTCAAATTCTAACTATGTTTTTAAAATTAACTTGATTAAAGTGCCCTCCACTAACTCCTTGTGAAATTGACACATTACTTACTATAGCTAATCGAAAGCGAAAAGGTCATTAACTCTCTCTATCTTTGATAGGGGCCTCAACACCAATCAAATTTTGGTGTCATCACAAGGAATAAGTACGTTTGGTGTTTTAAGTTTAGTTTTTTAGCACTTATTTTCTTATATAATCAATCAAAAATACAAAATATCATAAATCTTGTTGCTTTCTATTCTAGTGTTATGCTTTATGTGTTGACTTGTGCAGGTGATACGTTCATTGCATGCATACTTGATTTTTAGTAAGATCACCACCCTTGGCTTCTAATGATGAGATTGAAAGATTAATCACACTGTTAAATTATATACATTCAATTTAATTATAATTTGTCTTTCTTTTTTTTCTTTTTGTGTGAGGTTCCTTTTTAAATAAATGTTGAGGGGCTTGGAGTATTTTTCATGATGTTCAAGGGTTGGTAATGAGTTGTTGCTTAGCTGTTGACTTGCTGTTGATCCTTGTCATTCTTATTTAATCAAGAATCTTCCGGAAGAAAAAGTGAGCCACAGGATTAATCTATTTCTTTTCTCCTTCAATATTGTCGTACGCATACAAGTTCAAGAAGAGTTCCATCGAAGGATTCAAGTTTGTGGCTTTATCATTATTCTATTTCTACATTCTAAGATGACTAGCAACTTTGTTCTGTGATCCTTTTTTATTTGATTGTATTAATAAGTTGGAACATTAATTGGTTCAATTTCAGTAAGAACTCTATTCTTTGGGTATTGATTCTTTAAATTTATACCATAAATTGGTCATGGTACTAGAGCCATGTGCTCTTACATGTTGATTATTGCTCAAATCGATCTTCTGGAAGGATTGATTTGCAATTTGTTTGGGGTTGTTTGGGTTTAAACCCTAGTTATTTTTTATCAAGATCAGAATGGGTCGAAACCTTCTTTCTCTGATCATAACTTATCTGCTACTATTTGGGCGTAATCAATATTGGACGAGGTTCATACAACTTTTGTTTTTTATCGTGCTTGCCCGCTGCAAAGGTTCAAGACACCCTAAAATAGGGGTGTGGATCGTTCTATAAAGTCTGCTTCAAGGTTACAATCTGGATTTTGTCAAAAATTGGGATTTAATCACCCAATTTGATTTTTTTTTTCTTTCCCTGTATCCCTAAAAGGATACAGGTCTTCTTTTACCTAATCAGGGTGCACCCACTACGAGGAATTTCTATTCCCTTTATCTTGTGCTTTTTTTAGGCGTTCTAAGGTTTGTGAGTTATTATCTCTTGTTTCTTTATGTTTATTAATCCTACTTGCTCTCCTTTTTATTATATCTATTTCTTTCTGAGGTGTGTTCTTGTCTTTTGGGCCGATTGTGCTAAAGTGTGCTTGTAGGTGTTTTTTTCATTGGTTGAGTCCATGTGTGCTTCTATTAAAAGGAATGGCAGTTGTCAATCCTACTCCTACTACTTTAGTTAGTAGTCTTGATTTTGGGGACCCTTTAGATTTGCATGCTAGTAACACTAGTGCTTTGACAATTGTGAGTATTAAACTAAAAGGGACTGAAAATTATAATATCCGGGCTAATGCTATGGAACTAGCTTTACATGTCAAAAATAAATTTGTATTTGTTGACAAATCGTGCGTTAAGTCAACCATTAACGATGTCTTAGCCCGACATTGGGATAGATGCAACTCTGTAGTTTCGTCTTGGATACTCAACTCTATTTCAGTAGATTTGTTTGTCGGACAATTGTTTTTTTCAAAAAATGCATTAGAAGCGTGGAGTGAACTAAAAATAAACTTACTCAAAAGTAGATGGTTCGGTTATTTTTAAAATACATCAACAAATTTGTTTTCTAAAACAAAATGGTTTAACTGTTTCTGAATACGACCATAAGTTGACCTCCTTGCGGAGACAATTTGACTCCTTAAGAGAATTACCTCAGTGTACGTGTGATGCTGAGGAAAGAATTGTTGGGTTTTCACAAGTTTATTAGAGTCATTTTATCCTTATAAAATGAAAACACAGTAGAAACGGAATGAAGAACTTGTTACAGTTAATATATAAACCAATTTATATATATGTTAAAAGAAAACTAGTAGTGGAACGTTATATGAAAAACCATGCTTACAAACAACCATAGGGTGTTTAGTAATCTACCTCTCGAATGGGACAGAGGAGAAAGATCTTAGATTGGCAGCTTCCAAAGCAGGAAACCTCAAGCTTGTCTACCCCAAGCTTCCAACAATACACCATGTTGCTAGGATTTTTCTTATATCGGGTTCTGTTTTTGGTTTTCCTCGATCGATCGAGAGAAAAGCTATAGTAGCACACCGATTGCACCTTTGTATGTGTTGTAAGTTATCAGAGAGAGTGGTTGAATGCAATCATATATTGCACGTCCTATGAAACTGAATTTCAGAGTGAGAGAAAAGTGGGCGGGACCCATCCTTTAACCCATCCGTATTTCTCTAATATTCATCCCCATTAGTAAATGAGGATGAACAAACTCTAATCGCATTTGTATATGCGGAAGAAGGAACTTCATCCGCTTTTCCCAAATGTACATCCACATTTGTAAATGCGGATAAGTAACTCCAGCATTTCCATAAATGCTCAGTAAATGTGGATGATCAGTCTCATCAGCATTTTCTTAAATGCTTATCCGTATTAGTAAATGAGGATGAATTAATTCCTTCAACATTTCCAAAATGCACATCCGCATTAGTAAATGCGGATGTGGAACATTCATCCACATTTCCTCAGTAACACATCCGCATTAGAAAATGCGGATGAACAAAAGAAATGCGGACAAAACACATGTATTGTTTTGTTCAACCATTTGAATAACAATACAAAGTATTCTCTCCTTAGAATAAATTATCCATATAATTTATTCATAACACTAGTGCAAATATTTAGAAACCCAATTTCTAAATACTTCAAGTGTCAATATTTATTTATATGATCATATCATCAAATAAATATTGTAGGTGTTTGTCTAGCTTGTTATTGGGTATGACTCGACTTGGATCATAACGTACTAGCCACATCAATTTAATGTGTGTCTTGGGCAGACTGTTCCCAACAATCTCCCATTTGCACAAGACACATAGAGAATTGATGCAAGCAGTAAATAACGCCTACCAACGGTTTACTACCCCTAATACGCATGACGAAGTGCCATTCAATAACATCATCTTCCTCAACTCCCCAACTTGAAATGATTTAGGTGAATCTATCATTTATCCTTTTGTTACAGATGTCATGTTAAATCCAGAGACACAGAATGATCTTTCCATGTTGATTTAACTTTATCAGGCCTTAGATATCATACTCTCAACGAATAAGATGAACAAATCCCATCTTGACTACATACGTTTCTCACAATCACCTTGTATCACACCTAAAACTAGCCTTATGTACTATCCATTGTTTCAGAACAGTGAAGAACTAGATCAAAGTATAATATTTGGTGAATATCGAAACCCAATATGTATCTCAGGTCGGAGGATACAACGATATTCGCCTTTACTCAAATTTACTTATGATCAATTACATAATTCCATGCAATAAAATTTGAGAGCGGGTCTGTCCAATATTTATATCCCACAAATATTTATGAACCTTGGTAGCAACCTCTTGCTCTATATTCATACCTCATGAATATCCACCAATCCAAGTTCATAATAGTCTTACTTCATATTTGTTCCCACAAATATGACCGACTACGGACATTTAGAATAATAAACATATTCATGGATTTAAACATGCTAAAATGGAACATAACTCATAATATCATAATCATATATATATATATATATATATATATATATATATATATATATATATATATCAGTCAAAATAACAATTGTTCTAATATTTAAATACTAAATAGATCAAATCCAATCACTAGAATATCGAAGTCCTAAGGCACAAGTATGACTCTCATGCTTTGGCCTTTCAAGGAGCTTCGTGAGTGGATCCGCAATATTTTGATCAGTGTGAACTTTGTGAATACATATCTTCCCCTTTTCAACTTCATCCCTTATGTAGTTGAATCTCCGCTCAATGTGCCTTGTCTTTTGATGTGCACGGGGTTTTTTTATTTGAGCAATCGCACCCTCATTATCACAAAGATCTCTAGGGGATCTTGAATGGTAGAGACAACCCCTAGATCGGCAGTGAATTTCTTTACCCACGCAGCTTCCTGTGCTGCCAATGAAGTGGCAATGTATTCTGATTCTGTAGTGGACAATGCTACCACATCCTGCTTTGAACTCTTCCAGGACACTGCCCCTCCATTCATAATGAAGACATACCCCGATTGTGATTAAGAATCATCTCAATTAGTTTGGAAACTCGCATCCGTGTAACCCTTTACAATGAGCTCCTCTTCACCAGATCCGTATATTAGAAACATATCCATTAAGGAAAGCAGTTTTGACATCCATTTGCCAAATTTCATAGTCATAATATGCAGCTATGGCAAATAATATCCTAATTGACTTTAGCATTGCCACGGGCGAGAAGGTTTCATCATAATCAACCCCTTGAGTTTGAGTGAAACCTTTTGCTACAAGTCTTGTTTTATAAGTATCCAAGTTTCCATGCATATCAGTTTTCTTCTTGAAAAACCACTTACATCCAACTGGTTTGGAGTTAAGCGGTAGCACAACCAATTCCCACACTTGGTTGTCATGCATGGATTGCATCTCTACATTCATGGCTTCAAGCCACTTGTCACAATCCGAATTGGACATTGCATCATGGTACGTAGTTGGTTCATTCGAGTCAACTACATAGCATCCATTCATGAAAAATCCATATCTTTCAGGTGGATAGCTAGTTCTACCAGATCTGCGAACGTTTTCTGTGTATTGGTCAACCACTTGATCATTATCAATAACCTCTTGTTGGTTGCTAGTATCGACCAACTGTGTATCGGCTTGTGGTTCTCAATCCTCATCAAGTTCCACTATTCTATCAGTAGTTCCTTCCATAAGGAATTTAGTCTCCAAGAACTTAGCCTTTCGAGCAATAAATACCTTTTGCTCTGTTGGATTGTAGAAGTAATATCCCTTCGAGTCTTTAGGATATCCTACAAAGATACACTTAGTGGATCGGCTTTCTAACTTGTTTGGGGTGTTTTGCTTAACATAAGCCTCACAACCCATACCTTTAAATATGATAACGATGGAACCCTTCCATGCCATATTTCAAAAGGTGTCTTATCCACTTTCTTGGTTGGGGCCATATTTAGAATACGGGCCGCGAAGAGCAATGCAAAACCCCAAAATGACAAAGGTAGTGTGCTTCTAGCCATCATAGATCGAACCATATCCAATAGGGTTCGGTTTCTCCTTTCAGACACACCATTATGCTGTGGTGTTCTGGGTGGAGCAAGCTGTGAGACAATCCCACAACTCCTAAGATGATCTTGAAAAGCATCACTAAGGTATTCACCTCCTCTATCCGAACGAAGAACTTTGATGGTTTTGTTGAGTTGATTTTCTACTTCATTCTTGAAGATTTTGAACGTTTCAAAAGCTTCATCTTTGTGTCTCAACAAGTAGACATAACCATAACGACTATAATCGTCGATAAAGGTAATGAAGTATCTTTCACCATTCTTTGTCATTGCTTTAAAAGGACCACATACATCCGAATGTATGATTCCTAATAAATCTTTTGCCCTTTGGTTAGTACCACTAAGGATTTCCTTGGTCATCTTTCCTTGTAAACAAGATTTACACTTATCAAATGAACCCTCTTCATTTGCTTCCAAAAGACCATTCTTTTGAAGTGTTTGAATACGATTCTTGTTTATGTGACCAAGACGACAATGCCAAAGATATAATTCACTTAAACCCATTTTAAGTTTCTTGGTGCTTGATTGGTATAATGAGTTATTAAAGGATGAGTCATCATGAACCAATTCATAAATACCATTAAAATGCATAGCCTTAAAATAAAATATATCATCCATAAATAAACAAATACCATCGTTTATAAACTTTAATACATAACCAAATTGTTTTAGAAGGTAAACAGAAATTATGTTTCTAGTCAAACTAGGAGCATACAAAACATTCTTCAAAATGACTTCCAAACCACTTGGAAGCTTCAAGATATAGTCTCCTTAGGCTTCGACATCAACCTTTGCTCTGTTGCCCATATAGAGACTAGTATCCCCCTTCTTAAAATGCTTATTTCTTTTGAACCCCTGCAACAGATTGCAAATATGAGTTCCACATCTGGTATCTAATACCCATGAGTTTGAAGAAATAACATTGAGTTCAATATGGATCATGAAAGTTGTACCTGAGGTAGGCCCAGCATCCGCCTTGTTTCTCAACTCCTTGAGATAGATTGGACAATTCCTCTTCCAATGTCCTATCTCACCACACTCAAAGCATGGATCATTCTTCGTAACCTTTGGCTTTTTAAGCCTTGGTTTTGGTGGTCACCTTTAGTCTTTCCCTTACCCTTTCCTTTGATGTACCCCTTGCCTTTGGCAACATTTGCCTTGGGTTCGGGGTGATGCCTCTTCTTTTTGCCACCCTCATTGATCGTGAGAACTAGTAAAACCCTTTTACCCATCCCTGCCTCAGCTGTTTTGAGCATTGCATGAAGTTCCCCAATGCTCTTGTCCCATCCATTCATGTTATAATTCATGATAAAAGTCTCAAACTTCTTGGTTAGACCATTGAGGATCAAATCCATGGCCAACTCTTTTGAGACGGACAATTTAGCCTTTCGAGGCGATCAATGTGGCTTTTCATCTTCATCACATAAGATGATACAGATTGGGTTTCTTCCATTCGACATGCATGAAGCGCTCGAACCGTTTTGAAGCGCTCTACCCTCGCTTGTTGAAGGAACATTTCCTTCAGCTGGGTAATCATTTCGTATGCCCCGTGATGTTCAAAATCCTTTTGAAGCTTGGGAATCATGGTTCCCAACATGAGACAAGAAACTTATACAGAATCCTCAGTGTGCTTAACCCAATCCTCATAGGCATCAACATCATCAATGTTGGGTTCATCGGTGACAGGTTATGGACAGTCGGGGAGGTAGCGTTGTTATTATTAACGGCCATTACTACAATATAAACAAAGTTTAATTTTAGTATTCATAAAAAGACATTTTAACTATTAATACCCTTTCATGTCTCATAGATAATTAATAATTAAAATCTAGAATCCAACGTTACGTTCAAATAATGGTTAGGTGACCTTTATCCCATTATTTAAATTAATAAGGTAGTCAACTTTTGACAATTGCAACCCTTTGCAACTTCTAGTTTATGGGATCGGTTAAACATCTTTATGTTTAGTCGGCATGTTTAATCACATCAACACCATGTACGCCATGCTTCGGTGACCCTATTCATATGGTTTTCAATTCAAGTCGTCCTACTTACACACACATGTGAGTTTACATATATAGGTGGTTAGGTGACCTTTATCCCACAAATATGTTAAACCCACCTTAAACACACAAGTTCCCTAAATGTGGTTAGGTGACCTTTATCCCACAAATAGTTCCCACGTGATTCAAGTATTGTATAAAAGGATGGTGTTAAACTTGTTTAAAAGGGATTTTGTTTCCATTAATTCTAGTTATGAAAACATTTTGTACCTTACATTTGCATGCATTCAAATGCATGGTACACGAGTGAAACCAATTTCAAAAGTTCTTTTAATAAAACCAATTTTATTGCGAAAACATTAACCTTTAATAAAATCATTTTATTACCTATGTTAATGTTTCCAAAAGAACTGAATGCAGCTTGTTGTTGATTTGAAATTGTTTGATAGTGCATATCCAAATATCACATGAACAATAAATTAAATCAACCATACAATAAACACATACAACAACAAGTTCATAACCATGGCCAACTAGTTTAACATCACTTGTTGGCCGAAACAAGTGAGTTATTAGGTCCATCCTTAGGATAACATTTGTGCCAGTGAACTCCCACTTGATCCCGTATCCAAATGCTTCAAGTGTCCACTTTGCGTTGTGATTCTCCAATTCGATTTGAGCTTCCAAATGGACTTAAATTCTGCACCAAACCCTTTGGGCCTTCAAAATATGTTTTCGGTTATTGGGCTTAAATCCCATTAAGAGCCATGAAGCCCTTTGGCTCAAAATTGGCCCAAACCAAAAACATTCTTGTTGCATCTTCTTTTACAAAATTATATATCCTTATACATTTTCTAGTAAAAGGAATGCAACTAATCTATATTTTACATACAAATGAAAATAAATAAATTACATAGCCAATAGGAAGAACAAATAAATTTAATTAATACAACCCTTTGAATAATCAAATACAAATCAGAATACAACCAAACACAAGGTCTCGACTAGATTATGAACATCAAGATACATATCCAAATATGTAAACAAAAATCCGAGAGTTTTCCCTTTGAATCATAGATTTTGGTTAATGTATAAACAAACGAATATCATGATTCTTGTCCAAACAACTTAAATCATCCAAATGATTAAATTTTTCAAGATTACAATATGCATGTAAAGGGGAATCTTGAAAAAATAGGGGAAACATAGACCTGAATTTTTGGTCTGTTGGTGAATAACAACAAGAAACCGAGAATTCAGTCCAGATGAAGCATGTATCCATATAACCGGCTCTGATACCACTTGGGTTTTCACAAGTTTATCAGAGTCATTTTATCCTTATAAAATGAAAACTCAGTGGAAACGAAATGAAGAACTTGTTACAGTTAATATATAAACCAATTTATATATCTATTAAAAGAAAACTAGTAGTGGATCATTATATGAAAAACCATGCTTACAAACAACCATAGGGTGTTTAGTAATCTACTTCTCGAATGGGAAAGAAGAGAAAGATCTTAGATTGGCAGCTTCCAAAGCAGGAAACCTCAAGCTTGTCTACCCCAAGCTTCCAACAATACACCAGATTGCTAGGATTTTTTTTGAATCGGGTTCTGTTCTTGGTTTTCCTCGACCGATCGAGAGAAAAGCTACAGTAGCACACCGATTGCACCTTTGTGTGTGTTGTAAGTTATCAGAGAGAGTGGTTGAATGTAATCATATATTGCACGTTGTGACATCCGGTAATTTTCCGTTACCAAACTCCGTTAGTTCCGTTAAGTCTTGCATACACGTGTTAGGAGCACACACTGGTTGTCGTTGAATGTTGGTGACTTAACAAAAATCAGTAATGTTAATTGATGATAATTAGGTTAACAATGTGATTATTAAGTTATGCTTATGTGTGATTTGAATGTTAACTGTAATGTTATCGCGTAACGTGAAAACGTGAATATTTAGCGGTGTTTTGTGATAAATGGAATTATGCATGATTGTTATTTGTGATTAATAATAATTGTGTTTGTAGTTAAAAACTATTTAAAATCTATTCAAAAGCTTAATTTTTATAAAATACAAAATGCAAGGGTTAAAGGGTATTTATGCAAAATTGAATAATAAAAACAAAAAAACTCCAACCCTAATCCCACCCTCGGCCGCGATCGACCTCCCCACACCCACAAACCTGCGATTTCAGCCAAGAACAAGCAATCACATTCGAATTTGATCGATTTCAAGGCATACAACAAGTTAGAATCATCAATTGCAAGCCATTACACGTTTAAAGGTTAGATTTTGCATGTGTTTTGATGGTTTTTCATGGTGGCCGAACCCTAGTTCGAAAATCTGCAATTGGGTGTTAATTCTTGTTCGTTTGGTGATGTTATGATGTTAGTTAGGTTGTGTTGATGCTAGTTAACGTTGATTATGCAAGAAAGTTTGGATTTTGGTTGTTTGTTCATAGGTTATCTTGGCCGTGAGTTTGAGGCAATTTTGGATCAAATTGGATGTTGAATAATGGTTGTTTGATGTTGTGATTATGTTAGTGTATTGTATATATATTAGTTAACGTCGATTTTACAAGAAAGCCATGATTTGGGTGCATTGTTCATAGGTACTAATAATAGTAACTTATTTTGCATGAATTGTGATTGGATGATGTGTGAATGTTATGGATGTGTTTGTGATGATGATTAGATGCTAGATGGTTGATATGAATGTTAGGAATTCAAGAATGCATGTTGTAGTTCATACCTTACTAAAGATAGTAACTTTTGGGTATGAAAGTTGATGAATCATGATGATTAGGTGTTGTTGATCATGTTTAGATGTTGTCATGGACTTGAAATGGTATATAATTGATGAATTCATGAATGTTGTGTGAGTTTGATGAATTTGGGATGAACTTTCCCAAAAGGGAAACTTTAATTGTGCAAATCCTTGAATTGGATGATTTGAGCATGTTTGGGATATTAGGATCATGCTAGTGTGTTCATGGATGGGTTCTAAGGTGACTAAATGTGTTGTTTATGTTGTATGAATGTTGATTTGGGTTGTTATCTGTTTTGGCCTGTTGTGATTTGCATGATTTGTATGATATCTAGTTATATGATGATCTAGGTAGTACATGTGGTGGTGATGTGCTATATGTAATCAAGTGGTATGTTGATCATGTATGATATGCTGTTGTGTTAGTTTAATGAATATCACCTATAATGTCACCAACGGGTCCAACGGGTCAACTGGGTCAAATGTGTCTTGTATTCTAAACCTTGAGTTCCTGGTTTGTAGAGCACTTAGGGTTTCGTGTTGTTTTTGTGCACACGTACTTATGTACTTGTATTCTAGGTGACCTTTGAAGGTTGTCTTTCCTTCTCTTTCAAAGTTAAACTCTAAGTTAATTCTTGCGCATACCAGGTGAGTTCTTGCCCCACTCTTTTTACATAAATCTCTTTGGGGGAGATGGCATACTGTTTACAAACGCTTATTATGAGGGTGTATAATATTGATATAGTGTTGTTTACCATGGAAAGTCCTCACACTTTCGGATTTAATATTGACTAGGGGGGAAATTTGGGTAGTACTACTGGGTCTGACGAGCCCCACCTGTGCGATCGAGGTCAAACGGGTGCAATTTTGTCCTATCACATATTCGTCACGACCTGGTAAGTCGTGACGGGAGGCAAACAAACGTATCACAGTCAGCTTCAATCGCGAGATCACTATGATTAAGATTTTTATGTTAATAGACTAGCTATCTATTGCAATACACTACTTATGCTCTGAAAACTATTGATTGGTTATATTTTAACGCAAACTCTGAACTCACCAACCATGTGTTGACTTGTTAGTATGCTATTCTCAGGTTAAGGTTGCCAGTTGCCTAGAGCACGCACGTCAGCATTGTTGAGTTGTCTACATTTGCATTGTTTACAAATTGGGATTATTTTCATTTTAACATTGTGTTGGGGCGCGTTTGTTTTGCGCAT